>JAUMHQ010000090.1:29626-39633 GCA_032361165.1 Enteromius paludinosus | reverse complement strand
CTAAGCTACATACCTTCTATGTACATATCAGAGAACAATTTAAAATATTCTCTCAATGCAATCTATGGCACCTTTAACACAGACTCCAATTCTAATACTATTTTATAATTTCTACTGTGTTTTCTACAGCTTTGGTGAGCAAAAGTGACAGATATTGTGCTTTATCGTATGTATTACAATACAGTATTTATTAATATTTGCTTTGTTAATGAAATGTCCATGTACTCTTATATAGTAGATGAATCATGTTTTATCGGTCATTACTCTCACATTCTGCCACTAATAACATGGGCTCAACTAATGCTTAACTGCTGCTCATTATAACACAATTACAAGATGAGAATCCCTGTCGATCAGTGATAAAGACCCTGCTGTGATGAACATCACTTCCTCTGCCTCTGATGGAGAGTGCTGGATCTGTGTCTTCATGACCTCTGTTTCTCTGCAGATGTCGCTCGTATGAAGACTGCTGTGGGACTCGCTGCTGCGTCCGAGCGCTTTCCATCCAGAGACTGTGGTATTTCTGGTGAGAACAGCTGTTCAAAGCTGTGCATTATCAAAGTAGTTTCAATGCATTAATCGTGCCTTATAAAGCATCGTATGAGCTCATAAAACATTTCACTACTATTATAATACTTACATAGTTTGTTGTTACACCTATAAATAGTATCATGAATTTTAAATTTGGTTACAATTATTCATGAAGCGCTATAACGCATTACAATATCAGTTATGAATACTTTTATAATGCATATAAAGAACTAACTTTAACGGTCACTTTGGGTCAGATATGGATAGAGGGTTTCAAGCGTCTAAACCAAAGTTTTAAAATCTAATGGAATTTTCTCTTAGGAAAATGGTTAAAAACACTTTTTAAATCCTTCAAACAGGAATTAAGCATATTTGACAGTTTTATTGTTTACTTACATCTGATACTCTGAATGATGATATCATATTTCATATACTTTACTTTCCATTTTTGCTTTTATAAGTTATTTGAACCATTAAAGTAGACACTAGCAATTATGTTTGTAAATATATATATATATATATACGGTATATTTTTATTTATATATTTTTTTAAGTATTGTAAAAAGAATGGTAATCTGCTGTTTGTGGGTAATGTGCAGCAGCTGGCGTGTGATTGGACGGTGGGTGTGTCAGTCATCTGTGTCTGCTCTCTCATAGGCTGCTGCTGATGATGGGCGTGCTCTTCTGCTGCGGAGCGGGCTTCTTCATTCGCCGGCGCATGTATCCGTCAGCGCTCAGCGAGGAGCCCGTCTTCAACGTGTCCTTCACCAGACAACCGGTCAGCTCTCCAGGTCAGCTTCAGCACAAACACACAGCAGCGTTCCACAGTCTTCAGTGATGCAATATCCAGACAATTCGACCGATTCAAGATCATGATTTTGAAACCTTTTTTTAAGGTTAAGGTTTCTCAACAGAATTTCAACTTGACTCTTTTATTCTCGCTTGGCAGGTCTCCTTGTAGCATAATATATCCAGTTCAGTGATATAAAAAACATAAGAGAATCAAAAACAGCAGCAGCTTTCATGCAAGCATCAATTATCAGACATAAAGTACTGAATCTGCACAGCTTCTGGAAGCCTGTTTCCACCACTGAATAAAAACTCTAGATGTTTACTGTGACTTTTTTTAGAATCAGAATTGCACCTTCATAATTTGCAATTGTGTGATATAAAAAATGACTTTTTTTCTCAGATTTGTGACTAAATATCTCACAGTTCTGACTTTATAACTCGCAATTTCAAGTTTATATCTCAGTCATAGGCCCTATTTATGAGATAACAAGTTTCTTCTTTATTCAGTGGCAAAACTGCTTTTTTATCTTTTAGTGTTCAAATGTGGCACTTGAGTTTATCTTGCATCTCAAGAATGCATTGTGTGTGAAAAGCGTATGTCATCATGCATTCTCCGCTGTTATCAATGACATATTGTCAGCGTGCATAATTTGAATATTTACTAATAATTCGATTTAAAACCACATTTGCACCAGTGACAGCAGGTAAACTGCGTTTTGATCAGACCTTGGATGGGTACAGCTGCGAGAGAGCACGTGATACTGCAGCTCCGTGTTTACAGCGGCACAGTGTGGCACTTCATCGTGTCCAGTAGGAATTGATTGCATTATGAAAAGTGGGTTTTAGAGTCTAGAGTTTGCTTCGACACAGCAGACGGACGCTCGTTGATCTTCAGCAGGCGAAAGGAAGGTCTGTACATTACAGAAGATAAACATTTCTTTCCTCTTTAAATGTGAACGGATCAATCATACACAACAAGAGCAGGAACTCTATCCGGACAATAGATAAGGGGCATGTTGACTTGCTTTTATACACAGTACTGTACAGAGGTTTGAGATTGATAAATTCTTCATGATCCTTCAGAAATCATTTTAAGATGAGGATTTACTGCTCAAGAAACATTTCTGATTAGTATCAATGTTGAACACAGTCGTGCTGCTCAACATGAGTTTTTTCAGCATGCACAGATGAACAGAAAGCATAACATTATAAATGTCTTTACTGGCACTGAGCAATGCAATGCATTCTTGCTCAATTAAAGAAAAGGAAAAAAAACGTTGTATGCTAATTAAAGATGCTGACTACAAATTGATTTCAGATATATTATTTAAAGATTTGGCCCCAGGACACACAGTATTCTTGTGGAGGAGTGATGTTTATTGAGTCGTTCATTGTAATTGATACACATGGTGGAGTGTTTGTGTCTAATGAGGTCAGGTGAGCCTGGTGTTGTATTGAGAAGCTGTGACAGGACACACCGCTTCCTGATTATGATATAAAATCATCTTCACAATGTGTCCTTTACTCGAGCCAAACAAGGTTTAGAAACACAGAGAGCGGATTCTTGCTCACTATTACAGTCGGTAACAGGCCGTTATTATCGGCTCTTGCTTGGAGCCAAGGTTGGCACTTCAACACAGATTTGATTTATTTCCCATTTCTGTGCCAAACCAGCAGAAAATTGCAAATGAGCCATTCTGGTGTGCGAGCAGATACGTCGCCAACATATGGCCAGCAACGCCCTGCGCTTCTCAATAGATGCAGGAAACAGTGTTTGTGACGAGCTGTTCTGTAAGCTGGTGCATGTTTTTATGCGTTCGATGGCACACTCCATCAGTTGTTGATTCGGCTGGCAGCAAAATAAGGGTGTTGTTTGGATCTTTAAAGGAGAAATCAGGGTTATTTTCTCAGTTTACGAAAGTACAGACCCCTAGAAGACAAGCGTCAGAAATATATTGTGCTGTGATTCAGTTCAATTCTGGTTTATGTCGTTCTTCTTACAATATGAATCATTGCAAAGCTGCTTTACACAAAGTTTCTACAATAGGTTTGTATATAGTAAAAACTTCATATATTGAACTTAATTCTGTATGTTGTCTGTGGGTTGGCCTCCTCAGGTCGTCTAAAAGGGTTGACATCATCTCTTCTCAGGTGTTCGGTCATCTCAGATTCATTTAAGTGTTGAATCCGTTCCTGGTTATCTCAGGATGATAATCCCACGGCATGATTAGTGTAGCTGTTTGTTCAATCCAAGCTAAATAATAATAATGTGCGTTCACTCAGATATAACTGTAGTACAAATCTGACCCTGGACCACAAAGCCAGTCTTAAGAGAGCTTGTCTGGAACAGCCTTCCTGATAACGTTCGGGATCAGAGTTTGGGGTAAAACTCTACCTCTTTTAGTGGATTTTGCTATCCTACAGTAGGTACTACCAAAAGTCCAGAGCTTTGTGTCCTTAGAGACCGGCCTGGATTGTAGCGTGATAGAAGACTAGTAAGGTATTATAGGTGAGTGATAATATAGCTTACATATAACATAACGTGTATAACGTATAACTTAATAGGTAGCCAGTGCGGAGACTGGAGTAATATGATCATATGTTCTTGATCTGGTAGCTGCTGTGTGTTGGACTGTAGTTTGTTTATTGAAGATGCAGGACATCCGGCCAGCAGTGCATTACAACAGTCCAGTCTAGAGCTCGTGAATGCATGAACTAGCTTTTCTGTATCAGAGACAAGGAATATGTTTCATAGCTTGGAAGAAGGCTGTTTTTGTAACACTTTTCAAAAGACAAATTGCTGTCTAATGTGATGTGGTCTGGTTCGTGTCAGTTTGATGGAAGCACTTGACTTGACCATGTCTGGTTAACAGTGGAAATGAATCCTGTATTTACTAATAATGTTGTATTTGTATTTTCTCTCCTGCTTTTGCAGGATAAAGCACAATTAACATCAGTCCTCATACAACTTCAATCCTGTTGTTTACTGAAAGTAAAGAGGAGAACTGATTATATATTTCAAAATGTAGTTTCCATGCACTAAACACTTATTAGGTCTCTTTAGTTTGGCTCTCGAAACCCTGTATTGAAGGAAAATGAAGCGACTCATTATATTTTCAGCTCGAGTGGAAAATTGAGTATCTGAAGAAGACTGGAATTGCTTGGCTTTTATTCCTTAAACTGTTTTGTTCAGAGGACAAATGAACACGAAACAGCAATCATTTGTCTTACAGTACATAGTGAAACTGAAAAACAAAGCGCTTCTATCGTGCTCACTTTTAAGAAGAAAACAAAACCTATATGAGACTGAATCCAGGCCCCAGAACTGCTGGAGGCTGAGTTTATTGCAGCTGAAAACATTATATAAAGCTCTAAAAAGTCATTTGTAAATCTGCCATTAAATTAAAAGAGGAGTTTGTACAGAAGCCTTTACTTCTATTCCTCCAGCACACAGGACCTCCGAGACGCCCTTCATCACACCAGAACATCCTCTCTATCAGGATCTTAAAGCAGACATTTTAAATACTATGTAGACATATAATAAAATACAAACAAAAAAACCTTACTAAAATTAAATGAAAACAAAATATGTAACTGAAAACTGTTATAGTGATATTAAAATGGGTGGAGGTTGGTAGTTCAGGAACAGGAAGTGACTAATCAATAGTGCTTGTTACATGAAACATTTTAGGCATAAATGGTCTGTAATTTGCTAGTTCTCTAGGATCTAGTTGTGCTTTCCTAATAAGAGGCTCAATAACCACCAGCTTCAATGGTCTGGACTGAGATGAGGAGCGGTTCTTCTGCTCTTTCAGTCATTTACTGGGGACAGGATCTTATAAACATGTTGTGAAGTTTGTTTAGCTCTTCCAGTCCTATAGTGGTGCAGTTGTTACTTAACATCCTAATGATTATTGGCATAAAAGAGGAAGGAGAAATGTATATTTCCCACTCATACAGTGTACTGTTGTCTATTTCTACAGATACACCGGGGCTGCTGCGGTGCTCCAAAAATCGCTAGTTTTATAAAAAAAAAAGGCTTTTATTGATCAAATTCATGATTTGTTCATAAATGCACACCCCACTGAACAATGGTCTTTTTCAGACGTTGAAATGACATCCCCTGACAAGCCAAAATGAACGTTTTTATAACGTCTTTTGAACGTCCAGTATTGGTACTGAACATCCAGTGACATCTTTTGGATGTTCAGTACCAATACTGGACGTCCAAAAGATGTCATGAAAAGACGTTATAAAAACGTTCATTTTGGCTTGTCAGGGGATGTCATTTCAACGTCTGAAAAAGCCCATTGTTCAGTGGGACCTGTTAGACTTTGATAAAGTGCTGTGAGTGTTCATCAGTATTCCAGCAAGCAACAGAATGTTGTTATTTTATACTTCAACAAACCTTGACTTTTGATTCGTTGTTTCTCCAACAGTCTCCCAGCAGCCGGGCATGCAAGGCTACGCTGACCCCTGCGTCGGCATGACGACAGCCCTGACCCCTGCCTACCCGGGTCAGATGCCCCCAGCACACATGCTGAGCTCGTACCCTCCACCGCCCTCCTACTGCAACCATCCACCTCCTTCATACGAGCAGGTGTTCAGGAACGCCGAGAAGAAGAGCCACAGTGAGTCCTCGCAGTGAGACGCTCTCTACTGACCCGATTCAGGAGCGGCAACAAAGAGAACAGTGGTCCTGATGGGATTTCAGACAGACTTCTCTACCTGACAGCGCTCTGAAGAAGCTGCGGAGCTCAGGAGAAACAGACAGGCTTCCTGTCTTTGAGAAGGTGGACGAGTTGGAAGCGACCCGTTGACCTTCTGCAGAAACATGACATCCATCCTGAAGCTGCTCCCTGAGCCTCCAGAACACCTGAAGCCTGTTTACACCACTGACAAACCCCTTCTCACAGCGCGGACTTGATTTTACAGTTGCTAGTTTAATTCAGACTTGATTTTGTTAAGTGACAAATTTTAAGCAAATATTTTTTTTGTTAGACTACGAAGATCAAATCTTCCGTCGCAAGTTTATATCCAACAATTGTGAGATACAATGCAGTGATATAAACAGGCTTGGGACAGGAGTCTGTTTTGTTCTGATCCGTGTTTTATTGGGTCTAGAAACGCTTGTATGGGAATCAATCTGAAATAGATGATTGATGAGTATAGATGAGTCTACTGAAGCCATGTTAACGGTTCACAATCGTTTCTGCTTCATTACACCCGCAGAGCCGTTTCTGTGTTTGGGGTGAAATGTTTCTCCTGAATTCATCTGGACTACAATTATCAATCAAACGTGTGCAGGTGAGCCCCCAATGAGAAATACAGCTGAATTTAGTCTTATTTGGAGGGAAAACAGCGCTAGTTAGTTCCAGCCTCTTCGTTAGCATGAAAACAGGTCACATGTGAAGCACACGGCTGTATTTGTGATACGTCACCGTTCACCTGGAAAACAGTCCGGCTCATCCTGAACTAGATTCAATGAAAAATCACTGATCTTTCACAGACACGTTTTAGGAGCCTCTTATTGTGATTAAAATGAATTATTTTATAACCTAGTTTTGTTCTGTTTCTGAGGTGAGATGAGTTGTGAGCGTGCTCAGAATAATTCGTACGATGGTTTCTATTCTTGATGTTGTGACTGTGAACAGAACATGTTAACAGAATGAATATGAAAGTACATCCATCGCACTATTGACACACTCCGGATGAGTGCTAATATCAGTCAGTAGTGCTCGAACCCTGGTCTGAAGTCTTGTTTTTGTGGCACATCGTTCATGGTTTGGTTTGAAGTTGATCTATGCAAAGAGAGCCGGAGTCCATCTGCTAATGCTGGAGTTAGTTCACTGTTCTTTAGATCAGCCGGGGTCTGTTTTCTTCTGCTGATGTTCAGATTGACACCAGCAGCCGCTCTCCATGTCAGAAAATCATCAAGTTCAGTAATAAAGCTCCCTCTGTTTGAGACTTTGCTGTACTCCTGTGTGTGTGTGTGTGTGTGTGTGTGTTCAGGTATTGTAGCTTTGTAAGTGTTTATTTGGACAGTCGTGACATTTACTGGAACGAGCCGCTAGGATCGGCATCTCAGGTTAATTACACCTACAGTATCTTTGCTTGGTTGCTAAGATCTTGTGAAAGAGTTCTGCAGCGGATGACTGCACACAATCATCTCTGTTGAGATGTGTTCAGAATGAATCACTGAATTAATGAGAACTTAAACATCAACTGACCAGCTATGCTGTTTAATCATAGTGGCTCCAACACTGAAAAATGATAACCAAAAGATCTCCGCAACTACAGTCACTGCAAACTCAAACTGTACAATACACCCCACCGTTCAAAAATGGTGTTTAAAGATGTTTCTTCTGCTCATCAAGGCTGCATTTATTAGATTAAAAATCCAGAAAATCCTGTAATATTGTGAAATATTATTTCAATTTAAAATAACTGTTTTCTGTGTGAATATATTTTAAAATGTAATTTATTCCTGTGACACAAAGCATCATTACTCCAGTCTTCAGTGTCAGAAATCAGAATACGCTGATGTTTTATTATCAGTGTTGGAAACAGATAAGCTGCTTCATAGTGTTTTTTTTAGGATTCTTTGATCATTAAAATATTAAAAAGAGAAGCATTTATTTAAAATGAATAATAATGTTCAGATCTACTGTTACACTACTGCTCAGAAGTTGTATTTCTTCTTTGAAAGAAATGAATACATTTATTAACCTCACATTTGTCTGCACAACTGTTTCCAACACTGATAATTCTATAATAAACCAGCATATTATTCTGATTTCTGACACTGAAGACTGCAGTAATGATGCTTTGTGTCACAGGAAGAAATTACATTTTAAAATATATTCACACAGAAAACCGTTATTTTAAACTGAAATAATATTTCACAATATTACAGGATTTTCTGGATTTTTAATCTAATAAACGCAGCCTTGATGAGCAGAAGAAACATCTTTAAACACCATTCAATATCTTCCACTGGAACGCCTGGTGTAAATGAAGACAAACCAAGGCTGCTATTTCTTGATCAATAATCCAGTAAAAACAGTAACATTGTGAAATATTCTAATATTGTTAGAATACCTCTTCTATTGTAGGGTGAGGGGTTCGTTTTTTCATTCAATTTCACAATTTAAGATATTTAGGATGAAAACCAGGAGGCTAAAGTGATCCGTCACTACACAAGAGCTCTTCTAGTTTGTGTAAATTTGACAGAAGCGTTACATCACTGCAGGAATAATGTTCAGACTATGGCAGATGCGGAGATTTACGAATCAATATCAATTTATTAAAATGAAGGAGGATTGAATCCGAGGAGAGTAATCTCACACACACTGCTTACCTGAGCTCTCTGTGTTTGAGAAGACTCCAGCATCAGCTGAATGACAGTACAGCCTTTGAGCGCTTCAGAAAAAGCCCAATTTATTCTGACATTCATAACACGTTTAGCCTGAGGAAACAATATTTACCAGAGCAGGTCATTCTTTCATCGAGACAATACCAACGGAGACTGGAACGACCACACACACACACACACACACACACACACACACACACAGAGTACACACTTAACAACCACGCCGTGTCAGATACTGGATTCATTTACACACACACACTCCGACATGGCCATCCTCATGCAAAGACCCGGCAGACTGCATTCAGATGAGACGAGCGATTCCAGGCACTGCCACGAGCATGCAGACGCAAAAACACTGAGAACCAGATAGTAGCTTTAAACATGAGCCACAACAGCAACGTACTGATAAACACTAAAGACTGACACGTCGAACTCAAGGCGGCGTTGTTTGAAATTCTAGGCTGAAGGCTGGCTTTTTTGCGTCCATGATGAGGAAGAAAGTGTTTTCTTCATTTTAAAGGGTCCGTCCAGAGCGATGTAGCTGTGCTGTGAGAGCATGGAACGCTCCTGGTGAAGGAGTAACAGTCTATGCTTCAGAACGCACAGGTCAAAGTTCAAAAGCAGGGAAACGGGAACCCTCGGGCTGGATGACATCTGAGAGATAATGGATGGCTCCCGCCATACCTACAGCAACAAGACAACGATCTGTTAGCGTTCATGTCACATCAAAGCTTCAAACAGCAGTTACAAATGAGCTCATCCACCCAAGTGTCTTCATCTGATCTGGAGAAATGTGTCTCAGTAATGGAAGTGAATGGGTGCCGTCAGACTGAGAGATCAAACTAATCCAGCATTAAGATGACTTTGACTCAGATAGAAGTACATCATCTATAATAACTCTGTGGAGGTGATGTTGTGTGAGTATGACAGGACCATCACTGACCGACAGTGGCGGGAGACTCAAGCGCCCAATCAGAGTCTGACTTTTAATGAGAATCTGAGAGCAGGAAGCGGGTTGCCATGACAACAGCAAGGTAAAGCAGCAGAGAGATCAGTATAGATGCATGTGTGTGTGTGTGTGTGGAGCCGCGGGGATTCAGACGACTGGACCGAGGGTCAAGAAAACCATCAAGGAGAGATACATGAACAACATGTCGTGAAAACAAACAGATCTTTATATTTTTGGTCTGTAACCACGTCTTACTGTGGAAAGACAACAATGGAGAAATATAACGAGAGAGAGAGAGAGAGAGAGAGAGAGAGAGAGAGAGAGAGAGAGAGAGAGAGAGAGAGAGAGAGAGAGAGAGAG
>JAUMHQ010000090.1:0-10739 GCA_032361165.1 Enteromius paludinosus | reverse complement strand
CCCACATAATTGTAACCGATTGCCGATTGATGTTGCCACGGTTCACCACCCATTTCAAAATTTCTTCAGGAATTTTGTGCATCGCTTCTAGTTATTATTGTTATATGAACTCGTTAGGGCTATATTTGTATATTTATTTCATTCATATTTATTAATGGTAATGTTCTGTATAGTTATTGCTAGTATGATATGATGATAAACGATTCATTCCTCAGTGATTCAACGGCTGCACTAGACATCATTCTAGATTAATAATTATTATCTCACAAAATGTTTTAAACTGCATTGTAAATTACAGTCAGCATAATCAAAGCTTTAACCTATTAAGCTACATCACACACACACACACACACACACACACACATATATATTTATTAGGGGTGTAACGATATGCGTATTCGCATTGAACCGTTCGGTACGAGGCTTTCGGTTCGGTACACATTACAGACCGAACGATTCAGACTAATTCAAATGCAATGTTGTCAGTGCTAAACAAGCGATCGGTACACTTATAGCCGCGGATTTAATGTGGGTTTAAGGAAATGCTAAATGTAATTGAGTCCTCCCAGCACTCCTAGCAAACACCAGAGAGATCGTGACCTTCTTCAGCTGAAGACGACCTGTGCTGTCTGAAGAACACGTGGACATCATCTTTCTGAACTTAAAAAATACTAACTTATAAACTGATTGAAACTGAGTTCCATTAAAAAATGAATTGTTCTTTTCTTTCTATTAGTTTATAACTACTACAATATTACATTTCATTTTTATAAGGAGCATGTGGTTTTATTTGCTGCTGAGAAGAAACCCCAGAAGACATGTGAAGTATAGCTCCATTGTTGTTCAAAGTAAAAGGAAATAAATAAATCATACGTTTATGTTAGTTTAATTAAATAAAAATGTGGAAGAAATTGTCATTTTCTTGTATTTGTGCTGTATCAAAATCATACCGGACACCTCTGTGTCGTATCGAACCGAACCGTGATTTTTGTGGACCGTTACACCTAGTGCTGCACGATGAGTCATATCACAACCACGATGTCAGCCTGTGTGATTACATCACAGCAAA
This sequence comes from Enteromius paludinosus, assembly GCA_032361165.1. NCBI lineage: Eukaryota > Metazoa > Chordata > Actinopteri > Cypriniformes > Cyprinidae > Enteromius > Enteromius paludinosus. The sequence continues at coordinate 9,670 of JAUMHQ010000090.1, read as the reverse complement.
TGTTGTGATTATATCAAATAAACAAACGCATTCGTGGACGTAACAAGACATTCATTCTTGCTCACACCAGACGCGAACGAAGCGGTAGCGCGAGTGATTTACATGTGAAGTCACTGCACAGAGACATCCTGCGGCGTGATTCGTGCGAATGAAGCGGTGCGTTAAACACGCCGGTTTGACTGCACGCATCAACAGCGCATATTCAGACCAGGACAAATACAGATTTCAGCATTATTAGTATCGATATATCATTATAGTATATATCTGTGTGTGCATTTTCCTTCATAACAAGCAAGTTGAGTCAAATTTAATGTCACATTTTTTTTTTTATCAATTTAATGGATCCTTGAATTGAAGTAATTTCTTTAAAAAATTACCGCATACATTTTAATGCAACAGTAAATATAACACGAGTCCTCATTATAAACACAGAATAATACTGTCAGTCAAGACAATTATGGGTAGGGGGTTTGAGAACCACTGATCCAGAACTTCAAGAAATAACTTTTTCTTACAATTTGGCGTTTTTATCTAGAAATTCTGAGTACATCTAATTCAAATATGATTTTACATCCGGTTATTCTGTTCTGGGAGTTGTCAGGGTGTTGCTAGGGTGCAGTGGGTGGTTGTCAGGGTGTTGCTAGGTGCAGTGGGTGGTTGTCAGGGTGTTGCTAGGGTGCAGTGCGTGGTTGTCAGGGTGTTGTGAAGGGTTGCTAGGCCAGTGCTCAACACAGTATGGAGTGTGTGTGCTGCACGCTGAAGCAGATCTAGTCAGTCCTGCTCGGTTTGCTCTGAAACACATTCCAGCACAGGAAACAGCATGATCGGATCCAGCATCAAAAACAAACCCTTTTCAGGATCTAGTCAGACGGTGGCCCACACAGCACACCTGATGCTTTAATGTCTTTATTTGATCAGAAATGACGGCAAAATATCTCTAGCTGTTTTTGATTTTGGCAGCTCTGCACAGCTGTAACTCGAGAAATATTAAAGATATCTTGATGTCATCATTTCATCGTGTTTTTCCTCCTCTAATCTGGCTCACGAGATCCGCTCTCCTGCAGAGTCTAGCTGGACTCATCTACCTGTGATTCTAGCCCTGCGTCCCAATGCTCTGTGTGACATAGTAACCTCAGTAGTGTTTAGGGCAGACGGTGTGGATAGCAGCACATGGGGCCGCAGGAGCTGAACTCAGGGAAGTGGATCTGAGCTAGTGGTCTTAATCTAGCTCCCTGCTAACTGTCTAATCTGCAAAAAGATAAGCCATTAGTTTGTTTAATTATTATATGCATTTTACTTAGTTGAGCCAAAAACAATCAGGCTATAATTGTTAACATTTAGGGTATATAAAATGCTAGTTTTGAAATGAATCCTGACTTTTAAAGAGAAGAGAAGAAAGTGTCCCTGTGAGGCAGGTCTTGTTGAAGGAAATGAAGTAATTATCCTGTGAAAGTGTGTTCTCGGACCAGCTCGTGAAGACTATATTATCTGGGTTAGAATGCTACTATTAGCTGCTCGAAGGGCCAGACCTGAATGACCCCTCGTAGATCTGCTGAGGAACCTCAGTGTTTGTAAACAGAGCAGCTAGCGCTAGCACACTACAAACTCTCGCTGACGTTTAAATAACGCGACATCACGAACCTTTCCGTCGGCATCAAACGGTTCGTTTCCTCCGCTGTGTTCTTCCGGGTCTGAGGACACGGAAAGGCTCTGGTCCCAGTCCGAGAACGGGTTGATGAAGCTGCGCTCCTCCATCTCTGCCTCGGAGCCGGTGACTAGCTTCAGCCGCTTCGACATGTTCTCGCCCATCGCGACGGCGGCCCGCCAGGGACACGCGCGCACTACGGCAGCGGCGGCAGAAACGCGTTTCGGTTTGGTCGTCTGGACTGAGCTGGTCCTGATGCTGATGATGCTGTCTGAGGCTACTGATGAAGATTCAGCGCTCTGTCCCTACAGAAAACGGGTAGAAATCATCGAACACTACATTTATTTGATCAAAAACACAATAAAGCTGTGAAACATCATCCTAAAGCAAATCATCTGTGTTCTGTGTGAGTCTGTGTTAAAGTGTGTTTCTGTGATGTTCAGCATCATTACTGCAGTCTTCAGAGTCACATGATCTTCAGAAATCAGAATAATACACTGATTTACTGCTCAACACTGATTATTCTGATTATTATCTGAAAACAGTTGAGCTGCACAGTATTTTTGTGGAAAACATATTTCGTATTTTTATTTGCTTGTTTCTATTTAGCAGGTATTGCAGTGTTTTATGGCACTTTATGTTCTTGTGTGTGTGCTGTCTGATGTTTTGTGCTCTATTACTGGGTTTGTCTGTTATAACCTATTAATTATCACGGCTGCTAAACATGAGGCCAACATGACATCACCTTTTATTGAAAATTAGCATTAAAATATTATTTTAAAATATATTTGTCAAATAAATAAAAGTAAAAATTGTATTTATTAGACAGAAAAGTTAACACAAAGTTATTTCAGTTGTGGTCCTTGTTAATTTGAACTCGAAAATGTTATTTTTCATTTTACACGTTAAATTTAAAGAAAATTAAGGTGGTTTCTCTGTTAAACACAATAAAAAATAGCAGTAATAACATAACTTTCACTCAGAAAACGATACACTTCTCAAACAGTTTAACACCGAATTAAAACGAATCACATGAGATGCTGTTTTCTTGTGAAAGCTGCTGTAATAACCTGCTCTTCTTCACCTCCTTCCCTGATGAAGAAGATTAGCACACATTAAACATGCTCCCACGCGAAGGAAGATGATGCACGGATCTTAAGATGAACACAGGTGTCGTGTGCCCGCTAGATGAGCTCTAATACAGCCCCAGCGCTCCAGCATCACGACTGGTCCACGCTAAACGATGAAGAGGATCTCGAGCTGATTCTAGCGCTGAACGCGACACGCACGCGACAGACCGACAGCTTCTCATTCATGAAGAAAGCAGCACTTACATGCTTCCGTTCAGGTCCAGTGCAGAATCCCGGAGAATATCCTCCTCAGCCCGAGCTCTGCTCATTCAAAAGCGATGGACGCACTTCCGGCGGGTGATGAAGATGATGATGATGGTGAGCACAGATGGCAGGATTACACCGCTAACACACCAGCGTCCGTTTCTCTGCAGGCGCTGCTGAGCCACTCCTGGGCTGGGCTTCTCCTCTTCTCCTTCGGGCTTTGTTTGTTTGTTTGTTTGTTTGTTTGTTTTGAGTTAAACGATGTTAAAGTCGCGCGTGTGTGTTCTCGGAGCGGGTTTCTATGGCGACATGTTTCTGGAATAGTTCCTATATAGTTTTTATCGAGGTTTTCATTCATTTATTTATTTATTTATTTATTATTATTATTATTTATTTTTAAGGTCAATTTTAAATAAATACAACTTTTTATCTATAAAATCTAATTTATCTTGCAATTCTGAAAAAAGAGTTGTGAGATAAAATGTTGCAATTCCCTTTTTATATTCTGTGCTGAAAGAAAAAAATAAAAAATGTATTTGTTAAATAAACAAACTCAAAGTTTTAAGAAAAACGTCTCAGTTTATATCCTGCAATTCAAATGAAAAACATTAAAATAACAAGATATGACTTCTAATTCATAGACAAAAAAAAAAAAGAAAAGAAAAGACCTGCGGGATAAAGGTTGAAAAAAGTTCCTGTTTTTATGATGTGACAGCAATGGACCTCCATTTAAAAAATATATTAAACTATAAATAAGACTTTTTTTCACTTCATTCTTTATTTCTCTGTCTTTTTTAATGTAGGTCCATTTTTTACTACGGAATATAAATAAAATAAGTTATTTTCAAAAATCTTTCAATTCTGCAAAAATAAATAAATGACTCAGAATGGTAGATTTGTTTGAGATCAGACACAGACTCCTTCAGTTCTGGCGTCTAAATATAGACTCCATCTGCTCTTCACGCTGAGTGTGTGTTAGACCATACGAGGATGAAGAACAATAAACACTTCAACAAGCCTTCTGACGGAAAATAATACAACAGAATCTCAGAAGACAGAACAATCATACAGAAGAGCAGCTGGAACATTCTGCAGAACATCTCCTTCTGTGCTGCTTTGAAACGACTCGAGGAACAGAACTAGGATAAATATAATAATCAATATGAGCTTCCAGATGGACAGTGCTAAATCTGCACCATTACATGATTCACACCAGCCCTCTTGAACAAGTATCGGTCACACATCTCATGACTGCAAGAACTGAAGAAAAGATTGGTTTCAGTAATATCACAACACCACTGTTATTGAGAAGTGATGTATCAGACAGTGAGCAGATATAACAACTGCTGCCTTCATAGCTTAAAGAGCATTCTGTGAATATATAACCTTTAATATTGAGTCCGAGATTGAAATTATAGGGAGATTAGTGGTTGAAATCAACCTTTGAAGCTTACAGTATGTCAAAATTTTTTTGATTTTGAGACTTTAGCCTGGATTTCACAGACAGGGTCACATTGATGAATTTTTCAATAATCTTTAGTTTTATTATAAACTCAACCCAGTGGAATATGATTTCTGGGATGAAACAGTACTTCCTGTCAGACTGCTGCAGTCAATCCCTCCCATCATCATGTCAAAATGTATTAAATATGAAGAGATGTGAAGGACAACAGCGTCCCCTGCTGGAGGAACATGTCCATCAGAAGAGCTGCAGACCTCAGCATCTTCCTCCAGAAACACATTCATCTCTGTCAGCAGCCGCTGGACACTGGAGGACACTATTCCTGGCTTTACCTGACGCCCGACACAGCACAACCAGCCCCACTAACCGACACAGAGAGCTGGAGAACATCTGACAGGATGAAGGATGAACAGATCCACAGCTCTCCTTCAATCAGATCGTCAGCAAAATACACAGCATTCTGGTTTCCATAGAAACCTGCTTCTACACACTCACAGTAATGAAGAAACCACATTCTGAGATACGACTGAAATATGACCGTATAACAATATAATCATCACATTGTGAGAGAGTGTTGACTAAATGACTAAAAATTATTTTATTGCACAATATAGTCATAATTACAAGAAATAAAGTCACATTGTGAGACATGAAGCCAGAGTTAACAGAAATAAGGGAGTAAATGTGAAAAAAAAAACAGTGTTTTTGTGAGATATGAAGTCCCAAGCAAGAGAAATCAGCTTTTAAAGATGAAAATAATCTGATCTCTGGTGACTTCAGCCAGATGTGAAGCTGTAATAAAGCTGCAATATTACACATTCAGAGAAACATCACATTATGATTAAATCACACGTTTGTGTGTTTGTGGGATGAGATCAGACTGGCAGTTGCTATTACAAGAAAGTTACAAAAACACTTTTGAATATTGACGAAATGAGTCAGAAACAAACTCTGAAATCGGAGTTAAACTCCACATTCTTATCAAATAACTCAAATTAACTCACTGCAGCGTATCTTTCTTTCTCTGAGTTTCGAATTCCATCTTATTGTTTTCTACAGTGTTAATAAAGTTTTCTTTATTATTATTATTTTATTTATTTGTTTATTTTTTACTTTTTTATTCTATGGCAGAAAAAGGCTTTTTTATGGAAGTCTGTGTCTGCCACTAAGTGCGGTTGATAAACAAGTTTCGGGAGGAACGTTGACACACTCGTCGTTGTCTCGCTCTCCACCTCCCACAAGATCTCTCAGACATTCATCTGCATCATCTTAACACATCCACAGGAAGATGGACATTCACAGCCCTCCGTCAAGCCCTTGCAGCAGCAGGCATCTCATTCTCTAGAAAAGCCACCAAACAGGACCTCCTCAACCTCCCCGAAACAAGCCAGCCCCATGCAGTTCCTCCATCAACACCTCCCGGAAAAGGCAAAGCAACCAGGAAAAAACGCTATACCACTCTTCCGGTTCCAGCCGTAATCAACTGTCAGCCACTGGAAACCAGCCGCCCATCTCAGCCATCCACTCCCGCCGCTCTTCTTCCGGTTCAAACTCTTCCAGGACCCTCCTCCCTACAGCGCTCCTTCACACAAACTTCCTCAGATCCCTTCTCAGCCACCTGGCCCTCCGCTCCATCAAGTTTCAACCCAACCACTGAACATTACAATACAAACTTTAACTATTCTAACCCAAATATCTGTTTCTCCGCAGATTTCAACCCAGACTTCAATCACACCCGCTATCCACGGCAGCGGCACACCCCCCTTCCTCTCTTTCTTCTGCATCTCCTCTTCCAGCTCCACCCAACACAAAAGTCTCTGAACCCACCCCTGTTTCTTTAGCAGGTAATGATGTCGATCTTTTTTCACTCCTCTCCCCCTTTTCTCCTAGCCCTACAGACCGCTGGGTGGATTGCGATGAGTTCACACTCACTCTAAAACACTCGCACTCAAATCCATCCCACGCCCTCATCTTCCCCGAGTTCCCTATAACCTTTTCCCGCTTCACTGAAACCACCGGACCCACTTCTACACTTACCACCGCATTTTCTCTGCAAAAGCCGCTCTGAGGGTGTCCCAGTGGAACCAATGTTCTTACTGGTATGCCCTCGACCTGGATCTGCACAACCAGATTTTCACAGGCTGCTGCAATTTCACCTGCACGGTCTGTAGGTCGATTTCACACTCCTCTGAATTCTGCCCCTACATTAACCCCTCTCTTTCTGCCCAACCTGACAGCACCAAATCCACTAGCTACGTCCCAAAAATACCTGCTCTCTTTCAGCAGCCTATTTCTCGCCCACCTCTTCCCTCCTGCTCCAATGTCTTTTCAACCTCAATTCCCATAAATGTTTCAGGTCCCAGTGCAAGTTCTTACATGTCTGCAGTTTCTCTGGGGAGGCCCATGCCAAATTCATACGTACAATTTTCAATAAAGATGCCAAAAACTATTTATCGACTCCCGTAAAAATCATTCATCTATGTACTGAATTGTCACATTTTCCTGACCCTAACTTCTCCCATTATCTTTTATCAGGTTTGACGCATGCTTTCCACCCTGGAGTTAGCAGTATCCTGTCCCAATCTTACGTCTGCCCCAATCTCTTGTCTGCCACTACGGATCCTGACTCAGTAGATCTTCTAATCTGCAAGGAGTTAGAAGAAAAATTCATGATCAGCTTCCTGTTCATCTCCCCTCCTCATGCCCCCCTAGCAGCAGACCTCAAAAAAGTCTTAGGGGTTTTCTCCGACCTAGGCATTCCCATCGCCCAGGAGAAAACTCTAGGCCCCAGCACCAGCATAGAATTCCTTGGTACTGGGACTCCCAGAAATGTATTGCTTCCCTCCCCAAAGAGAAAGTTGACAGAGTCATCTTGTTAGCATCCAATCTCCTCAAAAAATGCTGTCAACCCTAGGCCATCTAAATTTTGCTATGTGCATAATTCCCCAAGGTCACCCCTCCTAACCCTCGCATCCTCCGTCCCAGCCCTTGAAGATCAAGTTTCCCTTTCCGCCCCCTGCCTCCATGAACTCCAACTCTGGATTTCTTTTCTCTCCCAATGGAATGGACACTCTTTTTTCTATAATGAAATCCTCTCCTACACTGTAGACATCCATCTGTTCACCGATGCAGCCCCCTCCACCGGTTTCCGCAGATTCTATCGTAATCGATGGTTCGCCTCCCCCTGGCCCTCCCAATTCCCCGATTTGCCACCCCACCTAGCCTTTTGAGCCTTGTTTGAAATCTACCCCATCGTGGTAGTAGCTGCCCTCTGGGGGAAAGAATGGTCAGCCTCATGTATCGTCATCCATTGCGATAACGAGGCGACAGTCCAGTGCATTACCAAGCACTGCTCCCCTTTCCCTGCTATCATGCTCTTCCTCAGATGTTTAGTTTGGATTTCAGCCCAATATCAATTCTTACCGACTGCTAAACATGTTCCAGGAAAAGAGAATACAATCGCTGATGCCCTCTCTCGTTTTCTCTTTCAGAGATTTAGGATGCTGGCCCCAGATGCTGACCCTAGTTCCTCCCTATTCGCTGTTAACATTCCCTTAACTCATCCTCTGAGACCTCTCCTTGAAGAATCCCTTAATTCCATTCTCCAAGTAGTGCCCTCCAATCCTACGTAACAGCCTGGATAGCTATATCCTTCCACCTTAGCTATAACCTAAATTTCCCAGATTTTTCCCTGCTCGCTATTACATCCTTCATTTCCTACCTAAATTCCTACAAAAACCTACAAGCTGGCTCCATTAAAGGTTCTCTAAGTGGCCTTCAGTTTTTCCACAAGTTAATATCTGGTTCTGCCTCTCCAGCTATTTCCAATGCTCAAACCTCCCTTCTGATCAAAGAAATTCAAAAGGAAAACCCGCCCAGACCCAAGACTACACATCACCCTTGAAATCCTGCCCAGGTGCATAGCTACCCTCCGCAGAGGATATCCATCCGCCCTCACAGCACGAAACATTGATGCCATGTTCACCCTGGCTTTTTTCAGGGTTCCTAAGGTGTTCAGAACTTACTGTAAATTCCCCATTTAACCCAAGTACTCATCCCACCATCTCTGATCTGACCATCCTGGATAACCAAACCATAGCTTTTCTCATCAAAAAAAGCTATAAGTGTTCTTGTTACACAGCTGTCGATCATGCTCGGTGCTCTGTGCGGGTGGCAGGAGTGCATGAGATCTCCGGATCGCTATGAGCGCGGGCAGACAGGAATCCCAGGTGCGTGGTGCAGGTGAGCCGCTTCTCTCAGCAGCGTTACATTCCTCCAGGAACTGATCAATTCCAGACTCCGTACAACAATGACCGAGGAACAAAGTCAATGCAGGTAATCAGGTTAGTATTTTACCTCGAGCTCAGCCGCCGTACTTCTAGTTATCGAGACTTATATCCCTGGCAGGTAACGAAACTCAGGTGTCCTCATTAATAGTCTGGCGACTGAGAGCGAGTGAATGTGTTTTCATCAGGTGGCTGTGATGGCGTGACAAGCTTATTCTGATAAGAGTGTATTTTTTCCACCATATTTATATCATCATTGCGCTCTCTGAGCCAAAAATGTTAAACGTAACAAGATGGTTGTTTTATATTATTATAAATACGTAAGAAAAAAAATGCAATGCATACTATGGCAGAGTAAAAGTCCCGGCTGCCATAGAAACATTTAGTGTGTGTGAGACTGTGCTGTGTTTCCGATTGACTCAGGTATTACACACAGTGTTAAACAGATGCGGGACCCGAAGCAATAGATTTGGACCTGACCCGGACCCGGCTAACCATTTAAAATATAGACCTGAACCCGCATGGGTCCCGGGTTGGGTCTCAGGTCCTCTGTGAAGAGCTCAACAACCTAACCCTTTACTCGTCCATCATCCTCTTCTCCACGCCTTCTTTGGGGGGCATTTGGCCTCTTCAGCTTTCTTTTAGGGCAGACGCCGAGCTCAGCCCTTGCTGTGGTTCAATCAACTAGGGCTCGGTGTTCGCCGATACTCTTCCCATTCCTTCAGGATAGGAGCAGCAACTTCAGCAGCAGAAAAAGGCCTGTCCTCTAGCCAAATACAAACCTTGGGCCGTTGGTGCTCTGAAGCCTTCAGGAATTATATCTGTCGTCCATCAGAAGAGCAATGCAAACCCTTGCATGCCCCCTCACAGCTTCTCACCTAGCCCCCCCCCCCCAGATATCCTCAATCTTGGTCACTCCATTTTCAATTTCCCCCCCGTACTG
>JAUMHQ010000089.1:18583124-18593503 GCA_032361165.1 Enteromius paludinosus | reverse complement strand
ACTGATACACATTTATTAATCAAATCCGTTAAAGGATTGTTAGGCTGCATTAATTAGATCAGCCGGAACCGGGAACATTCCCCTTAACACACGGTGTACTCGTTACATCGTAAAAAGAATGGCCTCTACGCTAATATTAGTCTCTTTCTTTCTAATTCTGAGGTCAGAACCCGATCCAGTCCGAATTCAGATCTGATGGTGGATCAGCACCTAGAGATGATGTCTACAGCCCTGAACATTAGCTGAGACCAGAGCGCATCAATGAAGACCTTGATGGTCACCGGGACAAGACCGTGGGAATCAGATGAGTCCTTTGACATCTGGCCAGAGGAGAACGACACACTATTTCCTTTTTTAATACTAGTTTACTAATATTTTTTAATATAAGGTGCTTTGATGCGGTCTGTATTGTTAAAAGCACTGTATAAATAACGGTGACTTGACTTGTGTGTGTTCCACTCACTGTTCATCATACGGAGAGTCAGACACCTGCAGCACAGACGCCTGGAAATCCTGAATCACTTCCTGTAAGAGCGACAGTCAGCGATCACGCGAAGTTCACGCCACACTTGTGCTTCACATGAATGAAGTTCTCTTACATTGCACATGTACGTGTGCCAGGACTTGGTGACGGGAGGGAGTTTGTCCTTCTTGGTCCAGAGTGGCGGAGCTCCTTCCCTCACAGGCTCCTGACGGACACACACACACACACACACAGACTGAGAACCTGAACACCACACACACACACAGAGGAGAACCGCAGGAGGCACGCTACCTTAGATGCAATCATGTATGGAGGAACCGTGTCGATGTTCATCTCCTGAAACAGCTCTCGACACTGCATGGTGATGAAATCACCGGCTAGAGGAGACTTGACGATCCCTGAACACAAGAACACACACACACACACACACACACACACACACACACACACACATCTGCACTACTGCTGGTCTGAGTGCTAGAAACACACACTCATGATAAACCCATACTATGGTTACTCAGTAACTTTAATCAATCAGCAGCTGATTGATTAGTGTGTGTGTGTTTCTTCAGCAAAGTGAGCAGCACTACATCAGTTATGGTTGATGTTGTAGTAAGTCAGACATTAAAGTGAGTGGCTGTTTTTGTACCCACAGAGACATTATACTCAGATTTATGTCATTCCAGTTCAGTCTTATTTTGACTGTTGTTTCTTGGATTGTTTGACTACTCAAAATATAGAAAAATATAACTTAATTAATTTCCTAATCTGAATTTCACATAAACAAAAATGTCCTGGCTCTGTTGTTTTCTATTGTTTATTTAAAAAAATCAGAAGAGCGCTCCAAAGCCCAGATCTAAATCATCTTCGAAGCGCATCCCGGTATGAAATGATTCATGAACCCACTCTGAAATCAAACGAATCACGAACCCACTCCAAACCTGACCTGGATCTAATTATTTGCATTACATGCTACAAAGTTAGATTTGAGATGCTATGATTTTTCTGAAAAAATTACTGATATCGAATTGAAGAAGAGCTGCTTCAAACATTACAAAAGTTATTCTGATGAGATTGAACAGCAGAAAGACGCTGAAGCTGGATGTTTGTACGATTATACTAAAAGATCTTATCAGTTAAACATCAACAGAAGGCATATAGTGGATTGTGTGAAACAGGTTTATCAGCAGAGGTTTGATCTTGTTGATCAGGCTGTCCAAACTCGGTCCCGGAGGGCCAGTGTTCAGCAGAGTTTAGCTCCAGCTTGCCTCATCACACCCGCATGGAAGCTTCTATCAGGTCTAGTAAGAGCTGGATTAGCTGCTGTGTTTGATTAGTGTTGGAGCTACTCTGCAGCACACCGGCCCTCCAGGGCTGAGTTTGGACAGCCCAGATGTTGATCATTTAGAGTCCTTTGATGATAAGCACTAACTAATGCACGGTCTTCTGTTTACCTTGCTGCAGGACGTACCCATCATGCACTGGGATGGCAGTGGTGTGCGTGGCTCCGCTGTCCAGCACGAGGCCCGTGGCTCGACCGTTAGCAAAGCTGCAGACGACCAGGTTAAGGTGACGTACAAACATCATGACATCATCAGCCTGTCTTTAACACATGTGGAAACTCAGCCTCTCTGGATTCTGATTGGCTGATGTTCCTGAGGGGCGCTTTCTGATTGGATACGCGGTGAGCACAGCGGTCTTGCACAGGAAGAAGGCGGGGATGTTGTAATGCTCGAATATGAGTTCTGTTAGCTTTTCTCTCTTCGCACGCGAGTTCCACTGCCACAAGAGAAACATCATTACATCCCTTCACCCTCAGGTCAGGTCAGATCAGGAGGAGTGTGTCTCTGCATCGGTGTCTCAGTAATGGATGTGAATGGGTGCCGTCAGAATGAAAGTAATCCACAGCACTCCAGTCCATCAGTTAACATCTGGAGAAGACACAAGATCAAACTAAACCAGCATTAAGATGATTTAACTTGAATAGGAGTCCATAATCCATAATAACACCTCCTTCAGTGAAAAAGTGTTGTGGTCTGAATCAGGAGAGAAATCTGCTCAGATCAAGCAGCGTTTACTAAACAGCTCTAAACTAATCTGTGTCTGGATTCTGATGTGAGAGACGAGAAAGACTTATTATGGATTTTGGTATCAGATTTAAGTTAATGCTGGATTAGTTGGATCTTCTGTCTTCTCCAGATGTTAACTGATGGACTGGAGTGCTGTGGATTATTCTGATGTTTTCATCAAACTCTCATTCTGACGGCACCCATTCACTGCAGAGCATCCATTGCTGAGACATTTCTCCAGATCTGATAAAGACACACGCTCCTCCTGATCTGGGATTCTTCTAAGAGTGTTGATGTACTCACAGGAGCCTCAGACATCAGAACAGGGTGTAAACTGGGCTCGGATTTGATGTGTTTGCTGTAGATGTGGTCGATTATGGCTTGAAACGCGTTCCAGTCCTCAACTAAAAGAGATCAGTTGAGAACACAATAGAAACAGAGACATCCTGCAGAATATGCATTTGTTATTAAATCCTGTATGTATGTGTGTGTGTGTGTGTGTGTGTGTGTGTGTGTCGTACTCATGCCGTTCTTCAGTGGAGAGATGAGTTCTACACCTGCTCGTGGCACATGCAGGGCTGTGGTGTCTATGTAATAACTCCGCCCGCTGTTGCTCTCCTGCTCCGCCCCCATGTCAGCTGGCCCCTCCTCCTCAGCGTTCACTCCTATAGTGGTGGGGAAATCTGCCTACACAGCAAACAGGAACATTTCCAACAATAACCATGTGGCGATACAGCTGTACAGTAAATATATGTCTTCTGCACAGTCTGACTTTGCTGCCAATAGTTTTATTGATGATGATGAATGAAAACATGGATAAAGGGATGATGGACGGATGGATGGAAGGATGGGTGGGTGGTTACCTTTGGACAGTCCTCTCCTGCATACCCTGCTCTGGTGGAGAAGGAGCCGAGGTCAAAGACCAAAGCACCCACTTCATCTGAGACACACAGAGAGAGATTATGATTATTAAACCAGTCCGATCAAAATGAATATCCACTCAGTAGGTTTATTGATTAGTAAATGTCTGTTCACACACACACTGTTTGAAGTAGCTTTACATCAACTCATAAAGTGTCTTCTAGTCACATGATGAATTCAGAGCTGCTGATTGGATCGTTACATGTAAGCACAGATAAATCATGAAAAAACTGTTTACTATCAGCTGATGTGTGTCACGTGATGAAATGACAGACTTTGCTCGTATCTCCCTCATGTAGAGTAGAGAGGAAACTGATACAGGACAATCTCATTGCTCAGGGTTTTCTCCTGTAATGCCTGAAGAGTTTGGAGAACACCTGAGATGAGATCAGAGACCATTCCTTCATCCAGAATCTCTCCAGATCCTTCAGATTCCCAGCTTCTTCCCTTCAGTTCACCATACTCATGTTCTACCGGGTTCAGGTCAGAAGACTGGGAGACCATGTAGGAAATTCATTCTGTGCTCAGTGACCCATTTTTGTGTTGACTCTGTTTGTTTTGGATTATTCTCCTGATGGCGATCCAACCATGACCCATTATAAGCTTCTAACAGAGGCAGTCAGCTACAGATTTAATCTGTTGGTATAGAATCCATGATCCCATGTGTCTGAACGAGATGTCCAGGACGATATAGACACTCGACCTCTTCCAGGCAGACTCATAAGATCTTTAGTTTATTAGAAGATCTTAATCATTGCTCTGATGGTGGAAATGTGTATTTTTTAATGCTTTAGCTCTTTTCTTACAGCTACTGGGGCAGTCGTGGTCTAATGGATAGGGAGCTGAACTTGTAACCCGAAGGTCACGGGTTCCAGCCTCAGGTCCGGCAGGGATTCAGTACCACGACTGAGGTGAGACCCTTGAGCAAGACACCGATCCTCCGACTGCTCCCCGGGCGCTTCCTCTACTCCAGGTGTGTGTGTGTGCACCTTGGATGGGTTAAATGCAGAGCATGAATTCCAAGTATGAGTCACCATACCTAGTCGCTTCACCTCACTTTCTATTTTGTGAAGCTCAACAATCTGAGAACTATATTCTTTGCTTTTACTCGTTGTGATGGATGAATTTGGCCTTTGCTCGTGTTTAGTATCCCGTGAAACTGCGTGCTAAAGAATGTAAATATGAATGGGAATATATTTTACTAATAACTGTGGCCAGCATACATTGGAGAAACACATTTTTGTGAATTTTTGGAATGAAAGATACAGCTTTGTTTTCACAGCCTTTGCTCATATTTACCAAGGGTGCCAATATAAGTGGAGGGTATAAGAACACCTAGTATATATGACGCAGGAGATCTTTAGCCCTGCAGTGTTCAGCCAGAATAACTGAGGCAAAGAACTCAAACTGCACTGGTGCTGAGGCTCCCAGCAGCTGATCTAGCATGGTAAAACAGGGTAAACATGGCATGCATCTTCTGTGTTCCTGACTGCAGTGTCGCGCTTGATGCTGGCGGATGCGGTTGTCATGGTGATGTGCGCTCTTACCTCCGCCGTACACGCCGCCGCTCATCGCGCTGGATCGCTCGGTAACCGGGTGTGTTCGGTTCGCGGAGGCTGAGGTAGCGGAACCGAATATTCCCGCACGCGCACTGCTGTCGCCGGTCACGCGCTGCTGACGGTAACCGGCGAGAGTCCGGTAGACCCCCGCGCTGTCACGTGCCGCCGTGAAATAATGACGATTCTCGTTACTTCCCGCTTCAGATGAATCCGTGATGACGGAGGGTTTGTATTTACATTCTCTTACATCACGGATGACGAAGCGCTCGAGGCCGTTCACACTGACATCGAATTATAATGTTTGGCAAAAAGAAATTCAAATGTTGATGAAATATGTTTTTCATTATACATTTATATTTATCTAATGTAAGAGTAATGTAGGGCCAATAAAATATGCTAAAATGAAGCAAAACATTTGAGAAAATCAAGCGCTGCAGTAAAACTTGCATCTCCACATAAATCTGTGTGCTATTGTTCAGTGACAATAACTTCAGAGGAAACTATGATTACTGTCGTACAATAATGTAAGTGTGTGTTTTACCAGGAAACACCTGCATCCAGATTTTCCTGAACCAACACTCTCTCTCTCTCTCTCTCTCTCTCTCACACACACACACACACACACACACACTTTGTGATGCTCCGGTGTGACGCAGCATGTGACTGTCATGCGCCTCTACAGTAAAAATAATAATCATAAACACACACTTTAAGATCATTCCGACTGGAGTAAACTCCAAAAATAAAGCCGTGACGATTTGTGATTGACGCTCCTGTCAGCGCGCGCGGCGAAAGTCTTTGAGGCTATTTATTTACTGTAATATTCAATTAAATTATTATTTAATAATTAATTGATTAATTACATTTCATTACTATTTATTTAACGCACACCACGTGTAGTTACAGAAATACGTCACACATGTTTGCATTGAATTTAATGTGTATTTGTTTCTCAGGGCTTCTGCTCATGAATATGAGAGGTGATAGTTTAAACGCTTTAAATGAGTTTCATGTGTTTTCATGACTTCAGTATTACTGTAACGTGTGGAAAATAACGTTAGTCAGAATAAAGAATAACTTTGCATACGTGCTTGATAAAATATAGTTTTGTTTTTGGACATATTGTGGTAGTAGTATGGTATTACACGTGAATTCGTGTAAAACAGGACATTTATTCCGTGTGTTGTGTGTGTTTTGTGTTGGAGGTTCCGCCCCGGTGTCCGGTTCGCTGTCGTGACGTCACTCGCCGGACTCTCGGCTGCGCGAGGACGGGACGGGGCGGCCCGCGGCGACCTTTTCTCTTTATTTTTTCCTTCTTTTCTCCCTAAAAACCCCCTAAGCAACCCCGAAACCCACCTAACGGGCTTCCCGCGGCCGGACAGCACCGTCACCGGCGGGATTGCGGCGAAAGGGCTCGCGGCCTCCGCGAGAAAGTTTCTGACCGGCGCTCGTGACAGCGGCGGGAATCTCGCGCGGCTCCGGTATTTCACGAGACGGGGATCCGGCGGTTAACGGAGAAATAACGTCAAATACTGTCGAAGTTTGTGTGTAAATATAAATAGAGTGAAAGTCAAAGCTGAAGAGCCGCAGCGCCCCCGCCGGTAAACTCACGGTAAACTCCCGGGAAACTCTCCAGCGACACACCGGCGATCAGCGGTACTCGGTGAAGGTGAGGCGTTCCTCTCAGATTCATCTCAAACCTCGGGGAATAATGTTATAACAATGTACAGTTTTATCAAATAAGATGCGTTGACAAAGCAAAGCTGTGAATGTGTGTCCAGTTTGGGTTTATGGCTTATATAGTCTGATTTAGTGCGAATGTAGAGAAAAAAGAGCTCTATTTTATTCAGATGTGCAGTTATTCTGATATTTCTATGATGAGACTCTGCTGCTTGTGATGTAAGATCTTTCTAACAGTGCAGCAGATACGGATATAAACTGATCTGAATATCGGTCGTCGCTCTATATCTCCAGCACTGTCTCAGTGAGATGATATATAATGATCTGAACATATAATTCAATGCTGATGGAGAGCTGAAGAAATAAAGGCTCCTCAGAAGATGGGAGATGTTTTGGAGGCTTGTGAAGATTGTGAAAGCTCCTCAAAAGATGCTGATGATCAGATTGTTCTAGAAAATGATTGATGAGCTGCGTCAGGCTAGAAAGAGTTCATCTGGAGACATGACCAAAGTTATTCAATCAATCAATCACTTTTATTTCTATAGCGCTTTTAACAATAAAGATTGTAGCAAAGCACTGAACATTATCAAACAGAAGAACAGAGTGATGGTAATGTATAATGACGCTGACGCTTGAGACGAATCAGTCCAGATCTGACACGAGGAGCAGCAGCTGAAGAATTACACTTAAAGAGCTTTAACTGGATAAAAACACTCTGAACACTCAATCAGAGACAGAAGACACGAGGAGACTGAGCTCAAACAGCTCAAACAGCAAAATAGAGCTTCATGAATCAAATATGATAAAGGCTTTATACAGTTAATGATTTTTAATCATAATGAAGTCTCTCTCTGTGTGTGTTCCTTATTAAATCATCCTGGAATGATGTTTAATTCTGAGTAACAGAGACACAACATGTCTGGACAGAGCTGTGTGTGTGTGTGTGTGTGTGTGTGTGTGTGACAGCTGGAGCTACTAAACAGCAAACACACATGCCATTCCTCTCGGCCCTTTAAACACCCTCTGACTGACGGTGTGTGTGTGTGTGTGTGTGTGTGTGTGTGTTTTGACTGTATTTCTCAGTGAGTCGCTGTGAGGGATTCATCAGGTCGAAGTCTCTGATTCGTTCAGTCTATTGATCTGACAGGATAATCTTTAACTTCCGATGATCTTCTCGTGTGATTCCATCATTTCTGATTCTCACACGTTCAGGGTTTCTTGAGTAGAAGCAGAAAGTTGTGAATGTTTTCTCAGCGTTTGTCTTGTTTCCAGTACAAATGTCTAAACATCCTCAAATCAAGATACTTTAGAGATGAAGATGTAAAACGAACTAAAAGTAAAAAGTGTGGAAAATTTAAAAAATACTAAAATATGAACATTTAAATTGAATCTGAATATCTAAAAATAAAACTAATTCAGTACTTCAATAATACTGTGATAGTGTATCAGCACTACTAGAATAAGACTGAGTAGTCCATTAACACACGATGATTACATCAGTGCAGTGACTCACTCTGAGCTCCAGTAGAGTCTCGGAGTACTTTATCACGGTGCACGACTGTTAATACTCTCCACATCCAGCTACACACAGCCAATATTGAGTATTGTTTAGTAAGTGTTTTGTTTTCGTGTTATATTTCAGTGATTTATTGATTCGTTTCCCATCAGCTCATCATGTTTGTGAATCTGTGTATGCGTGTGTATGAAGAGATGATTTCCTGCTTGTATTATCAGTTATTCTGCGGAACAGTGTTCTGAGATTCCTCTATAATCGACCGAATCCCACAAAAATATTTAAAACGTCAGTAAGTTTAATATATATAAAATCATAATTTATATATAATTTATAACTTCAATAATATTCAAATAAATTAAAATTTTTCCCCAATTTTTTTGAGAACCTTTTTTATTCTTAAAAAGTTAAAATAAAAAGTGTTTGTTGAATATTTTCTGTGTAAATGATGACACTCTGTAGTGTTTGTAGTCGCTACTGAAAGCGTGTATGTTGTAGTCTTTTGACAGACACTGATTTGAACTAAACGCATACGTTTATGATCAAGAAATATCCCTCTCTCATAGCTCAGGGGTGAGTAGATGCTTTCGTCATTCTAAGGTAACAGTGTTCAAGGATCTGTGTGTAATTGTAAGAAACTACTCACGCTCTCGGGAAGTTATTTGATAACAGCGTCTCTATAGAATCATTGCTGGAGTCTGGGTCATGCCATCCGTTTTCTGTTTCTGTGAAATGATCAGCACTGAAACAGTCCCGACGGAACACATCATCCTGGTGCTGGGGGAATATAAAGAGAGTAGAGTACAGTTATGCAATGTGTTCTGGTGTTTCAGGATGGTTTAGTATGCACGTTACTGTCACTACAAAAACCAGATGTTTCGTCAAAAATAAAGTATACTGGATTATCAACGAAGATGTTATGATGGTTTTTAGTTCAGTGTGTATAACTACTGAATCAGTCATGCTAAAACCAGTCTGATCACACTTGCGGTAGTGTGTCAGTTTCCATTTCCAGACATTATTTGAGTCATTAATTGTAATAACTAGTGCTGTGCGATTAATCCTATCACCATCGTGATGTCAGCCTGTGCGATGACATTACAGCAGATGTTGATTATATTAAAGAAACAAATGTATTGGTGGATGTTTTGGGATCTCAGCATTATTAGTGATCTGTGTGTGCACCACTTATATATCGTATCGCAATCACAAATCACAATTTTGACCTTAATAATCGCAATGTGGCGTTTTCCCAGAATCGTGCAGCACTAATAATAATGCAGTGAGATGATCTCCACACAGAGATCTGATCTGATCATCATCAGTCTGTCTGGAGTCACGTGAAGAACCGGAACAAACTCAATCCAGAAGTTTGCACAGTACTGTGTGTGTCTGTCCGATCTGAAAGAGATCTCCGCTTTGACTAATGTTTAAACACTGAGTGTGTGACTGACATGTTCAGGAGTTTAAAACAGCGCTGTTGGCATGACGACACACACACGCACACACACAGCTGGAATGTGTTAATGCAAACACACACAGAACAGACTGAAAGCGTCACAATGGAGGACCGAGAGAGAGTCTGCTGTGTTTCTGTGGATTTGTAAACCTGTGAAACTGTTACACTGTGTTAGATACTCTATCCCACAATGCACTTCACTCAACTTGTCCTTTTTTATGTCCTCCTGTTTGGCTCATTATGTGACTGACGAAACTGAATCAGTACTGAATTGCTGCAAAAGTAATCTCCTGCTCAAGAAATAATTCTCAGTGTTATTATATGTTTGTAGAAACTGAGTCGCTACGGTTCAGAAGCTTTAATAACTGCATTAATCAAGGCTGCGACAGTAAAACATTTCTAATGTTGCTTAAGATTTCTATTCAGAAAATGCTGTTGTTTTGATCTTTCTGTTCATCTGTGACTCCTGGAAATGGTTTGCTGTTATAATGGCTGTTCTGTGCTTCAGGATGGCCGCCTCAGTGAAGGTAGCGGTGAGAGTCCGGCCCTTTAACTCCCGCGAAACCAGCCGAGATGCTAAGTGTGTCATACAGATGCAGGGAAACACCACCTGTGAGTACACACACACACACACACACACACACACACACACACATGTTGGTTTTTGTGATTTATGAGGACTCTCCATAGACGT
>JAUMHQ010000089.1:18511126-18523332 GCA_032361165.1 Enteromius paludinosus | reverse complement strand
GAGGTGGAGCTAAGACACGAGGAAAGGAAGCGAGGAAAGGAAACGAGGATGCACAAATAAGAAATGAGAAGCACCCCAACAGTTTTCTTCTCTTCTTCTGCGAGTGTTTGTATGTGACGTCACGAGCGTCGAGCGCGAGTCTTCTTGCGCCTCCAAGTGGAGCGGAGGAAAATTACTACTTCTGTAGCAATAAACACGGATAAAATATGAATAAAGTAGATTAAAATTATTTTTTTATGATGATAAATAATTCATATTATTGTTTGAAAAAACACAACTGTAATTCCTCGATAAGATAAACCTTTATTTGTCCCACAAGTGGGAAAATTGTTTTGCCACGGCTGCAAGTTAAAAATGTTGAAACAACAGAATAAAGTAAAGTAAATTAAAAAAAAAAAAAATACTAACAGTATAAATGTATACTATACAATCTGGCTATAGAATATGGACATCTTTGTGGTAAAAAATATTTACATAAATATATATTTAGACTATATGTAAACACAGTTGACTAAGCAATATATTTGTACCCAATGATTACATGTATACATAGAGTGAATGGCAGGCATTTACAATAATATTTTTAAATTTTAAAAGTTTTAAATGTTTCCCCGAGACAGAAAAAAAAACTGCACGCTCCACCATAGTATTGCACATGACAAGAGATATTGCACATCACTATAAAGTTTCAAATGTTCTGTCATAATATTGCACATGACTACCATGGTGTCTTTGATGTGTGTGTTTGTTCGTTTGTGCGTTTGTTTGTGCGTATATGGTCAGAGTTGTACAGTCTGACAGCAGTTGGTAAGAAAGACTTGCAGAATCTCTCCTTCCCACATCGTGGGTGCAGCAGTCTGCCACTGAAGGAGCTGCTCAGTGCTGTCATACTCTTGCAAGGGGTGGGAGGAGTTATCCAACAGGGATGACAGCTTAGCCACCATTTCTCCTGTCACTCACCACCTCCACTGGGTCCAGAGGGCATCCTAGAACAGAGCTGGCCCTCCAAATCAGCCTGTTCGGTCTCTTTCTGTCCCCAGCAGACCACACCGTAAAAGATGGCTGATGCCACCACAGAGTCATAAAAGGACTTCAGGAGTGGGCCCTGCACTCCAAAAGAGCCTCCGCAGCAGGTACAGCCTGCTCTGCCCTTTTGTAGAGTGCATTTGAATTGTGAGACCAGTCCAGTTTGTTGTTCAGATGAAACCAATTACATGTTTATTTTCGCCACAGAATAAAAATATAAAAACGCAACTGCAACTTTTTTCACCTAACATTAACAGTTTGTATCTTCTTGCAATTGCAAGTTGATATTTTAGTTTATAATTATGAATACGTTTTTTAATTAATAATTGCCAGAAAAAAGTATGAACTGTGTGAGAGAGAAATTAAATCGCAATTACCTTTTTATTTTTTTTATTCCGGTCGTGTAAAACACAGAGACAATGAAAAATAAACATTTATTATGTCTATGGTGTAAACAAGCGTCCATAGTGTTGTAATAAAGCAAAGCAAATCGATTAAAGAACATTTCACGATCTGCGTGGTATATATTGTGCTAATGTTATTTGCTTTTGAATGATTAAAAATCGTAATAAATTGTATTACACGTTGTATAGTAATCATAATCGATTTCAGTTTACAAACATTCGAACCACACCAAGACTTCCAGTCCACCAATCAGCTCAGCGAATTCCTCTGTGCGCGGTCGCTAATTGGACGTCCCCGATCGCGTGCTGAGCCAATCAGCAGCCGAGTCCAGGCTGGCGTCCGCTGAGCGCATCGCGCACGCACAGCACAAGCGATCACGTGGGAGCCATAGTCCTGAGGAGAGGCGCGCGCTGGTCTGCAGAGAATAAAGAACAGGTTTGTCAGATTTCAAAAACTATATTTTATATCATTTAAAACACGTTTTCGCGGATATTAACGCGCGCGGTGTTTTAGTGTCGGACACATGATGTGAGCGCGAGAGCGCCGTGTAGTACGGGTTTTGCTGGTTCGCGGGAGTCCGCGTCGCGACGGAGCGCAGTTAAACAGTTTTAACGGGGAATCGGTGCGTTAACGGCGCTCTGCGGTCCGTTTCTCTCGTGTGTATCGCGTTAATTTCTCGTTTCTGGAGGATTGAACATGTCTGGACGGAGAGATGGGGGAGGGCGGCGATGGAGGGAATTAGGCGGGAAGGAAAAATGGAGGAATCTTTGTTTAACAAAAGCCTCCGACCAACTACAACAAAAGTGCTTTAAAACGAGAACATATGTATTCATTGTTTTTTTTTTCCTGAGCTGCAACTCATTTATGTGTTCGTGCTTTTCAGTGTAATATAATATTTTTTCACGCATTTTGACCTTTTTTTGTGAATTGCAATCGTAACGTTAGTTCTAACGGTATATTCGATACATTTGCGCCTTTTTACTAACTTAAGCGTTTTAATTAAATGGATTTGAGCCTTTATTTGCTAATATCTGACATATTACCGTTATTTCGAAAGGGGAATCGTTTTATTTACACAATATTTACATTTACATGCTATACGAGGAGATCAGCTGAAAGACAATATTCAAATCACAACACACACAAATATATAAATACTATTTTCTAATGTTTCTGTATAAATTTTGTTTAATGTATAAAAACTATATAGGATTTGTTTACATACAAAACTTCAAATTAAGTAACATTGTGTACATATGTATACACACAAATATATTTATATATACAAATGTAAGTTTAATGTATTTGTTGTATACACATATCTTTATTTAACGAATTAATTCAGTAGAATTGTCTTGGTGTTTATTCATGTATTATTACATATAATCATTTATGTGTATATACGTACATTTGTAGGATAGATAAATATACATACATATATCACACGCACACATATTTCTGGAAAGTGTTTGAATGTGTGTGTGAATGTCTGGGTGTGTGTTCAGGTTTGAGTGTGTGTTTTCTGTCAGGGGATCAGCATGGTGAAAGGAGACGTGAACAAACCCAAGGGAAAGACGTCTGCGTACGCGTACTTCGTGCAGACGTATCGCGATGAGCACAAGCGCAAGAGTCCCGACGTTCCCGTCAACTTCTCCGAGTTCTCCAAGAAGTGCTCCGAGCGATGGAAGGTGAGCGACTCTCACACTGAGGAGGAAGAGGATGATGATGGAGGTGCTGTGACTAACCAATGCTCTTCTGTTCTTCCAGACCCTGACCGCTTCAGACAAGATCAGGTTTGAAGACATGGCCAAAGCGGATAAAGTTCGTTACGACAGGGAGATGAAGACTTATGTGCCGCCCAAAGGTGTTGGCAAGACAGGCCGAAAGAAGAAAGATCCCAACGCCCCAAAACGCCCACCGTAAGTCACACACACACACATCAGACTACAGCTAAGGAGTTTAACACTGGTCGTCTTATATAGTTAGGTTACAGTATTGCTTGTGCGTCTGTAGTTTCACCCCGGCTCAGAATGCTATTATGACGCCAGGTTGATGTAAATACAGCCCGTGGAAAACCTCAGAATAGACGCAGAATAATTTATTTTCTTCATTTTTTTTTAAGTTGTCCAAATGAAGTTCTTAGCAATGCATGTTACTAGTTAAAACAGAAATGTTGATCTTTAACGGTAGCAAATGTGCTAAATATCTTCATGGAACATGATCTTTACTTAATATCCAGATTATTTACGGCATAAAATGAAAATGTATGATTGTGACTCATGCCGTGTATTGTTGTGTATTTCTACAAATACACTTGTGATGCCGACGACGGCTGCTGCGCTCCGGAGACACACGGATATTATTTAAAATTGTACTAATAATCAAATGAATTGTAGTAATTGGCACTATACATAAGGTTTTCCTCTGCGCAGATCCGCGTTCTTCATCTTTTGCTCGGAGTACCGGCCGACGGTGAAGAGCGAGAACCCGAGTCTGACCATCGGTGAGATTGCGAAGAAGCTTGGCGAGTTGTGGTCAAAACAGAGCACCAAAGACCGCGTGCCGTTCGAGCAGAAAGCCGTCAAACTGCGTGAGAAATACGAGAAGGTGAGCTGCAGATCCAGTCATGTTTACGCAATGAAGTGGGCGTGGCCTGACTCTGAATGCTCTGTGATTGGTAGGAGGTGGCAGCGTACCGTGCAGGGGGCGCAGCCCCTAAGAGGGCACCAGGCCGATCAACGGGTTCCGCTAAAAAGGCCCAGGCTGACGACGACGATGATGATGGTGACGACGATGATGAAGAGGATGAGGAAGATGACGACGACGAGGATGATGATGATGATGATTAGAGTGTTTGATGCAGCTTCACTGATGTGAGATTGGCGAAGGGATAACTTTTTTTCTTCATGTACATGTTTAACGATTCCAGCAATAATAACGCAAGTGTTCTGTTTGGGGTTTTGTTTTTTGTTTTTTTTTTTAGATTTCTTTTTATTTTTGTACACGTTTAGCTGTTGATTCAATAAAGTGTAGAGGTGCTTTTTTTTATAATAAATTTTTAAAAGTTCAGATGTGAGTTTGCTGTATTCTTTCTGATTTGACTGAATGTTTGCGGTTTTACTGTATATTACAAGAGGAAATAAATTGCATTTCAAAAATAATTTGGCCTCCATCCAAGAATTTTCACCAGAAATTCATTGTTTTCAGGCTGTTGGACAAAAAAAATAAATTATCGCCATAGGACACATTAAGAGATGTATACACACACGTATAGGAAAACTGAATTGCACACCTATTCTCTTACAGAAAATGACTAGGAAAATAATGTTTTGTAACATGTTTTACATTTTTTAAGATATCATGAATGTAGAATAAGCTTTAAACCTGTTTAAAAGTCCTTTACAGGATTCAAATGGTTTGTTATGCATTAGAATTTTAAAATATTTCATTCGTTCATGGTTCTTTCCATTTCACAAAATATTCTTTATATATTTAAAATGAACACACATGGATGATAGATAAACAGTCGTGAGCAGTGACATTGTGTTTATTCTCATTATATTCTCACATTAAGCGATACAGGTTTGTCATCCAGCACAGGAAAAGAGCAAAATAAATACTAACATACACCATCATAACCAATGCATAACAGTGAATCTCTGTAACGTCACGTGCAAAACACATGGATTCACTCACGCTTTCACTCACACACACATTACAGGTCGTGGAGCGATGATTCAAGTGTTTATACTGCCATTCAAACACATTTACATTATATATATATATATATATATATTCATATAGAGCTCACAGAGTGTGATTTCAGAGTTATTGCCCATATCAGATGTGACTGACTGGAAATCTGTGAAAATACCATCAATAATAACACTTTGATTTAATCATTTGATCCATTAGAAAGCATAACGAATTAAGATTGAGAATAACAGCTTGTCTTAACCTCATGAATCCTGCAAAAGAAACACCCAGCTTAGATTAGTCTGCTTTTAATATTATGCGACAATATTTTCATACCAATTTTCATGAAACAGCAACAAAACAGCCATGAGCTGAGGAAAATCTAATAATAAATGAAATCCTAAAAGTGTAAAATTCAAACAAAAACTTAACACTAACTAAAATACTAAAAAATAAATTATAAGTGCAATATATGAATCAATAAATAATCAGTTATATACATGTCATTTCTTCTCTTCAAATAGCCAAAATAACTTTCTTGCATTTATATCTTGTATCAATGTAAACACATTTAATTGTCATAAAAATAATGTCGGCGCAAAAATGATTGACATGAATTATCTAAAAGAACAAGTTAAGCATAATTAGGGTTTCGAGGTGAAATATCAGCTGGATGTGATCTTCACAGGTTTCATGAGATTCTCCAAACCAGGTGCAATGCGACACATATTTGACGTGAATCAACTGCAGCCAATCAGAACACAGGAGAAGCCATGTGGGCGGAGCTACACACCATAAATCCAAACAAAACATCTTGTGGCGTGTCGGTTGTGTTCACGGCTGTTCAGAACAAAAGCTCAATCGCACCTGATTCAGACACACGTGACGGAGAACAGATGGCACAAAACACACGCTCACATCCAGAGATCTGCTGTCCTCCAGAATAGATGCGTTTCTTCAGCTACCAGCCGTGAATAAAATCATGAATCCTCCGCTACGTTTCTAAACACTTATGAAAGCGTATGTCCACCACTGAATACAACATACAAGTGTTAACTGCAAGTTTTACATCATAATTGTTTTCAGTTCTGAGAAAAAGTGATATAAATACACAGTTGTGAGAAAAAAAAGTTAAGTATTCTTTTTTTAAATTCCAAAAAAGGACAAAAAAAAAAAATTCAAACAAAAGTCAGAATTCCAAGAAAAAGATTTGAATTGCGAGATGTAAACTTAAAATTTAGAGAAAAAATCAGTTTAGAATTTTAGAATCGTGCAAAAAAAAACAGAATTGTGCAAAAAAAAAAACTACTTTTTAAAATTATGCTAAAAAAGAAGAAAAGAAATGAATTGTGAAATGTAAACTCGAAATAAAAAACTTTGAAATTTTAGAAAAAAAGAATTGCGAGATCACAAACTTGCAAGCGCTAGAATTAAAAATTCAGCTGTGAGTGAAGTCATTATAGTTTTTTTATTCGGTGGTGGAGAGGGCTTCCACAGTCACTGGCCGCGAGCAGCGGACGACATACGGCACGGGTTTCAAACGAAGGCCGAACGCGTTGAAGGCATCAAACGACACACAGCACGAGCTGTGCTGAAGAACATGGTCCATCAACCACTAAAACAACAAACGCTGCTACACTTCAGTCTGTTATAAATGTTCATCAGCTGCAATCGATCCATCAGTTTAACATTAAAAATAGTCTTTCTCAAACCACATGTGCTTACAAACGACACGGCACTAACGACTAACCACAAACACTACCGTAGTCACTAGCATTATATTCTATGTGGATACGATCACACACACATACACACACACACAATAACCAGCGCGCTCTTGGCATCTGTGGAAATACCACTTATTTAAAAAATAAGACTTTATATGCCGCTTTAGGAAACATATACCATCAGGCTGAGAAAGGACACCCAGTTTAACTAGCTTATGATGGCGGGTCACTTGCTAGTCTAGATGGTTTATCAGTTGGACTGTTAGCTCAAGTTGATCTAGTCGACCATCATGGTTATGTGGGTTTTAGAGCTGGTGAAAAAGCTTGGACCGATAACAAACCAGCTACCACACTCCAAAATACGCCATGTGCTCAATATCCTTATTGCATTTTCATATTTCACTGGAAATCATGAACAATAAGTAGTTCTTAAACAAGCAAACAAAGAGAACGTTTCCCAAGCACACTGCAAAAATGCTCTTGGGTAACACTACAATATACCGTGAGTTAACATCAACTAACAATGACAAATAATTCCTCAGCACTTATTAATCTTACGTCATGTTGATTTTAACATTTACTAATACAAAGTTGCATCTGTTAATTATTAATAAACCTGAGTCAACATGAACTTGCAACGAAACTTTAAAAACAAAGATTAATAAAGACGAATGTATTGCTCATTATAAGTTAATGTTAGTTAACCACAGTAACCAAAAGTGTTACCCTATTTTTGTCTTTTTTCCATTTTAAATTATAACGAAATTCTTAAATTAACATGTTTACTATATTTTACTATATGGTTTACAAGCATTATATTTATATTTACAAAATGAAACAATATGAAGTCTTATTTAACGGGGGAAAAGGTTTTGCTTAAAAAAGAAAAAATATCTGTCAGTGGGTTTAGAAAAATAAACTTAACTCAAAGTGATTTTTTTTTAATTCCATTGTCAGATATTTTATTGTTTTAAACATAAACTCACTTCATTTTTATACATTTTTTTCAGAAAAAAGACTATAGTAGATATTTTAAGTAATTGATTTATCTCGATTTAAGATTATTTAGATATTTGTACTGGAAACAAGACAAAAACACTTCGAAAACGTCACTTTTGCAGCGCAGCAGCAACCGTTCTGTTCTGAGCCAAAGACGAAATGCATCAACAAGCAATAAAATTGATCATTCGGAACAACATCTTTGCTGCTTAAAAAAAAAGATTGAAGGTGTGCGACGAACAGAGCAGCGATGCAATCAAACACACATCTGGAGATCCAGAACTTTCCTATAAGCATGCTGGGAGAGAGCTGGACTAAGTGCGGTTTATCAGAAGAGTGAAGCGCTAGTTCCCTTACGTCAATCAAGGCCAAGTACAAATAATTCATCTGAAACACGAGGAAAACAATACAAACAGACTCGTGATTCACCGTAAACCACAAGTCTAGGAGCGCAAACACTCACACACACTCACACACACTGAGCACTTGAACTGTTTCTCCACTCAGACGGGACTCCGTAATGTCTATAATCCTTCTTAAACATCACCATAATCCTCCGAGTCACTGATCGTCAGGTACAGGAAGTGAAGCTGTAGCACAGATACACGATAAAGGCGGCTGTCGGGTTGCTAGGCAACAGTGGGGGTGGGCAGAGCCTAGTGAGGCAGAGGCACCAGGATGTCCACGTAGTTGATGGGAAAGAACCCTGATTGGCCGTGGATCATGCCTTCGTACCAGTTGTCGTCGATCTGATTGGTCAGAGTGATGATGTCGCCCTCTTTGAAGCCCAGCTCGCCCTCGTTCTCCGGCTCAAAGTCGTACAGCGCGCGACAGCACGGCTGGTCCAACGGAGCTGAGAGACGGACAGAAACAGGGATTTTAAAAAGTAGTTAGTGGGAGGTTGAAGTTATCATTTAAACAATTTTAGAAGTTATGTTAGTGGGAACACTTTCATCCACTAAAACGTTTTACAAAACGCACCTCTGCAAAGAACCAAAGACATTACTAGAAACAATCAAATAAAAGGCAAGAATAGTAAAACACTGATCAGTTTTGAGATTGTGTGCTGCACATTTCAGTGTTTATTTATTGTACTTTATTCACATCTGTAGATTTCAATTCCAGTTCATTTTTTTTTAAAAGAGTTTTTTCTCCACTTCAGCAGCACTTACAAACACCAAATTTAGCATTTTTATTCATATCTATATTCTAAAGGTGTTTATTTCATTCGCATGGATTTATACATTTTATTCCTAAAACATGGTTAAAAATGCTTAAAGTGTTTGTTTCTCCACTTCAGCTTTACTTTCAAACACCAAAACTTAGGGTTTTATCCCTCTCTATATTCTAAAGGTTTTTACTGAGGGGTTTGCTTATATTGCATTTACACGGATATATACAACATTTTACTCTTAAAAACATGGTAAAATGCATATATATATATAAAGGCTGTGAATTTGTTTCTTAATTTCAGCAGCACTTACAAACACCAAAACAGTTTTCTTCCTCTCTATATTCTGAATTTTTTTACTGAGATGTTTCTTAATATTGCATTTACACTGATTTATACAACATTTTATTCCTAAAAATACAGGGAAAATGCATATATTTAAAGGTTCTGAGTTTGTTTCTCCACTTCAGCTTTACTTTCAAAAACCAAAACTTAGGGTTTTATGCCTCTCTATATTCTAAAGGTTTTTACTGAGGGGTTTGTTTATATTGTATTTACACGGATATATACAACATTTTACTCTTAAAAACATGGTAAAATGCATATATATATTTAAAGGCTGTGCTAGCTTCTAAAGTCTAAAGGTTTTTACTGAGGGGTTTCCTCATATTTTTTTCATACAACTTTTTATTCCTAAAAACAGTGAAAATGTGAAATCTAAAATTCCCTCTGGAACAACCTTGAACCCTAACGTGTTTCACAAATAATCACAAAGAAATTAAACTTAAAATTCCTACAGTATTTTCCTGCAAAATGTAATTTTTGAAGATATGAACTGAATGCATGTGTTTGAGCATGTTTTTGTGTGTTTGTCTGTGTGTGTACCTGGTGAGCGAGCAGGTGATTTTGCAGAGTTTATTCCTCCGTTGTGATTCTCACTGGGCAGTTGAAGCTCCATGCGGGGTTTGGGAATGTACTCCTTCCTGGGTTTGTTGGACATGTCCTTTATCCTGTAACACACGTAATCAACAGCTCATATTTATAATTATTTAAGAATAGAATCTCATTATTCCACTGTAAAATTTTAAAATAATACTTTAATATTTACTGCCATGTAATTATATCTGCAAAGACAGGTTTGTTTTACTTAGAAACATGTTTCTGGTAAATCTGATTTGTTTTGTTTTAATGTTATTTAATGTCTCTCCCAGTGTATGTACTGTGTGTGTGTGAAGAACCCAGTCTGCAGCATCTGACCTGTCTTCTATCTTGCTGGAGAGCTGCTGCAGGATCTCGGCAGCCTGCTGATGATACTCCACCTGAGCCTGTACCAGAGCTGCCAGCTGACTCACCTGCTCGATCTACAAACACACACACACACAAACACACGCTAATGTACTATACACTGAAACAAAGGGATTCACAAATGTTTTTGTCAGCTGAGACATGAATACATTCAGACAAGTACTTAGCAGTTTCTATTTTAATTTATTGATTTAATTTAACACATTATGATTTTGTTCATTTTTAGAGTTTTATTATGTTTTTATTTTACAATTATTTATTCATTTTGATACTACATTTTCATGGTTTAATTATTAGCTTTTTCACTCACAGTACACACTAGTTCTATCAACTAAAAACAACTTTGTTACATGAAATAAAATAACTTAAATTGATTAAATATCTTTTTTATTTAACAATTTGATGTACTTATGTAAAATGCTTTTATAATAGTAAAAATGTTTTTTCTGAAATGTATAGTATGTACTATATGTGAATTTTATACCGTGTACAATATTAGACTGGACTTTTATATGGCTAATATTTGCCAAAATATACAGTGCACACTGTGTCCCACAATGCTTATTTTTAACCATACATATTTTAAATTGAGTTTTGCATAGTGGGATACAGCGTTGTACATGTGTTCTGTTCGACTACGAGTGGTAGTTAGTACAACACCGTACGTCATTCTCCAGCAGGTTAAACATGCTCTGCTCCGCGATCTCTTTAGACTCGTCGAATTTCTCCAGCGCTTGTTTGATCTCGTCGTCCGTCACTTTCCCCTGACGCTTCTTCTTATAATCAAAGTCCAGACGGCGGCCTTCCATCTTCTTCAAATGGTGCTGCGAGAGGAACACACAGGTTTACACACATCTGTCTGTCTGTCAGCGTTTAGTAACTCCAGTCAAACTCACCTGAATCTCTTTGAGATCTTTGTCGTGCAGGTTCTGCAGCGGGTCTATAAAGTTCTGTTTGACGTTTATATCTAAAGCGTCTTTCACCTCACCGAGCTCGCGCATGGATTCCCCGGCGTCCAGCAGAGCCAGACCTGACACACAGATGAACAACATACTAGCTACAGATTAAGGCTTAACAGCTCCTCTGTAAACATTGTTAACTATTATTATAATTGAAATCAGCTGTTTTCTGTGTGAATCTGTGTTAAAGTGTAATTTATTTCTGCGATGATCAGCTGTATTTTCAGCATCATTACTCCACAAACATTTCTGATTATTAGCAGTGTTGAAAACAGTTGTGCTGCACAATATTTTTGTGGAAAAGGTAATAAATTACATTTTTCAGGGTTCACAATGAATAGGACGTTCAAAAGAACCACATTTTTTAAAAATAGAAATCTTGTACCACAAGATTTTTATTGCTGTTACAGTGCAAAGACGCTATTATGGAAGAAAATTTTTAATTATAAGTAAAAACATGAATTAACTACATTAACTGCAAAAAATGCAAATAAATTGTAAGTCACAAGAATGGTGAGTGATTGATTGTTGTTATACAGTATGTGTGTGAGTTACCAAAGAAGGACTCTTCTCCGAGCTCACGGCCGAACCTCTGCATGGCGTCTCCCAGCACCGTCTCAGCCTGAGGGTAACCTGGACCCTTATCCTGACCCCGGATCTTAGACATGGTGTTGATCATGCTAAGACGAGCCCTGGATGCTGAAATACACACACACACACACACCATCAGAAGAGCTGCTGATCCAAACACACGCTCTCTCTCACACACACACACTCTCTCACACACACTCAGTCTCTCTCTTACATACACACACACACACACACAACATCAGAAGAGCTGCTGATCCAAACACACACTCTCTCTCTCTCACACACACACACACACACTCTCTCTCTCTCTCTCTCTCTCCCACACTC
>JAUMHQ010000089.1:18411399-18424140 GCA_032361165.1 Enteromius paludinosus | reverse complement strand
AAAACTTTTTATCTGGAAAACATAAATGTTTAGAGTTTGTGATGATTAAAAGCAGAATAATGCAAAAAATATAATGGTCAATAATACATAGATACATTTAAAATATTATTTGATCATTCTTCATATTTATATAATAAATATTGTTTAAATATGTAATTAATGAAACTATCAAATGCAATCTACAAATAATTATATATAATATTAAGTTTTTATATAGTTGCATATTTTTGGTTTAAATTAATAATTTGAAATTGTATTCATTTAAAACAACAAATAAAATTAAAATGTTAACAAAATAAAATTAAAAAAATACAATTAATGCAAAAAAAAATCTAATTTTGGTCTTTACACTGATTTTTTTGTGTAAATATGTATAGAATATATATATTATTTTTAATAATCTTTTATATAATAATTATATATTGTTCTGCACATATGCATGTACTTACTCATTGTAATTAATAATATAATTGAATTGAATATAAATATAAAATGATGCATAAACAGTTCTGTAGACCAGTGTAAATGTATTAATTAACGTCTGGAAGTGTGTTGTTCTGCCGTCACACCTGTGCAGTGGTATTTTCCGTTGATGTGCCGCAGCTCAAAGCCTTCATGGCATCTGCAGACGTAGCTGCCAAACGTGTTCACACACTTACGAAACCTCGGACACGAGGCCTGACCCGTCACACACTCGTCCACATCTGAGCAGAGCCAGAACAAGCATGAGCATCACATAATGAGCAGAATATATGTGTGTGTGTGTGTGTGTGTGTGTGTGTGTGTGTATCCTGCATCCATACCGACACAGGTCCTGTCATCAGGAGCCAGACGCAGCCCAGGAGATGGACACTGACACCTGACCTCTCCTTTCATCACCGCACAGCCGTACTGACAGTTAGCCATCGCACATGTGCGAGCGTCTACACACAGAGAGAGAGACACACAATAAGATCTGTGCTTATACGGGATGCAGCATTGCATGTATTCCTCTTAGGGACAGCAATCCCATAATGCCTTGTGACAGGCTCAGCAAAAGAGTAGACTAGAATCAATGTGCTCAATAAGAACACAGACAAACAACACTCTCTCAAAGCATCCTGGGAAGGTTCTCCAAGTAAGATTGTTTGTTCAGACTTCTAATATTAAATATTACTGGGAAGGCTTTTCCTGAAACACTTTAGTTGCACATTTGTCACATTTGTAATTTTCGGTGTTACTGCTTGTTTGAGAAGATACATAGTAACATTCCCACGATGTTTGATGAACTGGAATGTTCCGTTAAAATTTTAAACAATTTTTAAACTTTATTCAGAAGAACTATTCAATGAAATTGTATTAATTACAATGAGAAGCACTGTGTAATGTAGGGAACATGGTATAGGATGCTGGAAGTAAGAGTTAATACTCACTGCGACACGCACCGTCTGACATCATCATGTAGCCGTTCATACAGTAGCATTTATAACTGCCCAGTGTGTTCATACACCTGTACTTACACGGTCTGAATGCACACTCGTTCACATCTGCACACAAACACACACTATTACTGCTGCAGTCATTAACACACACACACAACTCTGTACAGCTATCTTTGTGAGGACATACACTGACTCAATGTAATCTGTAGCTCCTGACCCTAACCTACCCATGCTTTACCTAAACCTACCCTTTACCCAATTATAACCTGACCCCTAAAACCAAGTCTTGACCCTCAAACAGGTCTTTAAAGGGTTCTCAGAAAGTGAGGACCGGACAAAATTGTCCTCCGATGATCTAAAACTCAAACCGGCTCCTCACAAAGATAGCTGTACAAGTGCACACACACACACACACACACACACAAAAACCTGTACAGACTAACAGACACGCGCACCCACCCACACACACCCACACACACACACACACACAGACACATACACAAAGTATAGTCAAACCTGTACAGACTAACAGACACGCGCACCCACCCACACACACACACACACACACACACAGACAGACACACACTCACACAGACAGACACACAGACAGGTGTGTGTGCGGTCAGCAGTAATGTATGTACATGTCTGTGTGTGTGTGTAAGTATGAAAGGAATGTGCTTTGACATGCGTCTGATTTTACAGACAAGTTCATCCCTGCAGAAAGACACACACACACACACACACACACACACACACAGACCTGACGAGACACTGACGTGTAAGAATACAAGTTACTAAACAGAAATAAATTAATAAATTATAAACTGACAGAAGCACAAATCAATATAACAAATGGAATTCATTTTAGAATGTAATGTCGCAGTTCCAGCCACGTCTCGGAAATAAACACATTTTGAGTGTTGCCGTCACGGATGGTTAGGACAAAAACTCAAATGAACACGGAAAACTCCTTAAAGTCTCCATTTAACACACTCTCCATAAATAATCGTAAAGCATTATATCTCAAATCACGTTCTTCAGATTCTTCAAGAGCCAGAAAGGCCAAAGCAAACATGCTGTCGTGTGTTTCTCCCCTAAATCAGATCCTGATACGTCTCCCATAAGACCGTAAGCATCGTTAGACACACAGATCAGCCATCAGTCACTAACACAAACCCCAGCGGCTGCGTGAATGTTTGGACACCTGTGTGTTAATGAGCAAAACACACACACTCCTCATGATGTCATCACACACACTTTTTACTTGAGCTCGTGGGCCATAGCTGAGGTCTTCAGGGAAAGTGTGTGTTGATGTGTACCTTGGTTGCAGGTCTTGCCGGTGAATCCTGGACGACAGCGGCACTGATCCGGTCCGACACACTCGCCGTGTTTACAGCCCGACTCACACACAGCTACACAAACACACACAGTATACACCACAGCTTACACTACAGTACGCATACGCCAACCTTCAGCGTGCTCCAAATAATAAAACCTTTTATATTATATTTAAATAATATTTAAATATCTAAAAATAATGCAGACCTGAAAAAGGACAAAATCCACACAATAAAATTTATTTTAAAAAGTTTATAGTGAAATAAAAACTAATTCAAAATATTAATGCAAAATACACAAAACATAGTATACTATAAGTGAAATTTTGAACAGGATGTAATATGCTTTAAACTTTACACAGGTTTGAGATGAAGCACCAAAATTACTAACTGTAATTAATGAAAAAATAAAAACTGAATTAAAACTAAAAAGTAAACTGAAATAAATGAATAGTAATATATTAACTGATTAAAAATTAGGTTAAAAATATATAAATAACTATAAATATTCAAAATATTAATGCAAACTGGAATAATAAATGTTACAATCCATAATAATGGTTACGATGAAGAAAAAAACGCGAAATAAATAAAAAGTTAAACTCAACCAAACAACAAAGATATATATATCATGCGCAACGTGCGAGTGTTTGCTCACGTTTGCATTGGCCCTTTAAGGTTCTCGTCCATCCATACTGACACAATCCATCGGACAGAAGACGTCTTGATGACCTGCGACACACAAACACAAGAGCAGGTTAAGACAACTTCACAGAACAACACTATCCTTTAATTAATTTTCCTTTTAATTATTTTATATAGATATCTTATATTATATTATCTTATAAGCACGCAATGTAGCAAAAATGACCTGCAAATATCAGATCACGGGACATGGCGCGATTAAAACTCACTAGGCATGCTTTTCTTTATTACTTTCTTTATTATTTCACTTCATTTTTTTTACGATTACAGTGGTACTAATCGAAATTGTATCGTATATTTACACAACAAAAAAAATATAGTATTTTAGCGGTTACCATGACAATATGCGATATTAGACATAATTTCAAAATTAGCTATAACCGTCTGGCGGGATCCTTACTCCTTTCTCTCGGATGTCTCGTGACTCTAATTGGTTATAAAGTGCCTAAAATAGAAAACGTGTACCTGAGTAAAGAAGCGCGTCTTACCTGAGTGTTTCTGAACCCGCGCAAACACAAACACACAGAGAGAAGAACAGCGCCACATCCATCATAAACACTCCTCCGGTCACACTCTCTGCTCTTTCCCCGAGAACACACTCATGTCAGCCTCCCGTTACCGACCGGAGAGCGTGTGCGCGCGCGCCAGGTGTGTGTGTGTGCGCGCGCTCCAGGGAAACGCATGAGAATACCAGAAGTAGCAAGGGCATGTCTGAAGGACACACACACACACACACACACTATAATTAGTCTAGGAGCTTCTAAAGTTTACCGGGAACGTGTACATTTCCTGCAGCTACATCCTGTGCTCATAATTATAGCATTTCTTTCATTTCACTTCAATTTGAAAGTAGGTGTGTGTGTGTGTGTGTGTGTGTGTGTGTGTGTGTGTATGTGTGTGTGTGTGTGTGTGTGTGTGCTTGTTCAAAACAGACGAACATGAGTGTGTCGAGGCTCGAGCACAACACGACAGCTAAAACACACACTCAATTACTATAATACAACACTTCCATTTCGTATTATACAGAAACCTGAGGATGCAGGACTGTTCTTAACAGACCCTAAACCTAGCAACTGCATAGCAACACCCTCATAAATCACTAAACATAAAGAAAAAACACAATATTTAATTTGTTATGTATTTCAAATATTTTTTTTAAAATCATAATTGCATTCAAAACAAAAGTTATTTTGTGGATAATGCATATATTTGTTGTGTATGCCTATATATAAATATATATATATACACATTTATGTGTGTATTACATAATAAATATACACAGTAAAGGTTTTTTTTGCTGCTCTAATTTACAACATAATGAAATGCAATATTTATGTTGCCTTTCATTCATTAAAAAATGTAATGGAATGTTCTTAGAACATTATCGAGTTAGGATTGTGTCAAATTACACGAATATTGAGTTGGAAGCATTATGACTGTGTGACTGTACTTGTTTACTGTAAATACAGTACATCTGCTATGTGTCTGTTTATGACTCAACAGGATGGAATCAGAACGAGACCAGTTATAAGACAACAGAGTCGCCTTTTTATTCAAATATAGTTATAATAGCCACAGACTAAGACAAAACTCTTAAAACATTATTTCCTTTATTATGGATCCTATTAATCTGTCTGACACTGTCTGGAGACACTCTCTGTATGCTGTTTTTTTTTCTAAGTAAACAGACAGGCACACATCTTCACACCTTCCTCTGTCCTGAAGAATTTCTCTTGACAAAAAGGAGGACAGATGAAGAATGTGTGGATGGAGTAGACAGCTTTAAGATAGTATTATTCACTGTGTGTGTGTGTGTGTGTGTGTGTGTGTGATGTACATACACATACTGTGTGCTCAGCTGGCCGAATACACGTATGATGATAAATCAGTGTTTTTGACCTTCATCACATCTGTGGAAGCGAGCTCACTTGGTGTTAGCATAACATCTAGTGGACAAAAGCAGAACTGCAGCTACAGCGCTTAAATCAGTCAGTTATTGCATGTCTGAGCCAGCAGAGGGCGCAGCGGAGGCGTCATTGTTCCCGGAGACAGACGAACATCTACCCATCTATCTTTGTTATATAATGTGAACGTGTGTGTGTGTATATATATATATGTTAATTATATTCTTTATAGCTGTATACGATATTCTACAATA
This sequence comes from Enteromius paludinosus, assembly GCA_032361165.1. Classification (NCBI taxonomy): domain Eukaryota; kingdom Metazoa; phylum Chordata; class Actinopteri; order Cypriniformes; family Cyprinidae; genus Enteromius; species Enteromius paludinosus. Next base: position 18,418,519 of record JAUMHQ010000089.1, on the reverse strand, counting down.
TTCTATATAATTCAATATAAAAATCTTATTATAAATGCATATGCACATATATATATGTGCATATATATATATTTATATATATATATATATATAAATATATATATATATAAGATTATATTCAATAAAAATAAGATTGTGTTACATATATATATATATATATATATATATATACATATACATATATATGCTTATGTGTATGTATATATATATATAAGCCTATATTTACTGCGGTGTATGGTGCTTATGGCGTCAAAGATTTCCTCTCAAATCTCCTAATAGAGAATCTCTGGCAGATGCGTCAAGGTTTTTGACACGCACACACACACACACACACACACAGAAATTCCCAACCGGCCGGGATCTGCTCCACCAGGGGAAACGCCTTCTCGCCTCGGACCCGTTCTGTTTTAATTAGCCTCCCGGTGCCGCGGGTAATTACGGTAACGAGCTGCAAATGAACCGTAATGAACCGCAAAATTCCTCCAAAAAAACCCTCACACAAGACGCGGCGCGAAGCGCGTGATTAATAACCGTCATTCAGGCATCGGCGGGGAAAAAAAGGGCGCGCGAGGAGTTGACACCCATTACCCTCAGCGCTGCGCGGCGAGACCCCGTATGTCAGCCCCCTCGCGCCTCCCGCGCTTCCACAATCATTTCCCGCCAATGATCAGGAGGTGTCCGCAACGGCGCTTCCTCACCTCACACCCCCGTCAGCCACACGCAGCGCGACACACACACACACACACACACACACACACACACATACATACACACACACACACCGGGAGGAGCCGTCTACCCTTCCGTCACCCATACCCGCCCCTGAGGACGGTGCGTCGTTGGCGGCGTCAATATTATTTATTATTCCCGTTAGTCTCGGTATTTAGCGCCGCAGCTGCTCACGGTGATCGTTAAAACGGACGCGTCTCGTTGTTTTGTGGCGCGTGTTTTTTCTTGTAACGGGGATTATTGAGGCGGCATCAGCGCGCGGTGATGCTCTCCGTTAAAGGATCGTGAAGCGTCGCGAGTCTAAAGGTAAAGCTCGTCCATTTTCCGTCCTCCGCCTCCCCCCTCACCCCCCTCCTCCTCCTCCTCCTCTCTCTCTCTCCCTCTCCCTCTCTCTCTCTCTGTGCTGACGTGCGATGGCCAAGAGAATTAATCCGTCGCCTTTAATTGCACCGTGGTGTCCAGCGGTCTTACGCCCTTAATGACCTCTGATCCGCGCGTCGCTGCCGCAGCAGGCGGAGAGTAATTACCGTAATTGATGCTCGAGGCGACGGTAGCGGGGGGTGTTGGGGGGGGCAGCGTTTCTCTCTCTCTTTCTCTTTCACATAAACACTCATTTTGACACGGTAACTTTCTTCTCCACTGCTTATTAACGCTATTTCTGTTGTTCTTCCAATTAAAGAAACAACACATTGAAAGGCAGGCCTGATGTTAGATATGCTCTGTATTGTCCTAAATTATGTCATGCATATGCAAAAGAAATGTGCATAAATGCATAAAACCTTTGTTATTTATCTGAGCTTTATTTTCACATTCTTTGTTTTTGATTACATTAATTTTGTTCTAAAATATCCATTATGCAGTTTTGTGTACATCCTTTATCGTTTAAGTAGGTATTTAAGTATTCTCTGTTGTCTGTAAATAAATTGAGCAATAAATTAAAGATGCATTACAATTTAAGAAATCGCAAGAAACAATGAGCATGAAAAAAATACATAAATATCTCAATTTGAATTCCAATCCCAACTCCATCTTGTGTATTTACATGGATTTTGTTTTTTATAATTTTAGATCTTGGTTTCATAGTGTATTCTTATTTTTTATGATATTAATCTTGCTTCAATTTGGTTCGGAAATATTAATTTTCAATATTTTGTCTACATTCTTTATTATTTAACTGCATTATAGATGCATTATCATTGAAAAACTGGGAAGAAACAATGCACATTACTACAAACTACATAAATGCAAAAAAAAAAAAAAAGCTTTGCTATTTATCCAACTAACATTTTTCTTACCATTTATTAAAATAAATCTCATGTTTTAAAATAATAATTTCGGCTATGCTGTATTTTGAAACAATATGAATCAATTACGAAGAGTCAAATAAACCATTTTCATAATTTTACAATCTTATTTTGATTCTTAAGACACTTGAGTGATTGATTTTGGTTCACTATTATTCAAGTTTCTATGCATCCTTTAGAGTTCGACTAAATCAAATATTGTCTGTGAATAAACCAAAGATTTGTAAATTGCTATTCCGCTTCATTGTAGTTGAACATCTCGGTTCACCTCCACCTCCTCTCTTTCCTCCACAGGACCACTGCCGTGGATGGTTGGGCATTGTTGCGTGTTTGTTTTGCTCTGATGGCGAACATGAGCAGTAGTGTGTGCATGGAAACCCCACACGCTCATGGCCACGCCCATGGCCACACCCACAACTACAACCCCACCCCTGGGCAGGACTTTCCTCTACATATCGACTCATGCGTGAACCCTGTGTTGGACTACAGCGCGCAGATGGAGCGCTACCGCTCTTTTGCCACCTTCTATAAGAACAGCACGGCTGCCGCAGCCCCGTTTCCTCAGACCGCAAAAATTGCGCGAATTGCCACGCCCCTTTTCCCATCGGCCCGCCTCTCGGCAATGCCACCCTGGCCCTGCGACAACGCCATGCTGTGGGGGCGAAAACCCACTGCGGTTAATGTTAATGGACATCACACACATCGGACTGGCATGTCGAGGGCGGAGCCTGTGAATGTGCACATGTCCAGCAAACACATTCCACAAGACTCCGCCCTCTCGATGGGTGCTGACAACTTCCTGTCGCCGCTGGCCGCGGAGCAATGCCGCGGTCTTCCCGTAACGGGGGCCGACTGCATGAACCGACTGAAGTGTCCGTCGTCGGTGCCACCTGGAGAGGCGGACCGAGGCGGGACATTCGGAGGGATGCCCCCATTGGGGGGTCTGTCGCTCCCACCTGGGGTCATCGTCATGACGACGCTTCACTCCGGTGCAGGGTCATCGGGAGTCACGATGTCCGACAGCGCGTTTCAGATCGCCAACGCAGCAGCGGACTGCCAGCACAGTGGTTCATCCTGCTCTGGTTCGCCCGCTGCTCTTAACGGGAACGCCAACGGCAGCTGCAGCAGCGCTAGCAGCAACGGTAGTGGAGCGGCTAAGCGCAAGCGTAAACGCTGTGGCGTCTGCGCCCCCTGCAGGAGGCTCATTAATTGCGGCGTATGCAGCTCCTGTCGAAACAGAAAGACGGGTCATCAGATCTGCAAGTTCAGAAAGTGTGAAGAACTTAAGAAGAAACCGGGCAGCACGATGGAGGTGGGATTCACGCACACACTCACACATATGCCGGGAGGTCTATTGAAGTGGGCTGTTTAATTGGGAATGATGTGGCTGGGGGTTTGGAGTAGAGCCCAGTCTTGGCACAAGCGGCCATAATTAACCATCATGCATTAATGTGTGTGTGTGTGTGTGTTAGCTGATGGTTTGAGCCCTCTTAGGCTGGAAAAATGCCCTTAGACTCAAGCACACACTTTATCGCTCTCGCACACACACACACACACACAACACAGCCAGCATTGAAGTCTGAGAGATGAGGCAACATGTTGTAAGTTCTCTGTAATAATACAAAGACAGCTTAATCTATTCACAACCCGCTAACACAACTCACCAGAATCAAGATCACACCATCACAAACCAGTCCAGTACCATCAGATCTAGCTGCGGAGAGCTTAATCTGCCCAAGAACCGCCAATTTAAAAAGTGATTGCATTACCTGTGTAGAGATGGGTCAAAGTGACTTTCAAATCAATTACCTTTCCCATTGAAATGACTAGCTTTGGACAGGAAGATTTCACTTCAGGCCTGTTCACACCAATAATGCTGATGTTCTGATAATTCCATGCATGCATCGCTACTTTTTAAAAGTAGCCACCTAGGGAAAAACGTTCTGAAACTGATTCCAACAATACTGCTTCAGTTGTGCTGTGAATTAAAACTTACCATTATAGTTATTGTTCTTGGTGTGGATGGGCTTTTAGAGTTAGTTTGGAGTCTCCTTGGCACTGCATATGGGATGTGTCCAAATAATAATCATTTAGGAAACAAATCCAAGATGTGCAGTGCTGGACAGGCTCCAGAACTGTTTGACATTAGGAAGGAAAGGAAAGGAAGTGACAAGTGGCCAGGTATGGTTTCCCATACTAGGAATTAGTGCTCTGCATTAACCCACCCAAGTGCACACACACAGTGAGAAGTGATCAACCACACACACAGTGAACACACACCCGGAGCAGCTACCAAATGCATAAATTATATTTATGCATTTGGTAGCTGCTTTTATGCAAACAGACTTAAGCCGAATGGGAACTGAAAACAAAACCTTGGCGTCGTCACTGGCATGTTCTACTTTCTGCGCTACAGAAATGGTTTAGTAGCAAGTCAACTAGATATCAAAGACATCTACTCTGAGTAATATGCAACCAGTGAACCCACAGTAGACCAGTGTGTGTTATTCAAGAGTGTCTCCAACAAAACTCTAGTTCCAGCCAGTGACTCAATGTTTCATAATTACATTTACGTATTTAGCAGATGCTTTTATCCAAAAAGAAACAAATGAGCCAACAATAATCGTTATATAAACAGCTAACGGTAACATGGGCGCGAGAGCCTTTGCATACAGATGGTCAAGTTGGTCTGTTGTTTTCGTTTTCCCAATTTAATTCTTGTTTTCGATGAATCAATATTTTGAATCCTTGTATCTAATTGCTGAGATGATTCACACCATCGTACAAACACCTAACACATCATTTGTGTGATTAACTGGGTCATTATATCAAGCAGAAATCCCACCGTCTCGTGTGTCTTTCCTCAGAGAGCACCGTCAGCAGGAGCCGCCGACACTTTCCGCTGGTTCTTCTGAGGAACCTGCCACCGATCCACATCATACAGCCAAGACTCAAACACTAGAAGAACTGCAGGTCATTCACCTACAATCTACCCTTCCCCTCAGGACTCACTGTGGCCCGTTTAGCACTGGGGGCGCTGGAAAGACATCGAGGGCAAGTCTCTGGGTCTCAGACTGACCTCACCTCAACCAAACACTAACGGACGTAGAGGAACAGGGACTTGAATTCAGTCGTATCAGGACCCAATCCGAGCATAAAGGAACAGTTCACCTGAAATCGAATGTACGCTCGTCATTTACTCACCCTCATGTCGTTCTGATCTCTTGCTTGCTTCCTCGGAAGACAAAAGGAGGTTGCATTAAATAGAATGAGCAACCTCTAAAATGCATTGCTAAAGGAGTCCATACAATTAATTCAGTACATTACAACTTTACAAACAACCATTTGACTTCCCCTTTGATTTGATCAACCGGGATATTCTTCAAGAAATTCAGACAGGTTTAGGTTTATAGAAGCAGTCCGTACGGTTATCTTATGGGTCATCTGATGATAGTTGTGTTGGGAACAGACCTCCCTTTTATTTGACTGAAAGAAAGGATTTCTCCTTGTTCCACAGAAGAAAAGAAGCCCATGCGATTAATGGCCTATATTATAGCTCCTCTGAAGTCAGTTTTGCGTTGGGAAAAGACAACCGTTTGATTTCATTTGATCGACAGAAGAATGATATGAACCTATATTTTTAGGTTCTCTGAAGTCGTGTGTCTGGAAAAGTCACAAATAACCATCTGACTTCTCATTTCATCTGATTATCCAGGATATTGTTTAAAAGCAAGTCAGTACGACTTCAGTCCATATGATTAATGCAGTATATTATGGGTTCTCTGTATTGGGTTTTGTGACTCATTTTCACTTAAAAAATTTTTTTTTTGTCTCATTTGACCTCCTCTGTTATTTGATTGAAAGGAACAACCAGGATATTCTTGAATCACTTTCCTCGTTCCACAGAAGAAAGCAAGTCATACAGGTTTGAGGCGAGTAAATGGCGACAGAAGGATCGTTTTTTGAGCGAGCCGTTCCTTTAAACCACCTTTCTGTTGCATGGGTAGAAAAGTGTTTCGTTTTTAACTAAAGACTTTAAGAAAATAACTTTGTTTATTGCTGTTGTGACACCTCACTGTCTTGATGAATAAGAGACTCTTAGGATGGCTTGTTGATTAAATGTGATCCTTTTTGAACTGTGACCTTCTGTGCGTCTCCTTTATTTGTGCAAACACCCCGTCGTGCATTTATATACCACTAACATGTTTTTGTAAAATGCGTAACGCTCACAAAGGAGTCAACAAGAGGTTGGATTTGAGCTAGATAACACATATCGGAAGGCTGGCGTGATAAGATGTCACTCGGAGATGCGTTTAAATGGCGTTTCTAATTCTGATCCCTTCGAGCACAGATGAGCAGGAAAAGATGGCGGAGGCATATCTCGGCGTTAAAGCGCTCAGCACATCACTGTACATGTCATCTCTTTATTGTTGGGCCTCTATGACGACTCCCATGTTGCTAGGCAACATGAATTACAATGACATGAAGTCCTGTGTTCTAGAATGAGGGAGGGGCTGAGAGATGCCTTCACTCTGCCTGAGATTTACATCACACACCAGTGTGTGTGTGTGTGTGTGTGTGAGAGTGTGTGTGAGGGACAAAGACATATTGTCTTGCCCTTATATATATATATATATATATATGTATATACAATGAAAAGCAATAAAAATATTACACATTAATAATTTGCACACACACACACACATAATATATATAGATATAGATAGATATATACATGTACACATAAAATCTGTAAAAAAATGTATAAGAGCTAATTATGTAAAATATATGCATATGAATATATCATTGAATTTTGTATTTCATTTTTAAATCTCGCTATATAGCTAGAAATCAAATAATATAATTTATATTTATGACCTATATGATCATAAAACCATAACATACACAAATAACGTATATTAAAAATATGACTCATTACAAAAATGCATTTCATAAATTTATGCATCTCATTTGATAAAATTAATGAAATTCTTATATTTTATTAGAATACACACACACACACATATATATATATTATGTGTAAACATCTATCTGGGTATCTATCTATAGATGAAGAAACAAGATGT
>JAUMHQ010000089.1:18297783-18312105 GCA_032361165.1 Enteromius paludinosus | reverse complement strand
GCAGTGTTTGTGAGAGCAGTGCTGCTTCGTGTACAGTGTTACCTGGGAAACAGTGATTTATATTTTCCTAAAGCGGGTCCTAGTGGTGAGGAAGGAATTTGCATTTACATTCGGACCTAAACTACTTTTTAAAAATGTTCTCATGGTTTCTCATTGCAGCTGCAGCACAGGCGAGGAATATCTGAGCAATCAGGGCATTGATTACTCAGCCTGGGGTTTGTGGCAGAATCACATGGCTCTGGGAATCATGACCCTCATCTTCCTCATCATCGCTTACCTCAAGCTGCGCTTCATCAAGAAGTTCACTTGAACACAAGCTCATGATCTTCCTCACACACTCCGACCAGATCCACTAAATCCTACAGATATCACATTGTTTCCCACTCATATGCTGAAGGAATTCATAAACACAAATCCAATCGTGCTGCTGACACATTGACTCTCTCAGGTTTATTGTTCTTAGCTTTTCACACCAAAGATATGTATCAGAAATGTAGTTTTTTTCCTGTGAATTATTCAGTAAATATGGCAATATGGAGATATTCCACCTTATGTAGGTTTGTTTGCTGTAGGTGTTTTGTCTGTATATTTTGTTAAATATAAAATGCTTTTGTAATTTTTTAGGACAGCAACGTTTAATAAAAAAGAAATGCTGTGATTATTTGTGCCAGTGTTATTCCAAACAAATCTGTTTTATCATAAATGCACCCAGTAGCGGGCGAGACCCCCTCTTTTTTTTCTCCCTTTTATAATTTCAAATAACATTGAACATAGAAAAGCATTGATTTTGAATAAAAATGAAAGAAATAATCAAAACGTTGAAAATAAGGTATTGGGTACGCTTAGGGAGGAGTTTATTTCCCCAATAAATGTGTCAACCATGGCATCTTTTTAATGTGAATTAAAAAAAAAGCATTTACACTCAATAATTGCGTTCTGTTTGATAATGCACTTCAATACTGAGGTGCAGATAGTTGTCATTTGCAATAAGTGGTATAAATATCAGAAAATCCTTTGTGCACTTGGCATAAATAGCAGTTGCCAAAAAATATTGATCCCAAAACTTATTATCCATATGAAAATTATGTAGCAATAATTGATGTTTGACACCGTGAAGGATAGTGTATGCCAATGTTTTTTTTTTATTTTTGTTTTTTTTTATTTTTTAAAGATTGGCTTAATACTTTTATGGTATTCTTAATTGATTCTCAATTATTGAAATGCTTAGACTATTCAATAAGTTTCATGTTTTATACATTATTTTTATCATATTCTACTGCAAATATGTATTGGTGTTGTATTGTTTTTTATAAAGGATTAATTACTGATTTAAAAAACACCCACACACACACAAACACACTGTTCCTAAAGCCGTGATAAGCGGGATGTGATGAAAATGACCAATCACAAGAGCGCAGAGATCTGACATTGATCTCCGCCTCCAAAGTCTTAAAAGTGTGTTTGACGAGCGAGCAGGGGTTGAGCAGCCATAGTCACAGGTATGATAGATAATTAAAAAAAAAAAACGCTTAAGGGCCAGATGATTAGTGCTTGTGCCGCCCCCCATGTGTCATCAAAAATTGTTGTTCGCCCATGCATAAAAGCGCCACTGAATACACCTGCGCTCAATCAGTTAAACCAACTTACAAATATTAAAAATGTTAAGATATCAAAATATAGAATATATTACAATAACATTTATGTTATTTACATGTATTTTATATATGTTAGGCTGCCAAAATGACCAGTGCGACACACACACACACACACACACACACACACAATGGGTTGTTCTAAAAAGACAATAGCATTTTTTTTTTTACATCAATCCATATATAGATGATAAAAACTAAAGCAAATAGCAGTGGAAATATTACTGCAACCAGCATTACAGAGCATTCAAGTGATTTTCAAAGTTATTTAGTTGAGCTCGTCATCAGCTCGCACAGTGTTAACAGACCTGAGAGCGGGCAGTTGAACTTGATTATGCAATTGAAGATTTCCAAACTAGATAAGAATCACAAATCAAGTTCAGATTTGCTTCTGTAATACCAGTTTGAGAGGAATGCTTAAATTTAACCTGTGTTAACTTTTTAAAGATTCTTTATTGTATAAAAAGTAAAAAAAAAAAAAGAAACGTATTTATTTAAAATATAATCTTTTCTATTGTAACAGGCTGGACTCTGGCAAGCGTAGCAGATCCAGGTGCGAGCTTTTATTAAAACACAACGTGGTCAAAACCGGCAAGGTCCAAGCAAAGCAAAAGAGGAATAGTCAAGGGTGAGACAGAGTCATAATCCAGTAGATGAGCCTAGAAATCCACCTAGATGAGCTCCGTGGACAGATCACCGAAACCAAACACACACACACACACACACACACACTATAGGTCCTTTGCACAATCTAACATGTTCAATATGAACCAAAAACAAGGCTATGGCAGGCAATGGCATGAAAACAGGAATACACTTGGTAGAGTTTGTTTTTTTTCTGAAATAAATTAAAACATTTATTCAGCAAGAATTTGTTAAATTGATGAGTGATAGGAAACATTTATATCGTTAGAGAAGATCATATTTTCTGAAGAATCATGTGACACTTTAGACTGGAGTAATGACTGATGGGAATTCATCTTTGCATCACAGAAATAAATTCTATTTTAGAGTATATTAAAATAGAAACCCATTATTTTAAATTGTAATAATATTGCACGCTATTGCAGTAGTTTTGATCAAGTAAATGCAGCCTTGATGAGCAGCCTTTAAAAATATACAAAATCTCACTAGTCCTGAACCTTTGACTGGTCATGTGCTTTATTTTTAAGTTCAGTAGAATTAATTGTTTCCCATTCACTCTTCAATGATTTCAACCAAACATACAGCTGTGTGAAGTCTATATGGCTAGGTTAACAATATAGATTTCTTGATTTAATCGATAAAGATCCTTAAATTTGACCATCTGATCTTTGCTGGGGGGTTTCTTGATGCGTGAACAAAGAAATGTCTAAATCAATGAAACAAAGACTCAGCTTTCAGCTTTTTTTTGTCTGTCGAGACTCGTGACTTCGTGACTGATAATCTGTTCCCTTTGATTAATTACAGCAGCAAATGATCTTCAGATGGTGTGGAAAGAGACAGTACATCTTGTACATTACTATGAATCGTATCTTACGTTATCATCCAATGTAATCAAAAAAGCCTAGAACAGCTTGTAACCCACGTCTCATAAACATCATGCTTACCTCACGAAAGCGATTCAATATAAATGTCTAAAACTTACAAAAATAGCTCTAGAGAGGAGAATTTCTATAAATATATGTGTGAGATGACACTAATTTTTATACTTGACCTATAGGCTAATAATTAGGCTTCAGTATTTCATGTGATTAATTAACGCTCTCGAGAAAGCACGTTGTTACAGGCATCTTAGTTTAAGTGTTAGGCCTAATATTTCACCAACAGAAACGCAATTCTCTCATTAAAAAGTTGATTTAAAACTGCTAATGAAAATGTAATTGTTTATACTTCTTTAATGAGCTTTATGAGAGAAGATCTAAAGTCAAAAATGTCATTTGAATTCAAATGTAATCAATATCTATGCTCAGAAAAAGCTAAATCTGATTATTATTCAGCTCAACCTTTATTTACAGTATATAGCACTTTCAAAACCATAAACATGGACCAAAGTGCTGCACACAGCATAGTTCTAAGACACAAAACAAAATAAAAGACAAGTCACTCACAGTTGTCCTGACCAATCAGATACCAAAATCCTGATGAAGTCCCTTTTAAAAATGTCCATGCCAGGTGAAGATTTTAGAGATAATGGCAATGCATTCCAAAGCACTGGAGCCGCAGCAGAGGAAGCAGGTTCCCCGCTCTGTCTTGTCATGACCATCAGCATCTTGTAATGTATTCTATGTTTTACAGGAAGCCAGTCCAGTGATACCAACACAGGTGTTATATGTTCTCGTTTTCTAGTGTTAGTTAAAAAGTCTCTCGGCAGCATTTTGAACATGTTTACGACGCATAACCAGAGATTCACTTATTCCTGAATTTAAGGCATTACAAAACCCCAACCGTGTTGAAATAAAAGCATGAATAACAGATTCTAAATCCTTGTTTGAGAATAGTTTTCAGTTTGGACAATTTCCTTCAGACATAATTGGAGCAACCTGTTGATTCTTTGCCATCTGATATGTATTGCACCGACTTCTGCGTTTGTTTTAGGACTTTCTGAGGTTAAAAATGAACATCAGCAATTACTCTCGGTTTTCTCTAGCTCAGGGGTTTCAAACTCCATTCCTGGAGGGCTGGAGCCATGCAAAGTTTAGATATATCTTTGACTTGTCAGTTAGATCCTTACCAGCCCTGTTGCTATTGATTATTAAAGTTGTTCACAACTCACTTGTCTCTGATTGTGATCAGATCTTTTAAATCTGCTATACTTAAGAAACCAGGGGCTGAACTTTGAGCAGTTACGTCCAAGTTCAAATTTACCTTTTATCTGTAAGGTACAGGTAGTAGAAAAGTGTATTGCAATTTCAATTCGTGAGCATCTCTCTAACAATAATTTGTATGGAAAATGTTAATCTGGTTTTCGTCCCCACAGCACTGAAAGTGCTCAGAATAAGCAATGATCTGTTGCTGGCAGCTGACTATGGGCTTTTAACCATACTTGTTCTTCTGTCTCACATGAGATACTTTTTGACAGGTTGGCTTCTGTTGTGATTACTGGACTCCTCTGTCCTGGTGTAAGTCATATCTTTATCCAGTTAGAGATTGGCTTTCAGCGAACTTCTTTAAGTTAAGTGGCAACAAAACTGAGGCTCTACTTGTTGGCACTAGATCTGTTCTGTTGAAATCTGATTACTTTTTACTTATGGTTATCATGGATAGCACACTGTCCTTTGAAACTCAAATGAATAATATCACACGGACGGCTTACTTCCATTTGCGTAATCTTTTCTCTGAACCAATAATACGGCAGTCCTTGTTCCCGCACTAGTCACTCCACGTATAGGTTACTGTAATGCGCTTTCCACTGCTCTTCCCTCTAAATTCCAGTTGTTATATGTTTATATGATATGTATTATTGAGTCTTTACATATATGTGCAGTGTGGGTTTTTGTCTTGTGCAGTGATTTGTATTTTATTTTTTACCTTTGTTTGCTTGTGAGGTGACCTTGGGTGTTTTGAAAGGCGCCTTTAAATAAAATGCATTGTTATTATTATTATTAATATGAATAATTAAATAATGACAGCTATGATAAAGCTTAACCTTACCACTTTAGGTTCCAAGTTAAAGTCAGTCAGTGTGGCAGTCTAAAAAGGCCTCTAATTAAGAAAACTTTTGTGGAAAATGTCAATATTTATTATATGCTTGTCATTTTTCTTTTATCAGTAAGTCAAAATGATTACTATGTTTCATAGCCAGATTCGTTCAGGTGTTCCAGGCAACAACAGCAAAACAAACAAATCATCCAAAATCAAATAAATGTTCACAAACAATTGGATAAAAATTAAAAACGGATTCCACATCTTCTTGACAAAATGACATTGTATTATAATCAGTTCCCCTCACTCTTTTACGTATGAATGCACACATATACCGAGTTTTTATAGTGTTCAGAGTAATACCTAATTAAGTACTTAGTGGTAGCCGTTGTACTTACACGAGACTTGTAACTAAGTTATGGAACAGCCTGTACTTACAGTTTGTAATTCTGTTGATGTAATAGATACTGTCTGTTACACAGCTACTTACGTAACCAAAAGATTGTTACATATGTGTTGCAGACACATGCAAGTCCACATGCGTGCTTAAAATAAAGTTTATCACATACTAGCATCAAAAAACAACTAACAATAAACTATCTATAAAGCGGAGCCGTTTGCTTGTTGATTGGTGGTAATAATATATATATATATATATATATTTAAAAAAAGGAGGCACAAATATTTCTTTTGCCTATATGTCACAACAAGAGGAAAATCCAGCCCTGCTGGTCATGGTAAAGCGTGTGACGTGTATGGAGTGTTTTTTTTTTTTTTTTTTAATGATACAAATACACACACTCTCTCCTCAATGAACCCAGACACACTCACACCTTGCATAACACACACAGATGCTGCAGAGCTCTTCTTCAGGTGAGTGCAGGTGCAGTCAGACTTCCTTTCTGAAGTCACTGATTGCTTTTCTGCATTGAATGTGATTTTAGAGGGTGTCCTGGTGTAATGATTGACTGAGTTCATGTCTGTTTCTCAGGGTGTCCAGGTATGACGGCAGACACGGCCGTTCAGATGACCGGGTTTGGAGAACTGAATAACAATGATTTCAAGACCACGGTGTGCACCAGAATGTCCTTCTCTTCGGCCAGACGAGGAGCGACTGTGAGCTTCCACAACATCAACTACAGCGTGAAGATGAAGAGCGGCTTCATCAGCAAGAGGAAGGTCACTGAGAAGAAAATCCTCATCGAGCTCAAGTGAGTGATGATGGTGTCAGATCACAATGTGTCATGGTTGTAATAAGGCATTTCAAAAACATTTATAAAAGCAAGCTGGGTTGGCATATACATATGATGGTTTATGAATTTAAGCACAATGATTTATATGTAAGTACAGATTAATTAGTATATGAATATTGCAGAAAGTATATATGAAGAGGTAATTTGCAAAAACAGATAACTTGGTATAAAATTGTATTTACATATACAATTACTACACACTAAGAATGATTAGTTAGATCAGAAAGCATTTATTTCATCCTTTATAAACCACTGTTCCAACATTATTATGCATTAGTAAACAGTTTACAAGTGCATCTATAAATGCTTTGTTCTTGAGCATATATAATGTTTAATAATAATAATGATTTAATGATCAGTTTATCATTTACAAACCAGTTATTTAGGAGTTGTCAGTGTTTAATAAGACCATTTTAGAAAGTCTAAGTAAATGATTAATAAATTATTTCAAATGTACTTTAGTGAATCTTATTATTTAGACACAAGTTGTTCAGTGTGTTAATACTGTAAATGCTTTATCAACACGTGCTCCTGCTGTAATTCATGATTAAGTCAGGTAGTTATAAAGCATTCAGTAGTTGCCAGACGTCTGTTTTTGTGAGCTCATCTAAAGAGAGGACTAGTTATACCTCGTAAAGCATTTCTAAAGCAGATGTAAAGACTAAATTATATTCTAAACAGTAAAGATAAACAAACACAACAAAGAGGGATATAGAAACCTTCAGCTTCATAAAAAAAAAGTTAAAGTGTACAGTTGTACTGTTTGGTATGTTTTTGCATCTTGAAATGAATAGTTCTGCATCCCTCTGTGTTGTGTTTGTTTATTTAGTTATGATAGGAAGATAACTGGCCCTTTAAGTCTCCTTTGTACATTTAGAAATCCTTATAAATAAAGAACAAGGCATTTATAACTGTATTTATAAACTTCTTACTAATGACTATAAATGTCGGAACAAAGCTTTATAAAGGATGAACCGACTGTTAACTAATGCTTAACTAATGATTCATAGTGTGTAGTTATTAAAGGTTTAACAATTCGGTTACATCTTATATTAAGTGGTCTACTTATTGTGTTCACATTGTATTACAAACACTTCTGCTGCTATTGAGGTGGGATACGGGGAGGGTTAGAGACAGATGTCTGCATTAAAAGATTGTTCATAGAAAGCACATTTAATGCAAGTAAAGTGTCTACTTTTAAGGCTTCAAATATTTTTTATAAAATGTCAAAAATGTATACATTTTATAAATTTCAAACAGCATACTTATTCTGATTTGTAAATATTAAAATATATAAAAGAATAATGAAGCATATTACATTTTATTGTGCTTTAAATGAGTAAAAAATAAAAAAATGTAAAATTACAACTTATTAGTATTTGGGGTAAAAGTAACATGTCATAAATAGATTTTTGTTGTAAATATGCCTGACAAGAGTGTTACACTGAAAGACATTTTAGTGGCTGAATGTAGTTAATCAGGGGAAATGTGTGGTGTTTATTTCTGGAATGAATTTAAACAGAAAACTTTTTAATTTGGGGGTAAAAACAAAAACAATTCAAGCAGCCTTCCACTTTTTTGCTCTTTGAACCATGTACACAATAAGTGCATTGTATCAAATGATTCATTTAAATCTAAATATATAGTAGTAAAGGCTAACTAATACAAACCGTAGCTATCTGTGTGATGTATTCTTGAGAGCACTTGCTTATCTGCAATACATCTTCAAGGCACTTCATATCAGATGTACATCTAAAAATGTCTTTAAAATGTTTCTGATTTAGAATGTATGTAAAACGAACCTCTTAAAGGTGATTATCAGCAGTTTCTGCAGAAGAATCTGTCTGTAAGAGATATCTTGCAGATCTGAGATGTTACCGCATGCAGCAGATCTGCTGAACTCATGAATATTATGTCACAGGTCTGTTATGTAATTGCAGAATGTATATGCTGTACTTCATGGTGGTAAAACAAAACTTATAAAAAAAAAATATATGATTTTCTTCCATGACAAAGCTTTTCAGCCGAGGCTCATCCAATCAGCATCGCATGTGTGCAGTGATGTTACATGTGACTAGATTACATAATTTAATTGCAAAATCAATTTTACAGTTTAAATTTAACGCTATAACGATTACAAAGGGGTTATATCTGAATGTTTTCTCACTCAGATTTAGCTGATTTCTATCATAATTTTCACTGACTGCTCTAAAATATTAGTTTATTAGTGTATTAGTAAGTTTAGGGCACATGATTGTTGTATAACTTTTATTTCCCACTTATGCATATGTATTATATTTAAGATTAACAGTTTTTTTCTCAAGCTATTGTTTGATATATATTTAGATCCTGTATTTAAGCTCAGGATGATCTCAAAGTAAAACTTGGTGTTAAAGTCTGATTTTGTGGTGGCTGTGCTGTAAAATGAAATTGTTATGCTCTTATTAATTCAAGCGATGAAGGATTGTAACCCCTGCTTGCATTGCAGGCTTGAAAACGATTAATAATTGAAAGCAGTACATCAGTAATTTAGAAAAATAATCAAATGTAATCAGTTACAGTACTTAGAGTAATTAAATTAGTTACACTATTTTACAGATACAGTGTATTACAGAGCGAGTCTGTTACACAGACACTTGATAATCTTAATACACTTTATTTTATGTAGCAGATGCCTGTTAAATATTCTGTCATTTTAATGTAATTAGAAAGGTATTATATGTATTTAAGCTGTGCACTAAGGGGGTTAAATCAAACTAAGGTGCAGCTAGATAAGGTGTACAGTACAGATACACATCAAGTACACTTATTTTAAGTAGCTTATGTCTGTGTACTTGAATTTATAATTACTTGGTATAAAGTCTGCAATACATATGTGACAATCCTCTGGTTACAGAAATGTAACAAATGTATAACAGCAGCAGCAGCCTGTTACACCGACATAATTACACTATTCCATAACATTCCATACGTTTCGTTTAATGTACTGTAAGCACAATGGCTTCTGCTGATTACTTACAAGGTAATTACTCTGTATTAATAAACTGTTACCATAACTTAACATTTCCAAAGTGATCTTCCCAACACTGCATGCACGTCTGCTTTGATCTAGTTTTATGCGATTATATGATTTTGTGTTATTTTGTCTAGTGGTATCATGAAGCCAGGACTGAATGCCATATTAGGACCAACGGGGTGCGGGAAATCATCGTAAGAGCCATCTATTCAATTTCTTTTTTTTTTTCTTTTATCATCTATCTCGTGCTCTATTTTGTTTTTACTGACTGAGAAACCGCTTCAGATGATTGAACAGCTATGTTAGTGTAATCTGTTAACTACTCACACCATAAACTTCCCTTATTAGGCAAGTAACAGATATAATATCAAATATTGGTTAAACTTTATTTTGATAGTCCACTTTAGACATTTTATTAACTATGAGTAACTTTGTATCTACATGTCAACTTGTCCTCATTAACTTGCAACTACATGTCTACTAACCCTCCGAGTAGACTGTTAGTAAAATAAGCTGACATATAGGCTACTTGTAAAGTTGATGGCACAATCGACACTTTTTGCTTTATTTTTTACTTTATTTATGACAGTCTGTTTTGCCTCAAGTATCGTTAACTTCTGGCCCGTGGTCAGGGGAAGGCTATATGAGAAAGTGGTCTAAACACATTCAGCCAGTGACTGAAAGAATGAAGAATGAAAGCATCACATATGATTGTCATCGCTGGTTCAGCTGACAGAAATACGGTAGACCATTAGACAACAATGGCTAAAACATCTCTCAGGTCGTTCAGAGATCACTCGTGGTATACGTACAGCCGTAGACCTGCAGGCGCTGCTGATTACAAGATGTTACAAAATGCACCCGCATAATATTTTTTGCAGTTGTGTTTTTTTTGTCATTTCTTAGAAGTCAGTTGGAGGTCAGAGTCGGAACATTCTGTACAAGGAATTTGTCTAGGTGTCACAGCCTTTCTGTTCACAGAGCCCGCAAGACCGGATAATAAAGAACAAGATGTGAACAAAATACACATATGCATGTATAAATAAACACAAGATGTAAAAAAAAGTATTGATGTAGGTCTAGGAAGTAGCGTGGAAATGATGCAAGCCCACATTTTTATGGCACAATAAAAAATTTTATAACACTAAAAATTCCGTCTTATCTTGTTTTTGTGATGCCAATCTGCTGTCTTTTCACACACCTATAACAGTGTAGTATCTAAGTATCTCTAATTTTGTTAAAATTATTAATATTCTGCAAGGGGCATGTACTTTTCTGAGCACAACTGTATATTGTGTTTGTGGTGTCCTGAAGGTTTCTGGATGTTCTGGCCGCTCGTAAGGATCCTGCTGGTCTTTCTGGAGAGGTTCTTATAGACGGAGCTCCACAGCCTCCAAACTTCAAATGTCTGTCTGGATACGTAGTGCAGGTACAAACCACACAAACACGCGTTTACTACATTTCCTTTCTTCTGATGCTTTAGTGAAGCAGCGGCACATTCTCCTCAATGACACGTGATGTGAAAAATCACTCAGCAAAAACTGACTTCAGCAGTTAAATCAGGAAGCTGAACTCATTATTCTGTAGAATACATCAAGGGAATTAAGGATCGCCGAGATTAGAAGAGCTGGACCGAAACCGTTCAGCAGTTCAGTTTTTCTCTCCATAAATAGTTTAATACAGTCTGTTTTACAAAGCTGCTACTTCAGGAATTCCTTCAGTGAGTGTGTAATCTAATCTGAAATCACAGATCAGTGATGTGAGACACCCTGCATTTACTAAACCTTTATGTTCAGAAAATGCTCCGTCATGGTTTAAACACATGAAACATCCTAATAATCAGGCTTTTTCAAACTAGGGCTGTCATCATATCAGTTTTTCACTACATGACCACAACAAATCACAATAACAATCAGAACCAAGAGAAAATATATACTCAATTAAAAGTACTCTTACTACTGTACAGTATATAATAAATTACGTTGAGTAATCTAAAAATGCTTAAAATAGTAGCTTATTTAAAGTAGCTTGTATAATCTGTTTTCAAGTAAATAAGTGGGAATTCTTGCATTATGAACATGGCACTTGCAGCAGTGATTGACATATTTCCCATAACCTCACACTAGATTACAGACACTGCAGATACACAGATCATAGAGTAAGCAGAGATGTATTATGTTTGAATGTTGAATATGCGTGGCTTGATTTGATTTGACAAGAATCATTACTCTTCTCTACCTAACCAATCACGTTAATGGATAAAACTTACATGTACAAGAAAGCACAAAATGACCACAAATGGAGGGAAAATAGCAGAGTGGAGGGTAACTCATTACAAGTAAATTAATAAACAAGCCCAGCTTATTGACCCAAAGTAATGCAAAAGTAACATGATAGATTTTTTGGCAGATAAAGAAACTAAGTAATGCAATTAGTTACTTTTTATGGCAAAGTGCAATATTGTATTTTAATGATGCATCTACTGTACTTACCATATTGTTCTGGATATAAGATTACCCTGTGTGTGTGTGTATATATATATATATATATATATATATATATATATAAAAAATATAAACTATATTTAAAATGTTATAAGTGTGACCCTAATATATTAGATGGCCTTAACTACTATGTACTTTGATCTAAAAATAAGTACAATGTACTTGTTGTGGTCATATTGTATTGCAAACACTTCTGCCGCTATTGAGGTGGCGTGCATGTAAAGTTCAGCTCTTGGCTTTATAGTTTCCCAGTCCCAATGATCTTTGACAGAGCACGCCTATTATTACTTGGTGTATTCCATGCTTCCTTCACCATCTCTTGCAGCTTCTACTTCCTGCCACACTTGACTGTGTGTTGCCATGATCCTTAAACAGTAGTGGCGTGCTTACTGCTCTTGACTTGGTAGCTTTAAATCCTTCCACTGAGACTGGTAAGCAGAACTTGGAGGTCTCGCTGTACAGGTTGCACAGCTTCTCCACTGCTTCCACTTGGTACTAGGGGAAGTTGTATAACAGGAGCAGCTGTAAATTACCCCGTCATCTTCTAAGCAACCTCAGTTCCTTCTGCAATCTGCTGTTGCATCCTACAGGGACCTGTGATAGTTTTCTGCCCGTGGGTAAAGAGGGAAACCTCCTGGTTAATATAATAGACGTCATACCTGAATGCAAATCCTTCCCAGCTCATGCCAGTCATTTAATTCATTTGTAATTTTTGGTAAATTCATTACTTTCCAAAGTAAAAAAAAACATATTTCCTACATGACATACTTCCTTCATTTATTATAAAGTGATGTACAGAGTGCACTGCTCCATTAATAAATGCAATTGAATAATCCGAGCAAAGGGGTACAGAATATAACCTTCAATATAAAATGACCCCTTTTTTCAAAACAAGCATTCATTTGTATTCATATTTCATTTGCTCGTTTATAAATATTACCAATACAGGTGTATGTTGATACTCTATTTCAAACACGTTTTTTTAGGATGACGTGGTCATGGGGACGCTGACCGTTCGAGAGAATCTGCGTTTCTCAGCGGCTTTACGGCTCTCAAAGTCAATCAGTCAGCGAGAGAAAGATGAGAAGGTTGAGAGACTCATTTATGATCTAGGACTGACCAAAGTGGCTGATTCACGGGTAACAAACCGAACACACTTTCATCTGACTGACGAGTATTTAACAAAAATCTATGTGGGCTGATGGGAATCATGATGAAGTCAGAATTTTAGTTATAATTATTGCCTTCAGAGAGTGGGACTAAATTCTCGGCTGCTCTGATTGGCTGGTCTTACAGGTGGGCACAGAGCTGATTCGAGGTGTTTCAGGTGGCGAGAGGAAGAGGACAAGCATTGGCATGGAGCTGATCTTTGATCCACCGGTGCTCTTCCTGGACGAACCCACCACCGGCCTGGACGCCAGTACAGCCAACTCCGTCCTCATGCTGCTCAAGAGGTGCGTTTATACACAGGATGTCTAAATATCAAAATAAATACATATTATATGGAGAAATTATTGTGCTAATTAATGTAAATATCAGTTTGTATATAATGGCGCTTTTCCACTGCATAGTACGGTACGGTACGGTTCAGTACAGCTCACTTTTGGGGGGTTTTTCCACTGGGAGCAGTACATGGGACCTGGTGACCTGCCAGGAGTTGATTCATGTATGCTATATGGGGGTTATTTCACATATGTCATATTTGCAGTAGCAGAGTTTCTCACATGCTCGCAACAAAATGTTGTGAATGATATGGCAGTAGTAAGTCTTGGTACTTGCTCTGCTGCAGCAGCAAAGCGGATCTATTCCACCTAGACCAAATGCATTACCATGCCAATCCCTCCAAGAGTTGTCATGGCAGAACTCTATTAATATCGAAATGTGGGCCAGTACTCTCTGAGGATGAAGACTAATTGCCACTGTTCCAAGCATTCGCAGATTATATATACATTTTTGGGGTTTTGGGGTGGTGTTTGCTTTTTGGCTACACAGGTGGGGTGCAATTTTACATCCAAGTCCAGATCATTGGAACCTCCTCTTGTGGCTTCTAGATGGGACATGAATGGCTAATTTGCTTGTCACAGGCATTGATAGCTACTATCACTCCAGAGTCAGGCCAGAGATCTCTCTACCAGATAATCTTGTGGAGTCTATCCACTGTTTGGTGTTCTGATTGCAGAGAATAATCATTCCTATAGAGATGGTCTCTGTAGTCAAGACGACGGTAATCACTGGAAATCAGGTGTCCCCAACTAAGCAAGCCAGAGGAGACA
>JAUMHQ010000089.1:18287255-18297683 GCA_032361165.1 Enteromius paludinosus | reverse complement strand
GCCGGACCTGGGACTCGAACCCACGACCTTTGGGTAACAGGTCCGACTCTCTATCCATTAGGCCACAACTGCCCCCAGAAGAAGACTTCTTCACTTATAATAGAGACTTTCAGCAACAGCTGCGAATGGAAAGGCTACAATGACCGAAAGTAAGCTGCTAAGAACATATAAATCAGTAAGAAACCATAAAGATGTGATATTCAGTCATTTATATGTGGGGAATATTTAACAATTAGTGGCGGTTTTTGATATGGGCGAACGGGGCGGCCGCCCAGGGAGGGAGTCTCGCCCGGGAGCAATTTAGTGTAGAACCGCCACTGCTTACAATGTTTGCTTCACATCATCTTTAGTCACAGCGCTACCTAAGATGTTGTTAATAACAGCAGACAAATCTTTGCACAACCGGAAAAATCGATCAGTTTCACTTCAAAATATATAAACATAAGTAAATAAAAGACGAAAGGCAGTGGTCGGTTCCTTGTGCCAAGTAGCCCTGCCCCCAACTAAAGACTTTTCTACTGAACTAGTCGCACGTTTATATAAAATTTATTGATATAATAGCCTACTAAACCATCTTTCAGTATGCTTTTAGGTGTATTATAGCCTATATTCTGTGCTCAAGAGTGCACATAAAAACATTTGTAATTATTTGTTACTAAACTAGTGCTTTCTAAGTCAGTTTCAGCTGCAAACACTGGCTCTGCATCTCTACAGTAGTGGAGGTTCCTTTCAACTGACAAATACACCTTTTAATACGGCCTACATAATTAGAGAAGATTTGTTTTTTTATTTAAATTGGTTTATTTAATAGGAGATATTTCAAGCTTTCCAGAGATTTATTTCTTATGTCTGTGAGCCAGTTAAATGTTCACAATCCAAATGTTTGTCTGACAGATGAAAGTTTAATGGTGATTTAGGTCATATTTATTTTTCAACATGCGCACATTTTTGATCTGCTTTGGGAAGTCAACCAATGGATTAATTATAGCTAATGCCTATTACTGTGGGACTGGGACTGGTAGAAAGTGTTTGGCACATTATTTTACTTTTTAATTCTTTTAAGTCTACCTGATGTCTTTTGGATTTCATTTATCTCTGCTTCTAGATCCATAACCTTGGTCTTTTCCAGCTGCCTCTGGGAATCATTGGACAATGTCATTCAAACCCCCATTTTATGTTCTCTGTCTTTAACTTCTGTTCTCAGGGACTTTTTGAGCAACAACAAGCACAGTTTTGTAAGTCCATAATGGCAGCCCCTATCCAAATCCTGTTTATAAACCTTTCATGAACCAAACTGCACCCAACCATACTTTGTTTTCAATCATCATCTTTTGTTATTGAGTCCCAAAAAAAAATAAAAATAAAATTCTCCCGTTTAACTTCAACTGGTTACTCCCAAATTCATCCACCCAATCACTACATTGACTGTCTTTGAAATATGGTCTTATTTGAGCAACATCTTGTAGTTGTGAAACCAAGTCCATACCAATAATCCCTCATCAAATTCCCTTTTATAAACCGAACAGCAACTGGGTACTCTCAAACATATTCACCCAGACAGCTGAAAACCAGTTCTTTGGACTTAAACCATCCTATACCCCACCGTTACCTGTTTCTCAGCTCGTTCTGTAGCAGCCGAGACCATCTCATGTCCTTTGTGGTTGGTGTCCAGCATGCAGAGGCAGCAGATACACTGGCGGTCAGTGCGGCAATAAACCTCCAGGAGCTTATGATGTTGGGGACACGTCTTATTTTGGAGTTGTCCAGTGACGTCCACCAGTAAGTGTGCTTTCCCCACATTCAGTTCATTGTGCAACCTGAGGTGAGTTTCACAGTAAGACGCCAAACACACCAGACATGTCTTGATGGCTTTCTCTTTCCTATCACTGCAAGAGTCGCAGTCCACGTCCTCAGCTTGATCCGTCTGAAGTCCTGTCCTCTCCAGTGCCTCTGCCACACAAGCAACAGACTGATCCAGATCTGATACAGAAGCATTGTATTCTTCATGTTTTGTCAGATGGAGTATCAGATTCTTTCTGATCTTCAACTGGAAACTTGGATTTTCTCACATATTTTTTGTACAGATCTGCAGCTGGAGCTTTATCTTCTTCCAAATCTTCAACTGGAGCTTTATATTTTTCCAGATATGCACCTGGAGCATCATATTCTTTTAGATCTTCAAATGGAATCTCAAAGATATGTCCAGATCTGTAGCTGGAGCCTCTGATGCCTCCAGATCCGCCGCAAATGAGGAATTATTTACACCAAGGGCAGCTGTCCTCCTGCAGGTCCTGGAGGCAAACTGAGCACACGTATTTGCATGGAGAACAAGGAGCTTGGTGTTAAAGGGACTCCACAACACTTTAGTTTCGTTTCTCTCTCTTACTCATGCGTGTATGTGGGCGGGACTCTCCTGTGTCTGTGTGTATCTGTGTGTGGCCACAGATAAAGAGACAGATCTGAAGCTTGCTCCAGTGTAAATGGAGAGAGACACATGGTTGCTTGCCGAGATGATGTCTCTTTGTGTTAGTAATACCAGACTAACCAGCTAGTAAAATAAATTTAAATATTCTAAGTTCACAGGAGAGTTTGCACCATCATGTCTCTTTTATTTTTGTCAGACAGAATATTTTATATCTTAAACTGTTATTTTTAAACGGGTTTTATTGTTTTGAGGGTTATTTGTTCTCAGTATTCTCAATGTGTTAGATAAGGTTTATATATGGGCAGAGTCCATGTGCTGTGCAATTGTCAAACAGAAACTTGTGTAACTTGTCAAGAGGGCCAATAAAACAGTAGGAAGAGCCATAATACGGGCTGTTTTGTAATTTAATGATTTTTGGTTTTTCATATGTTCTGTTTAAAAAGTTTATGCTTTGGTTCATGTCATTCTTCTGATCTACGTAATTGATTTTTTTTTTTTTATGTTTTGAAATCAATATTAATAATTACAAAAATGTTAATGTGTAACACATGTTCTAATTTTCCCATCAAGTCCTAGTCTGATGGCTGACCAAGCAGATATGCCTTATAAATGCTGACCTTTATGAAGTTAATATAGATGTGCAAGCGTGGGCTATTTAAAGCAGAAGTGATTACAGAAGGATGTGCACTTTTTTCTCAATATCATGACTTCAGTTCAAAACTTATGTATCTGTAAAAAGGAAAATCTATGTTAACTGGTCACCAATTCTTTGAAATTGAACCTCTTTACAACCACTTCATCTTTTTCACTTCACCTTTTCATTTAATTTTAGATTATCCTTGTGGTGTTAAATTAGTAATTGTCTTGAACTTGAAGTCCCAAATTAAATTCAGTCAGTGTGCTCGAAAAGTTGCCTGTCTATAAATGCCATATTTTATCATCCAAATGATGCCTTCCCTTTTTTAACACGTTTTATTGTAGTAAAAGTGCAGTAACAGTAGTTTTTTTTTTTGGTGTATTGATTAACATCTGTCTACTACAAAAGCCATGGATAAACTATGGTTAGTGTAGCATATAGTAGTTTTGAAAGTATGTGTACATTCATACACACACAGGCTATTTTGTGTCATGGTTTAACTAGTTGGCCAACTATGATATAATTTGCAGTTTAATTTTCGTATTTCGCTGTTTGTTGACTATGAACATTAACATTCACAGCATATTTCATGGATAAACATTTAAGTATTCTCACATTTTTATAATGTAATATAATCGACACAAAAGCAAATGGTACCATACGGTACAATGATGGTAACTCCATTATATTTATGTTTATATATACACGCTGATTTGCATAAGTTTTATAAATTCACTCCAGTTATCGTAACACGTGGTGTGACGCGCTTCGTGTTTTTTATGAAACCTCATTCACATAAATACACACACACACTCTCTCTCTCTCGCTCTCTCTCTCTCTCTCTCTCTCTCGCGCGCGCTCGCTCGCTCCTCACATAATAACTCGTGGACACGCGCGCTCGCTCGCGGCGTATCGGCTCTGCTTCAGGTGAGTGTAAATGCGGTTTCTGTGACTCACGCTTGCAAAAAAACGTAGATTAATCGTTCATTACTCGATGTTGTGCTCTAAACAAGATCGTTGGTTTTAACTTGTATCATATTTGTTATGATACGCTGCGAAAAACGGAATGTTGTGGAGTTTTTGTAACAATGTTGCACGTTTCATCTCAGCTTTACTTTTAATGACTTGTTTAGAAATTAAGCGGTTCATGTTTTGGTAGTTTATCATAACAGAAACTACAGTTGATTAGGTTTAGTGGGATTCCGCAGGTCAAAACTTCCAGATAAACTTTTTTTGTGTGTCCTGATGTAATGGTTTGTGCCCCTCAGGGTTGTGATGGCAGACACGGTCGTTCAGCTGACCAGAGTCAGAGATGTGGACAACAATGTGTCCAGGACCCCGGTGTCCACCAGAATGTCCTTCTCTTCGCCCAGACGAGGAGCGGTTGTGAGCTTCCACAACATCAACTACAGCGTGAAGATGAAGAGCGGCTTCCTGTGCAAGAGGAAGGTCACTGAGAAGAACATCCTCATCGAGCTCAAGTGAGTGAAGATGGTGTCAGATCTGATTTGATCATATTATGCATTTCAAAAATACCATGGTGTCCAAAAAGGTATATGACACACCTGCATGAAATACTTGCAATATCTGTTTTTTTTTTTGTTTTTTTTTTTAAACCTTGCAGGGACAAACATGCATATGGCAGTCAAACAGAATGTTTTATGTGGAGTAAATGACATGTAAATGATATACAGTGCTATTTTGGATGGACAAATGTCTAATTTCGATTTTTTTTTCTTTTATATGCATGTTTTTATGTGTTCTTCTGAGGCGTTAAATACAGCCACTCCTTACTCAAAATAAAATAAACTTTATTATATATGTATATTAGGTTCTATATATAACTTCTTAATGTTTATATATATATATATATATATATATATATATATGTATGTATATATATATATATGTATGATTTATAGTTATATATTTATAATTTAATTTCAGCTAGTTTTTATTTGATTGAATTGATGTACTAAAACCAAATCTGAAATAAAAACGAATAAACTAAATGAATAAATAAACAAATGAATGAAAATAACAAACACACAACAGAAGTACAAAAAAAAATACATATCTGAAAATGTAAAAATAAAAACTAGTTTAAAATAGTGATGAAATGTAAATATTAAATGTTTTATAATATTAAACATTTGAAGTGTATTCATGTAAATAGATCTAACTAATTAAAAAACAACATACAACACAATTCCTAAAACTTGAACTAAAGAAACATCACATATTAAAAAAGCGTGTTACATATTATGAAATGTTAGTAATATTAGAAATATTAATAAAAACTATAATATTTTTATTATCTCAATAAAACTAAAATGACTTTCTGTTCTTATAAGGTTTCAGAATGTGTTTACTAATGCCTTTCTGCATTTGGCTTTCTTTGTTAATGTAGTTGACATAGAATCTGGTTTATTATGAGTTAATTTCATGTTCCTTTAAAAAATATAGTTTATTTTTGAGTTCATCCGGTGACCAGCAGGACTGCATCAGATCTCATGTTCAGACTTGTTTTCAGCCTCGACTTTCATCTTCTCTGCCTTCTTAAAACACTGTGGTTCTAGAGGAACAGTCACATATGTAGCCCATTGCATGAATCTCATGGTTATTATTTGCTATAAAGAACGAAACGGAGGTTGTAGGTATTAATGTGGACGTGATGCGGCTTCAAAGGCTCTGTGTGCTTGTGTGATTGCGGAACCCACCAGGGAGGGCTTGTGTGAATTGAAGGAAGGAAGCATGGAGATGTTTCAATGGACTCCTGTGCCCTGCCTCCAAAAAAACCCAAATATGCAATGAAAAACATGCTTCAGTAGACATGGTATTACATGCATGCTAATGCATTGTTATACAAGCACACACACACACACACACGTTTGTGCTTTCATAACCTGATTGTTACGTATGCGCACCCGCTGTGTTCAGGTTATTGTCTGACATAAAAGTCTCTGCTGAACAACATAACTTTCACACAGTGCGAGATGGAAAACATGCTTGAGCTGAGACATGAACGCAGCGAGAGTGCAGTGACTTTATTTTAGTGTTGATGAGCGCCATCAGACCTTGACTTTTGCCCTGCTGTCAGATAAGAGTTTGCTGCAGATCCACTGAAAGAATTTGAATCACGTAACAGGGCAATAATCTGACAATAATCTCACATCTACAGTATCACTCATAATTCCTGTCCAAAACCAGTGGTTTCCACTCTCACCGTCACTCAGTGTGTTTCACATGTTGCTTACATTTTTTATTTATTCATATTTTGGCAGTTTTTCGTGACTAAACAATTACTTGATTTTCTCATTACCATAATAGTTATAAAAATGATCCAGTCAGAACAAAGTCTATATATTTATATATCATCCTAACACAAGCGATACGTTTATTTCCTGAATAAATTTCAGTAATATTTTATTTAAAATATTTATGGGTTTATTTCATTCGTTGTATGTTTATTTTTTAATAGCATATATTATTTGTACGTTTTTCTTTTTGAGGACATCATGTTAATAACTTATAATTATTTAATATTTTCCCTAGTAATGGTAATTTAATACAGTTTTATTATTTTAAATTAATATATTTTTTAATATATTTTAATTTATATTTCTCTTATATTTAAGTTTTTACTTTTATTGTAGTAAAAAATATTTTTTGTTTTACTTTTGTTTAGTATTATTATTATTTTAGATGTTCATGAAGTTTTGCTTTGGCATCTGCTTTTTTCTTTAATTTGTAATTTTTAACTTTTCTTTAATTTTTTAAATATTTTTATTTTATTTTATTATTATGGTTTTAGTTTTACTATAATAACCCTGATGGCAATAACCTGTTTTCACATTATGTTTTTGCACTTATTAACAAGTACATATTATCTAAATATTTTGTTAGGCCATGACTGTGAGCCTATTTACTTAATAGACTATTTACATATAAAGGAATATTTTATATTTATTAAAACAATACATATTTATTTACATATTTCAATCTAATATAAATTGCATAATATAGTAAACTGAATTTTATATGTATATTATAAAATGGTTTTAGATAAAGCATAGTTGGTGACCCTTCTACAGAGTGTTTGTGTTGAGAGAGTGTGTGTGCTCTTCATCGGAGGTTGTCGGGTGTGTTTGATCATTAACCCGTGTGTGTCCATGTGCTCTCAGCTGCTTGTGTAAGTGTGCGTGACTGCGGATGTTTATTTCCTCGTCTGAACTTATGAAATGATTCTATCTGTATCAATCAGACACATGAGCGCTGATGATGGGCTGCGTCAGGGTGTTTCCTCATCCCGCAAATCAGCTGAGCTCATGAATATGAATTATGCCAAGTTGATTAGTCTAGTGCATGAATGTGACATATAAGCACTTGATATGGTCAGATGGCATTTGGTGTTTTTGTTTTTCATTCTAGTCAAGCAAACAAAAAAACGTTTAATGCAATTGTCTTTGAAAGAGAAACTGAATTTCACAACAGCTTCAAATGAACCTGATGATATTAAAGACACTGTGGTGATGATGATTCTGTTATTTTGTCTAGTGGTTTGATGAGGCCAGGACTGAATGCCATTTTAGGAGCCACTGGGAGCGGGAAATCATCGTAAGAGCTGTCTCTCTTCCTGTCTGTTTGTCTTTGCATCTGTCTCTCTGTTTGTTCTTCTATCTCTCTATCCGTATATTCGTCTGTCTGTCTGTGCGTTGTGGTTTATGGTATGAGTGTTAACTACAAAAGAAGTAACTAAAAGTAGATCAGCTGTTTTGAAAACAGAGCAGCTATTCCAAGTAGCAAGGCTGTTTTTTCCAACAACTGTGTGTGTGTATATATATACACAGCTAGGTCCATATATATTTAGACACTGAAACAATTTTCATAATTTTGCCGCTGTATGCCACCAAAACAGATTTAAAAATAAGAGTTTTTACAGCCATTTTATACACAGTCCCCCCATTTTCAGGTGCTCCAATATAATTGTACAAATAAATGCAATCATAAATAAAATGTTTATTTTTAAATATTTTGTTGAGAATGTTTTGCAGGAAATGCCGCTTTCAGCGACATATGCAGCAAAGGATTAAAAAAAAAATCAATTTGTTACTTTTAATTATTTATTTGTCCAATTACATATGAGCCTCTGGTATTTGGGAACTGTGTAAAAAATGGTTGTAATTTCTAGGCATTTAAGTTATATTTTTCAACTGGATTGTTTCATTTTAATTGAGTTGTGGTGCATACAGAGGCGAAATTCAGAAAATTGTCCAAATATATGTACCTGACTTTGTGTGTGTACAATACAATACACACTTAATTTTAGTAATTGAAAATTATTTAATAATTATATATATATATATATATATATATATATGTATGTGTGTGTGTGTGTGTGTGTATAAATAAGTGAGAGTATTTTTTTGTGTACTTATTTTTGTGAAAATATTTACTAAATGTTTCTTCTCTTTTTGTTTAAAGATCTTTTTTAGTACTGCTCTTTAGAAGCTAATACTCACATGTTTCCCAGAAGACAAAATAAGTAAAATTTTCCTTGTTCATCCAGTAAGAACATTTCTTCTTAATGCACTGTGTTTCTCTCTTGAGCTTCAGTACTTTTTAAATGCTTTTTTTCTTCTTTTTTGATACATTTTTCTATAAAACATATTGCTGAAAACGTCTAGGTTATAAGGGGAACAGAGACATTACACATGGGAACTCGCATGAGAGACCAATCGCCTTTGAGTTTAAGAAAAGGCCAATGAACATTGGCGTGAACTGATTGCATCCAGATGCAGTGCACCTACAGGTTTTCGCTGAGGAGCCAAGCCTGGCGTCAGCGCGACCCAGGGTCATGGCAAGGGAATGTAACGTCTCTGTTCCCTCCTTCAGGGAACGAGGGTTACCTTCATAACCTAGACGTTCCCCTTCAGTCCAGTCACTCCGACGTTACATATGGGAACAGACCCATAGAAAAGGCCACAAGCCTGAGGCCGCATTACGCAGAGACCCCCATGCCGACAGGCGGATGTGTCAGCTGAGGAGTCTGCACATAACCTTCCCAACGCCCTGAGGGCCAATTGGGGGCCCCATAGGGATGCCAGTTTTACTGGATCAGTTGGTTGGGGGAGTGGAGCACATGTTTCTAAACTTGCCCTTTATACATGTGGAACTTAATAATTCAATATATCAATAAAGTTATTGATATATGAAGGAAAACATGGTCTTATGGCTGACCGTGGAGTATTGAGATTTGTAGCCACAGTCTCCTGGGCGAAGGAGACCCAGTAGGAACAGTCAGGAGCTCCACATCTAGTTCTGGCTGCGGGGCTGGAAGGCTCATGTTCGCCGGAGGGAACATCTGAGAGATAGCGCACGGATCATGTGGGAATGGTGCAGCAAGCCGACACCAGCCAGCCTCCTGCTCACCTGAAGTCTAACTGAAGACACGGGAGAACACAGCCTCTACGTGAAAAGCCGCAGGACGCGAATGGTACACAGCAACTCTAAGGCCAGGTCTGCCTCCTCCTGGGGCAGAGCTGCAGGTTCACTACCTGATCGCGGAAGGGCATGGTAGGAACCTTGGGCATGTAGCTAGGCCAGGATCTCAGGATAACGTGAGAATCAGCCGGACCAAACTCTAGGCACGCTTCGTCAACAGAGAAGGCTTGTAGGTCCCCTGACCACTTGATGGAGTCCAATGCAGTCAGGAGCGCTGTCTTGAGTGACAGATATTTTATCTCGACTGACGAAAGTGGCTCGAATGCGGCCTGCCGCAGGCCACAGAGGGTGATGGCGAGGTCCCAAGAGGGTACTCTTCGCGAGAGAAATACCAGTCGATGAACAGACCCCATTTTTTCTTCTCAGTGTGTAGGCCTGCCTCGTAGAGGGATCTCTAGAATGAGTGATAGTATCAATCACGGCAGATGAAAGGCCGGAGAGGTCTGAGGCTTCCCGTCCAGGAGACAGATTTTCCAGGGAGGGGCTGCCGCGAGAAGCACTAGGTCGGCAAACCAGGTCCACGAGGGCCAATATGGCACTACCAGCAGATCCTGCTCCTCGTCCTCCCTGATCTTATGGTGCATTCACAATTAACGCGAATTGCGTGAATAAATTGCGCTATTCGTGCGTAGTTAGACACATGAAGATTTTGAGTTTACTCGCTTCATTCGCGCGTGAAATTCGCTTCATTCGCGCGTACAACAGACGCGAATTTGCGGCATGAGAGGGGCTTCTTCTCCAGGAGTCGTGAGCTCCACGTGAACACCGAGTGCTCAGGGCTTATTTATCCGCCGAGGGCAGCCTCACCGCGGCTAGTAATTCTGACACTTGCCGCTGCCTCCTGAGGTCTCTGTAGTGGTTA
>JAUMHQ010000089.1:18246699-18264324 GCA_032361165.1 Enteromius paludinosus | reverse complement strand
TCCGAATGCTTAAGAGGAGCCTCGCCTAGCCTCTGAAGGAAGTGACTTGGGAGGACCAGTCCTGCTAAGGATGTATCTTTGACACTGAGAAACGCCCGGAGTCTACAACCCACACAAGTGGCTTAGGTAGTGCAGCTCATCCAGGACGGTACATCAATGCCAGCTGTGGCAGGAAGGTTTGCTGTGTCTGTCCAGAGCATGGAGGCGCTACCAGGAGACAGGCTAATACATCAGGAGACATGGAGGAGAAGCACTGCCAGATCCCTGCAAAAAGACCTCCAGCAGGCCACAAATGTGACTGAGTTTACTCAAACGACCAGAAAAAGAATCCTAGAGGGTGGTATGAGGGCCTGATGTCCACAGGTGGGGGCTGTGCTTACAGCCCAACACCGTGCACGACGTTTGGCTTTTGAACCAGGTTCAACCTACACCACGTTGCACCACAGACTGCCCAGGAGTTGGCGGATGCTTTAGTCCAGGTCTGGGAGGAGATCCCTCCACCTCATCAGGAGCATGCCCAGGCGTTGTAGAGAGGTCACACAGGCACGTGGAGGCCACGCACACACAACACTGAGCCTCATTCTGACTTGTTTTTTAATGACATCACATTAAAGTTGGATCAGCCTGTAGTGTGTTTTTCCACTTAAATTTTTAGTGTGATTCCAAATCCAGACCTCCATGGGTTAATAAATTAATAATTTGGCATTTTTGTGCTTTTAGAAAATGATTTTGTGCAGTTTTTGTGTACTGTTAAAAAGCACTGTAAATGTGTAATCAAATCCTTGGTGCACATTAAGATGTAATTGGTTATATATGGAATGCAATTTTAAATTTTAATTACACTTTGTAACCGGTTACTCTTCTACCAGGAAGCCATAAGTTTCAGAAGAAAGCTGTCAGAGGTCCTCACCTGCTTCACGGTGTAGGTGATGTGTGCGTAAACGTCACTCTGTGTGTAAACGGCGTAAGGGTTGGAGCTGCTGTCGGTGTAGCTCTTCAGGAACAGACGCCTGAACGCCATCAGATTCTCCTCCTTAAACTGAACCACCATCTGATTACTGAGACCAAACGACACCAGCTACACACACAAAGACAGAGCGGTCCGAATTTCACCAATCTGTTCTCTTTAGTCCCACATTTCTGGCCAGTTCCTCATCCTGTCCTGATACCTGTATGGTGACCACAGCGATTTTGACGATCTGCAGTATCAGTTTCCAGGGTTTTCTTCCGCGAGCTCTGTACTTGTCGCAGGGGCTCATGAAGAAATACTTGAGCTTCCTCCTGAACTTCTCCTGCTCCAGGTGAGCGTGGGACTCGGACCACTGGACAGCTCTGTTGCCGTTGGGATCATTTATACATAAATAGGCCTCGCCGGAGTCATCCATTTCTGAAAAAAAACACACAGTCTTCTGCATTAAAACCCATCGTTCACATTTATTAGTTTAGGAGATATAGTCATACCTGAAGTTGTTTGTCTGCTTGGAATCAAAGACTGGAGAGAGGATGGATCGGGGTTATAGTAGTTCAAAGTTAAAACTTACTGTAATTTACTCATATGTTTGTTTCAATTAAAAAAAAAACAAAACAAAAAAACAACAATTCTGATTATATATGATGAAAATATAATGGTGTTCTTTTTCTAAAGTTATTTGCATAAAATATGATTTTATAGATAATAGCAAAAAAAACTTTTACGGACAGAGTAGGTCTGTTTTACATGGTTACAAAAAATAAATAAATAAATAAATAAAAATTAGGATGCCAACATTCATGAATGCAGGAATCCAATATTTAGCCTGCATTATTGTTCACTTAGTTTATCTAGCTTGTTGTATTCACAGAAGATTTAAAATCAGCAGACAACAAAGAGACAAATCTCTTATAAGTCTCATAAAATGTTTCTAAAACTCGACTTTTACATTCATGTACTGGTTGTACTTGGATATAAACTCAGAATGACCAACTCCACCCACATTTTCTGTGAAGAGAGAAGCTCCTGATAGTAATAATAGGAATCAAATACGTGCAGTAATGCGGCTCTTCCACTTCTCAAAGGATGATGGACTGAATCCAGATCCGATGTCATTAATCAATGTCACCACATTCCTGACTGAATTTTGTTCCGTCATATGACTCTCATGTGACTCCATCACACCAGGGCCATCGCAAACTACAATTACACCTTGTGACGCCAGTTTCTCAAGGAAAGCATGGGGTTTGTCCTCAGGTCTAAGAGTTTTCTTATTTAACCAGTATCAAATGTGTTTTACAATCAAACATCACCTGAAAAACCCAAACCTTAATCAGAAGGCTGAATAAAATCGTAACAGCAGTAATCAGTAACTCACCTGCAGGTCAAAATCATCAATAAGTTCTCAATAAGGAGCTTAAGTTGGCAATAGAAGAGCACATGTATGTCTTTAATCACTAACTTCCATAAAGTTCACAAAACATGAATTTAATCCGAATTAAAGTGCATTTCCACTGAAAAGTGCCGCGTTGTGCATCAGACGCGTCCCTGTGCTGGCAGAGAGCAGGTGGAGGGGGCGGGGCTAAAATTGGATGAAATGTAGGGGCTGTCCATCAAGTGAATCCCCGCCTCTGAAACCAATAGCAACCGGCTGTGATGCCGGAAACCGATGTTTAGATACAGTTCACGCTGTTTAGTCGGAATAAAAAATCTGTAAAACAACGCCATAAAGATCTTAACCAGACGTGAGATTTGTGAGTCATTTAAGAGGTAATATTTAATCAGAGGTAAGATGTGCGAGTATGCGGAACATCTGAATGATTATGTACAGTAGGACAGTTTTATATCTCGCTAGCGTGTGTATTTACATATTTTAGGATTTTATCTGTATATTATACGCTTGAAATGACAGAAATGTTGACGTTAATGTTTTGATAGAAGGTCGTAAGTTATAAAAAGTTGTGTAAGACTGACGTTCAATAGTCAATACATAGGCTACCATGGTAAATGAAAAGTGTAATATTTATTACCAGGATATTATCTTCCGAAAGCATCAGTGTAACCTTTTACACATATTACCTTTTTTTAAGTTTTAAGATTAAGTCACTTTAACTCCGCTTTGTGTTTAATTATTTTACAGTAGTTTATAAACAAAGTTAAGGTTGTTCTTAAAGATGATCTAGTAATCTGCAACTTTTCAGTAATGTTAACAGATTAAATGATACTTATTAAGAAATAAAGTTAAACATTTTAAAAGACTGAACTGTTTGTCATATTACTTTTCAACACCAGATGTCGCTCATGTATATTTCTGTAGGACTCCTAATTATATACCATATTATCTCATTTTTTAAAGATATATTTTTGGTTTTTAACAATTGCATAATTGATAGATTATCCAAATGTGTCTTATTTGTGTTCATCTCAAATAATGACTCAATAGAAATTGATGTTCACAACCTGGAGCACATTGCCTTTTTAAAAAAAATTTAATTCAGCCTATTCTATGCATACAGTAAATTCACATACACATTGACATACTGCAGGGGGGAAAACAGTATCAGAGTCCGTTTCAGATGAATAAAGCCAGTAAACTGAATGAAATCTCTCTATCACTGTCTTTTCCACCAGAAGGCATGAATTCAAAGAGACCCAAGAGCAAAGAGGCCCGTAAAATCAAGGGAAAAGGTACAAATATTCTGTCCAAATAAGATTTAAGCCTAATCTAACACTAACTAAATCATTGCTCAGTATTCAAATCATCTTCAGGTTTCTAATGGCTTCCATATTTTTTTTTTTTTGCAGATAAAACAAAGGAGACTAATTTTCCCACTGATGAAGGAGCATCAGAACCTGGTAAGCGTCTTATATTGCTCTTATAGGGTGTTTTGTAGCATTATATTTTATTGTCTCTGAGGATCGCTTACAGCACAATTTTGTCATCCATAATCAGATTCTTAGATCTGTTTAGAGCATCTCTGGGTTGTTTCCAGCATGAATACACTCGTTCTTTTCCATTCATCCATGAGCTGTGATCAGATACTGAGAAACAAACGACATGTCTGGAGGCACGTAGCCAGACCTCCCTTCTCTCAGTCCAATTTCCCTGCTTGTCCTACACACACAGCATACATAATTTTTGTAGGCTACATACTGTATTAGGACGCTAAAGCAGTGCCTTGATTTGTTACCACATCATAAAATGCATCTTGATACTCTTTTCTATTTTGTATGTGTTTGCATCTGGATAAAATCATTACCTGACCTCTTCTGGACAGAACAAGCTGCTGCATCACAACAAACTGCTTCTATCAGTGAAATTAGGGCTTGTATGATCATAAACCCTCATTAAAGTCTAACAGGGCTTGTTTAATATCCCAGAAAGCTTCCTTTTCATGTTTTCTAAAGGGCCTGTGTGTTCTGTTAATAGATGCAATGCAATTATGTAATTATACAGGCTATAAAACCATATGAGTTTCCATTGCTGTAAAGCACCAGCGGCTCCTCTGGATTAAATGACCTGAATGCTATCGCTTGTATCAGATTTTACCAGCTACAACATGTTCAGCCGGTTCCTGTTGAGAGAGATTGTGCTGACGAGGTCTGGATTTCCCTTAGGTGTCCAAACCTGTGATGTCACACACGTGAAATGCACACACATTTTGACATGAATAGATGTAGTTCACCCAGAAATGTTCGTACCGCTCATTCTATCCATGTTGAAATTTGACATCCCTAGTCACCATTCATTAGTATTGTATGCTGCATGCCGGGTCTCACGTCCATTGATAGTCTTTCAGGTTCAGTTACGTCACAGATAGCTCTCTGAAGGTAAGGTGATATCTCTGTTTGTATAACACACTCATTCAAGAGCACATCTGTCAGTGAAACACTGGACAGAATGGCTGAGAGCTTTTGGTCGTGTCATACCTGTAATACAAAAAGAGTGAAAACCCTCAATGCTGGAAATGTTCCAAATAATTTTAGGATACTGTACTTTACCTCCCAATGATGTATTTGTAACTTAGCCTTTAAAACAAAGAAGTCTCAAATGAGATCATTATTACAATAGTGCAGAAAGAGCAACACCTAGTAACTACCCTCCACAGCACTTTAGCAACTGCATAGCAACCCCCTGGCAACAAGCCACACCATTCTGGCAACTGCATAGCAACTCCCTGGCAACGACCCACAACACTCTAGCAACTGCATAGCAACCCCCCTGAAAAAACACACACAAGATTCTAGTTACTGCATAGAATCCCTCAGGCAACAATTTATAAATAAAGTTAAGGTTGTTCTTAAAGATGATCTAGTAATCTGCAACTTTTCAGTAATGTTAACAGATTAAATGATACTAATTAAGAAATAAAGTTAAACATTTTAAGATTCTAGTTACTGCATAGAATCCCTCAGGCAACAATCCACAACATTCTAGTGACTGCATAACAACGCCCTGCCAACCACCCACAACACTAGCAACTGCATAGCAACCCCCTGACAACCAAACACAAGATTCTAGTTACTGCATAGAATCCCTCAGGCAACAATCCACAACATTCTAGTGACTGCATAACAACGCCCTACAAACCACCCACAAGACTCTAGCAACTGCATAGCAGTTATATATTTAGTTATATATATATACCTGATCGCAGTGATTCCATCCCTCACAGATCATCCCGACTACATCTTCCCACTGGTCCTGACCTCTGGCACTCAGGAGCTGTTTGGTTGCCGGGCAGATGAGGATTTAACTGAAGAAAATCCTTACAAGCTGCTGAAAAAAGAAGACATCATACAGGACATGAAAACCAGAGCGTCCGTGTCAGACTTCAGCCCCATCAAACAATTTGTTTTGGTAAGATTCAGAAACACATTCTAAACCCATTCATGAGCTGAAGAACATCTAAACCTCAGCAGATGGAGCTGGTGGTGGAAGATCTGGTTCAGAATGTTGAGACCCTTAAAGGGAATTCTATTTGTTTTCTGCAGGACTACCCTGAAGATGAACTTCTGCTGGTGCTCGACAAGGACTTCACATACGGACAAAGCTTCTATCTGGTGCTCACAGTAGAGGCCAAAGAAAATATACTGAGGGTGAGGAAACAGGACAGAAGGACAGACAGACAAATATAGATAGATATATAAAGATTTACAGAGAGACAGACAGATAGACAAATTAATAGATGGACAGATATAAAGACAGGCGTACTGCACTGATAGATTGACGTTTAACAGTGTTCAGTTGTGTTTGTAGCCTTCAGTGCAGGGTGATGATGAAGAGCAATTAAAGGATGAAGAGGAGGAGGAGGAGGAGGAGATGATCATGCCAAAAACTCCAGAGTCTCACCCTTGGATCTCTCTCGGAAGCGAGCAGGAGATCGAGGATGAGTCAGTCACAGAGTCCAGACCCCGAGTAAGACAGATGCATCATGGGATATTAATCAAAGCCATTCCTGGGGCACTAGCTCAGCTGTCTGTTTCTCGGTCCAGCTCAGGTATAAGATCTCCCCTCTGCTGCGGCGCTGTGGTGTTCCGGTGTGTTTCTCGGACCGCAGCGCTCTGGACGGGAAGGAGGGATTCGCAGAGTGCCCATCATACCAGGACAAGAGCTTCAGCATCAGACAGATGGAGAGAGACATGGCCATCCAGGTCTCCAGCGACACCAAACACTCGTCCACTCAGACGCTGTGGTACAAACACCGCTCAACTCTCTCTAAAGTTTGTTCTGAAAGTTTCATTAGCAGACGGAACATATGTATATCCCATGACGCTTGCATTACAGGAAGTACCCAAGGAACATGTGGACCCAGTACGAGTCACGAGAGTTCAGCCCAGAGGAGAAAGAACATCACCTGCGATCAGAAAACCTGAAGAACTTCATCACATCTGTATTGATAAGGTAGGCAGAGAGGAACGTGACATCTCTGAGGTCCCACAAGTCATTTCATTAGTTCAGCACAATCACTGTGTTACTACACAGTAGTGTTTATGTGTTTTGAACTCACCTGATGTCTCGCAGGTTTGAAATCTCCCTGCAGCAGAATTACATCACAGATGTTTTCTGTGATGATTGGACAGCGCTGTGTGAGGAGGACAGCGCTCTGACGGGGAAAACAGAGACACAGCTGAAGGAATATCAGTCTTTCATGGACCTTCACTTCAGCAAAGAGAAAACCATCAGCCACATCCACTGGCATCCCACCATCAGCGGTCAGAATTGGCTCCACTGTGGACAAATTAGGATTAATATGGGAATTTTAATAAAAGTAAATAAGCAAGCAATAATAAATATGTTTAATAATAATTCAGTAAATCTTTTATTATAGTTATAGTATAAAAAAATTATTCAAATAAAATAATTTAAAATAAATAAAATATCCATATCGAGGAGTGCTAAATAAAACAAAGCACAATGCCTGTTGTTCAAAACAAACATAAAAAAGAAACATGCATGTTGCTGAATGGAATAAAATAGTAGTAAAATATCTGTAGTGCAACATTTAAAAATGACTCAAATAGCCATAGTGCAAAATTAAATAATATAGACACTGTTAAATAAAATGATATAATATTTCTATAAGAATTTATATATATATTTATAGGAATGCAAATATTATTATAAATAATAATACAATATACACAGATAAAATAAAACAGAAAAGAAACAAAAACATGAATGATTGTGTTTGCATGGATTTTCTTCAACTTTAATCAAATGTGATGAATTTTCACTTCATATTTCAAATGATTCTGTGTAATAAATGTGTGTTTTGTGTGCGTGGCAGGTGTGATTGCTGTGTCCATGACTGAGAGACTTTCTCTTGAAGAGCGGATCGATAACTCCACTAAACTCCTTTTAAACCCATCCTACATTCTCTTCTGGAACTTCACCGACCCTATAAATCCACAGGTAATCAGAAAAAATCACCAGTATATATTAAGAATACCAGAGTGGCAGTAAACTGTATAAGTACAAAATATTGCTTTCAAAATAGTCCTCGTTAAGTTGTCTTTAAGTCAGCATGCGGTGTCCTATTATGGAGAACACAAGAAAGGTTCATTCTGACTGTATAAAGAGGCAGTTTTAGATAAAGATATGATGATCCGTGTAAAAAAAGCTTTCTGTGCATCACTTTAAACAGAAGCAGAAGTGGAGTATTTCAGCAGTTAGCATGAAGCTGATCTGAGTGTAGAAGGTGTAATCCGATGACGGCGTGTTGAAATGAACAGAACAGAGCTGTATTGGCCTCTCCTTGTTTCGTTGCAGTTGCAGCTGGAATGTCCTGATGATGTTCTGTGCTTCCAGTTCTGTCCGTCTGACCCAAATATCATCGCTGGTGGCTGCATGAATGGCCAGGTGCACAACTAGATAATAAGAGTGATCTTTTCTTCCTCGCTCTCTTCTTTAAACAGTTGGTCCTTTCTTTTTTTTCACTTTTTATTCTTAATTTGAACTCTTATGCATGTTTTGACTAAAACTCTAAATGCAAAAATGCAAAAAGAGGTATTTTCTATTTAAATATGTGGCTATTTGTCTACAATTCCATAAAAGAGATCTGCACATCGGGTGAAGCCAGGTTCAAAATGTTTATTTGATTTAGTTGACATAGAGGTTTTGGAAATTTGGGATTTCTCTTTTTATCTCTCCATAAATCAAAAATCCTGTCAACAGACAGAAAAAAATGTTTTTAGGAATAAAATGTTACATAAATCAATATGACTGAGATTTAGTAAAGCCCTTCAGAAGATAGAGAGGAATAAAACTGTAAAGGTTGGTGTATGCAAGTACTGCTGAGGTGGAGAAAAAACCTTTAAAGACATCAACAGTGGCAAATAAATAAACTGCTTTGAAATTATGGAGGGTTTCTTTCCACTAGTCTAAAAGACAACATGTTTTCAATTGACCCGTGCATAAAAAACAAACAAACCAATCATTTATAGTGTTTCTAGCACTCACTTTGCCTTGTGATGCACTCTCAGTAGAATTGATACTTCTTTCTTTCCTTTAACTGGCTTTCAATGACTTACAATGACTCCTGATCTCTGGAAGCACTTCTCCACTAAGGCCTAAAACATAGCAAACACACAATGTTCTGGTTATATAGATTTTCTGAATCATATCACATTCCTATGTGCATCATCGATGACATCATAACATATTGCAATACTTCAAACTCATGACACGCGGCACATTCATCAGCTTGTTTTGTATTTACAGGTTGTTTTATGGGATATTTCAGCTCACGTGGAGAGACTGCAGGACACACGCAGCGGCGGCAAAAGCATTTCAAACAAACTAGTGAGTTAAACACACACACACTCACTCACACACACACTCACACAGCTGCTGTCCCGCACCAGTCCCTCATCTCCTGATGACCTATTTACTGGTCATTTAATGAAGTGACGCTTAACTGATACCTTATACAAACACACCTACACAATCACAGACTAATAAACCCGCTGTTATTAAGTGCATGTGTGTGTTTTTCTGGCAACAACAGCTGCTGACTTTTTATTGTACTGTAAATGTTACAGATTTTTTTTACCCGTATTTTAATATTACAAAGGGGGGGGGGGGGGGAATTGCATATTAACATAATTCAGTGAAAGAAACATTTTTTCCCCTGTAAAATTAGATCCATCCCTTTATATTATAAATCTAAATTATTTGAATTTTTTTATTTTTTTTTTACTCTAAATTTAAGATCTGTAAGTTTAAATGCAAAATGAAACTGTAAAAATGGCTTCAAACACAGCTGCCAAATATTACTCTACATTTCACTAATCGTTATTCCAGGACAAAAACAATGCGACTCCAGTGGTCCGGTACTGTGCTGTATCTGGGATAGAGAACGGACACAAAGCCCCAATCACAGACATTCAGTGGCTGCCGGAAACCTTTGAGGTACACAAGAGCTTAATTGTCCTTTCTTAAGATATGATAACAGTTACTGTACCTTTAAGAGTTTTTGAACTGCCTATGTACATCCTGATATATTAATCGTAATAACTTTTTCTCTCAGTTGTCTAAATTGGGGATCCCAGTGGATAATCCGAGTCGTATCTCCGTTCAGCTGGTGACATGCGCTCCTGACTGGTGCTGATTCACACTGATGTTCTAGTGTCAAACTAAATATATATATATATAAATATATAAATATATATATTTCTTTTTAGCTGTGTATTATTCTGGGACCTTCGGCCTCCTCGTGTCGTGTCTCAGTCCCTCACAGAAGTGAAACAGAAATCGGAGGAAAAGCCTTTGGAAAACCCTCATGGTGTTCCCAATACGTTCAAACACCTCAACCTGACCTGGAAACCCTTTATCCGTGTATGTGATGCATACAAACATGGTTTTAAGACATATAAATCTCTAGGGCTTTTCATATTGTGCTAAACCTGGGTTCTAAACTATGCATTTCAAACCTGGGTAATCATGTTACACAAACAGAATTAACAATGTGACATTGCAAAAGTTGTCTAGGCGCTTAGCAACCATCAACGTTAAAATGTCAGTATTACAAGATGTAAACCTAGAAGTTTGAGAAAAAAAATCTGAATTGTGACATGTAAACTTCTAATTCTAAGGGGGAAAGAACTGCGCAATGTAGAAAAAAAGTCAGAATTGCAAGATGTAAAAATAGAATTATGTCAGCATAAAAATATGTCAGAATTGTGAGATGTCAATTTCGCATTTTGGTTAAAAAAGAAAAAAAAAAAAGATCAGAATTCCAAGATGTAAAAATAGAATACAGAAAGAAAACATAGAATTGAAACATTTTTCTTAATTCTATTCTCTAAAGCTTCCATAAACAGCTTGTGTGTTGCATTTGTCCAATCAATGACACCAACACAGCAAATGTAGAAATAAGGTTCACCCAGGGTTTAAGGATGTTCAGTGTGAAATATAGGTTTATGAATAGGTTAACCCAGGTATAATTCTTAACTCTGGGTAAATTATGGGTCAAGTAAACAGTGACTGGATTCTATTTACCGCAGGTCTCCTTACCAAAGATTGGCTCCAGCGGTGAATACAGTCCTGTGAAGTTCAGCTTGAGGGACAATACAGTGGACTATCCCACGGGTGAGTGAACCAAAAGTGAACTATTGAACACTGTGGCTGTGCAGTGATGAGACTCTCGGTTACATCAGCAGAGCTCTGAAATAACCTTCACGCTCGACAAACACCGACTCTACAGCAGCAGCTCCCGCTGAGCCAGAGCTTACAAAACCAAATTTAAAAAAGAATTCAATAATTCAAATTATTATGCTGTTTTCTCATTATATATACATATTTATTTGACCATCCAACTCTAGCAGTATTCTTAAAAAAAAAAAAACACGTCCCTTTTAGACTTGCGCTCTATTCATTTACTAACTCGAAATGTACCCTTTCTCTTGTCTTCGTTTTGCATTCTATTAATTCGTTTTCTTTTTATTTATAACACAATTAATAAAAAGGCCTCTAACACTAGCTTTTCTGTTGTTTTTAATTCATTACATAATTAAAACATTTGCTACGTGTACGGTGTTAACTAAGTGAGACTTGTTATAACACATGAATCAGTTTGATTCTGATTGGTTCTCATTTGTATAAAAACGTCTGGTAAATGACTTAATATACAGTGTACTCAGAAATAAAGGATCAAAATCTGTCACCTTTATTTCGGAGTGTATACCTCCTGTGATCCTCCTCGTATCCGTCTTCTCTTCAGGAGACAAACCTCCACAGAACATGGATCGTGAGGAAGGCTGTGGGTTCTCACAGCTCCGGGTGCCGTCGGCCAAACAGCAGAAACCTCTGGAGAACATCAGCACTAAGCTGTATGTGGGGACCGAGGTATCCCAGTGAAGCTGCTTGTGACCTCATTGATTTTGATGATTCATCTGTTAATGAATGTATTTTTACATGCTGCTGTTCTGGCTGTGCTTGTATAAGGACGGCGAACTGGTTTACACCGACTGGAGAATGGAGAAGGACAACGACTCCGGACGCCTGCTGAGTAAGACACTACAAAACAGAAGAACAACGCATTTTTACTACAGAGTTATTGTACTCTTGGTCAAGAACCCGAACCTCCGGAAAATGAAGACTAAATCATTCTGGATGTAAATCATTCGGTTT
This sequence comes from Enteromius paludinosus, assembly GCA_032361165.1. Classification (NCBI taxonomy): domain Eukaryota; kingdom Metazoa; phylum Chordata; class Actinopteri; order Cypriniformes; family Cyprinidae; genus Enteromius; species Enteromius paludinosus. The sequence continues at coordinate 18,252,220 of JAUMHQ010000089.1, read as the reverse complement.
GATTTTAAAAATATAATATTTTTTATTTATGTACAAATAAATTATTTTTGAACTTTCCAATTATATATAAATAGATGCAGCAAACAAAAAGTTAGGAAAAAAACCTATTAAAATTAAAAACACTGAAATATGTCAAAAAACAAATTTAATGAATAATTATTGTTTAATGATTTACTTTCGGGGCAAGAAGCCGTGTCATAAGCGGGATAATATACAGCAGGTTGTTATCGCAGAATAAAAGCCCTTCAGTCTCGGGCTGCCGATAAGCCTGTCGGGCTTTATTAACCTGCTAGCTGTAAATTATCCCTTACTTAATGCCATTATTATTAATGACGTGGTTATTATGAGTCTGTCAGGTAACTGCTCCTCAGACGCTGACGAGTGTGTAATGAGTCAATAATGAAGGACATGAGATCCATCGGGCTCATTGTTCATGCGGTTTCACACAAACCCTGAGCTCATCGCTTTCGGCAGAGATCAGATCTGACTCGATCAAACCTCCACCTTCAGAGTCGTGATTTATACAAATATTACAGCAGATTGAGTTTCATCAGTGCTGAGGGGCAAAAGAAGCGTGTCTGAACTCTGAGCCATGGATCTTAATCAAAATCTTTACTAGGACTTCATTTTTGTTCTGTAACTCATTTTGCATTTATCCTTTTTCCTTCAGAATTACCTTTTGGGTCTCTGAAAGTTCACTAGACATGCAGGTCAATAATCTTTTTTTTTTTTTTTTAACAATAATACAAACGATCAAAATAAAACACTTGGAATATTTGCAATAAATAATCAAAATAAAACAATTAAAAAAAAAATTTCTCAAATAAGGTAAGTTTAAAATGGTTTTAACATAAAAATCAAAATAGACATTTTACTAAATATTTAAAATTAATCAAAAATGAAATAAATCTTAAATAAAAAAATAAAATAAAATAAATCTTAAATGTATGAATCTAAATATTACTATAAAGATAAAATATTTTATTTGGAATAAATTAATTAAACCTAAAACAAAAAAATAACTGAAAGATGAATTATTTTAAATAAATAATACATACAATATTATGAAATTATAGATTATTCTAAAATAATTGACAAATAAAATTAAAATAAATAATTTAAAATAAATTTAGATCCTTTATTTGAATTAAGGTTAAAATAAGTGGTTTTAACATAAAAACAACCAAATAAAACACTTACTAAAACATATTAAATATTTTATACATTAATATTTAATAATTTTACCACTTGTTCATTTACAACAAAAAAATAAAAAAAATGTTTTGTTTTTTTGGTAATAATTATTTGAATGTTTGTCATATATATATGTGTGTGTGTGTGTGTGTAAATATACATATGTGTTTTTTTATGATTTATTTAGTGATTAGGAAATCGTACACAATATTTGAATTTAGACTATTAGCATTAGATTTATTTTTATCAATGCTTCTCATTATTAAAATATATTATTAAAAATTTAAATATTTTTATATATTATTTCACTCGACTCAAGTTATTATATACTTGATCTTGTCGCAATGCATTCTGGGACTGCCTTCTTTGTAGGCTTCCAGTCACCCAAAAATGATCACTCTGTCATAATTTCATCATCCTCATATCCTTTTCTATCATCTGTGAAACATAAAGAAGAATTGAAGAAATGTCTCAGTGTTTTTATCAGTGAAAGCAAATGCGGTCCAATACAGTTTAGACCTGAACTCAGAAACTTCGAAATAGACTTTATGTTTTACAGAAGATAGAAAGTCCCACAAGTTTAGATGAACAGGAGCATTTACTGAATGTGTGTTTTCTTCAGGCACTAAACCCATCCAGCGGTTCCTGGTCCACGACTCTCTGGTCAACACCGTCAGCCGCTCTCCGTTCTTCAGAGACATCATCCTGACGGTCAGCAGCTTCAGCTTCGCCCTCTGGAGGGAAGGGGTCACGGTGAGGTCATGACCTGTACTCTACAGAAACAACTACACTTTAAGCACAGAGTTTCAATATTAAAATATTATTATTAGTGGCATCAGCATTTTATTAGAAATGATCTTTAGACTCTTTTAATATATCATCAATATTTAACGTTTAAATTTACATGGATTTACAATGTTTTTAACCACCTGTAAGAAAAATTTAATTAAAAAATTGTTTTTTCCTAATACAAACAAATTATTTAGCTGTTTTTCCCATATATACACAAAGAAAAAAATAAACATCATAAAAATGTAAAATGAAAAAAAAAAATATATATATATATATTTTTTTTTTTGTTTTTAAATAAATTAAAAAGAATAATTTTAAAATCAAAACATATAAAAAACAAAATATTTTCAAATAAATGTAAAAAAAAATATTATTTATCAAAAATCTATAAAAATAAAATGGAAAATTTAAATATGAAATAAAAAGCATTAATAAAAAATAAAATGAATGAATATTAAATATCGCATTTAAAACAAAATACTTTAAAAATAAAAAAACGACTAAATAAAACTAGTTTTACTGTTTAATTACAGTAATAACCTGTAATTATTAAACAAGAAATTACTTTTTTTTAACGGTTTATCTAAAAAAAAATTCTGACAGTTGTTTTTCGCCCCTGCTGCCAGAAAATTACATTTTTTAATGATTATTTTTTAACAGTGTAAATAAATAAATATTTTTTTAATGCATGCTATTCACGCTTGTAAGAGAGCAAATCAAACGCTGTGTGATTTTGTCTCTGTTTCAGAGCGGGCCCATCCTCATGTCAGCCTGCTCTAAGGTGCTGCGTACGGCGGGTCACTGGTCTCTGTCCCGGCCGGCGGTCTTCTTCATCGGGAGGGAGGACGGGAGCGTGGAGGTGTGGGATCTGCTCCAGAACAGCCACGAGCCCTCTCAGATCCAGAGCGTTAGCACCTCCGGCGTCTCCTGCATCAGGACCAGCAGCCTCTCGGGTCAGACACACACCGTCTGCTAAGCTGAAGTGCATCGCTCACACACTGACCCGTCCCGTCTCTCTCCACAGCCAAGCAGCACCTTCTAGCCGTTTCAGACCGCCTCGGGACTCTACACATCCTACAGATCCCCTGGAGCCTGCGCAGATCCTCCAGCAGCGAGGTAAGAACATCTCCTTCAGATAGATAAGACTGTAGCACAAAACTGAGATTTATACAGCATCAATAAATAACTGATGTCTGGTTTGTTAGACAAGGGACAATATTTGAAAATCTGGAATAAATCCCCTTTAAAGTTGTCCGAATGGAATTCTTAGCAATGCATGTATACGTTTCCTGCAGAAGCAGATTGTGAAGAAGTACTTCGATAAGGAAGAGGAACGGCTGGAGTATTTCGAGAAACGTCAGCTCAAACACGAGAAGGAAGCCGAACAACAGAGGAAGAAAGAGGAAAGATAAATTTTGTTTAAAGATTGTTTACATAAACATTTATCAGGTTATTATAGTTAACAGAAACCAAAACTAGAAAAAAAAGCTCTATATAGAAACAAGAGCAGTCTATGTGTAAATGTGTGTGTGTGTGTGTGTGGGTTCAAGATGATGGCAAACACAGATGTAACCCTCTTCAGCAGCTGTAGTTGAGCTGGAATGTGTGTTTGAGTGATTCCAGATCTGCTCAGACTTGCTGAATATATATTTACTAAATATGAAAGTATGCTGCCGTCTGTCTCTCTGAGGGTCAGAAACACACACAGGTTAGTGTTTCACACCCCGCTGACGCCCGAGGACACATGATGCTGGAGGGATTTCAAGACAAACACTTAATGTTTCTGGTGGCAGGCAAGACGCTGCAGGCTAAAGCAGCACTGGTTCACACACTGCTCACTTCTGGGATAATTGGCTTTTCATAACATGTTATTTCACCCTAGTGAAAAGAAAACGACTAAAAGGCACATTCGTGTTTATTGTATTGTGTCTGTAAATGTCAATTACATCTCTTTAAAAGTATGCATTTATATATTATCATTTATTATATTTGATATATCTACATATATTTAATATATGAACATAACATTTCATTAAATATGTACATGCATGTGTTTGTATTTATACATACAGAAATATACACAGTACATACAAATATGTTATGTAAATGCTATTAATGCTCCTGAACTCAGTAGGCCTCACAAAGCTTTGGTTCACAGCTGAAGATGCCCGTGTGTTTGAGTACTTGTGTGTTTTGTTCATCAGGAGCCGGTGATGGCACTGAAACAGGAAGAGGAACTGGAGGCAGAAGCGCTGAAGGAATACAGACAGTTTCTGGCTCTGGAGAAGGACAGCTTGAAGAAAATGGGCCTCCTGAACGAATCAGAGGACAGATGAGACCTGTAACACATTAGAAACATCCCACCATCATCATCAGCAGTCTAGACTAGACTTCAACTCATGACATTAACACTGACAGCTCAGTTTAGTTCAGTTCTTCTCATTATGATGTCAAATATTCAGTGTTATCGTAAACCTTTCTTAGGGAATTTCTCAGATTTGAGCTATATTTGAGAGTATCTTTAGTTGCTGCTGCTCTATTGTTGTGCATTGTAAGCTTTCTGAATGGAAGACATTAAAAGCTGATTTTTAAGCAGGGCAGATAGGGTGTTTTGTTCTCGTCAGCTTATGCTGACCTTGAAGATTGATTCTTCCTCCGGTGACTGATCCCAGAGCTGTAATCTAACACGCTATTCACCTCCGACAGCTAATCTATAGCAGCTTATCTGCTTTCATACGGACATGTACAGCCACTAATGTACAATATTGATCAAGTTCAGCCAGACTCGTATTGATTCAATAGATACTAAACTTCAAGAATTCACACGCAAAGGAGATTTGGTTATAGACTTTCAAGTCTGCTTCATAAAATGCGAAAAACGCGAGAATAGTGAATTAATTTGAATTTGATGTGTCCACTGAATTGAGTACTGATTATTGTCTACCATATAAAAACATACTGCTGAAGCACGAAATGAGCAGCTTTCTGTGTGAACTGACTATGTTCTTGCTTTAACTGTCCCACTGAATCAAATTAAATCACGATTCTAGGTATTTATATTGCTCCGCACTCTCTGGAGTTAAACGAACACTTTGGAAATAGTTAAATATTTAACACGATGCCAGAGTTCCTAATTTGACTTAAAAAAATAAGACCAAAAGGGAAACAGAAAAACAACAGAGTTGCATGTTTTAAGTGGTTACGGTCGGTCTCCAAAGATCTACGACATATTGTTAAATAAACTACAGCACACAACATAATTTCCATTGACTTCAAATCTTACTTGCAGTGCAATTTGCAGTTGAATTAAAACATTACAAAAGGTGGCATGATATACAATCTTCAGTCTGCAAGACTTAATATCAAACGGCTTGTACGATGTCAGAATACGTTTTATAATACACCTTTCCTCACTTTGTAGAACTACACTCTTCAAAAAAGTTTGTTTACCAACAGATACTCTGACGGCATAAGCGTATAGCGAAGCTTGTTTGGCGTGCTACTTAGGGGGAAAACTCAGGGTTAGAAGGGCTGC
>JAUMHQ010000089.1:18126113-18148364 GCA_032361165.1 Enteromius paludinosus | reverse complement strand
AATCCTCAATAGCTCCAGTCCAGCAGAGGCAGGTTTTAGTACAAGAATAGTTATTTGTAGTTGAGTATTCACTAAAACATCAAAATATATTAAAGTTCTGATAAATAAAATGTATAAAAATAGATGAAACTTTAAAGTCCTTTGAACAAAAACACAATAAAAACAACAACCAAATCAAATTTAACAGTAAGCGTGTTTTGTCCGTTTTTCTTTTATTTTAGAAATATTCATTTATCGGCCATTATTACCGATACCGATAGTTTGGGAAATGCCGATACATCGGCCGGGCTCTAGTCAGAATCCTGCTTTAGCAAGAATTAATTTATACATTCATTTAAAAACAAAGTTGATAATACCCTGTTTCCTGTTCTTCCATCTGAAAACCCAGTCCATAACATGAGCTTTTTAATGTACATTTGACCCAGTTTAACAGACTTTCTCCACATCAAAACTTCAAGCTTTCTTAAAGAAACTTAAAAACCATCAGCAATCAGCTCCTCACTGCACTATTAGGAGCAGAAAATACATGGTTTCCATTATACAAAATGTCGCAAGGCCAAACATTTTTCTCCATTTGATTGATCAGCATGCAGTGTTCTTGGTAAACGTCCCACAGATGGACATTCTGTTTTGAAGGGAATTCAGAACATAAAGTGATCTAACAACAACAACAACACATGCTCAGACTATAGTGTTTATGTAACCTCAAGACAGATGAATATTAATAATGCATGGCATGTGTGAGCTTCTGTATGTTTGGAAATCTTAGCAATACCAATCTGGTCGCATTAGAATGGCGTTAAGAGTTTCCAAAGAAGAGACGCTGGACGGAGAGGTCTGATCTGATCAGACTGAGAATAAACACACACCTGATGCAGGACAGATCTGAAGATCTCAGAAATGAACTCAGCGTTTGATGTTGAAATCATTCCAAGAAACAATTAGTCAGAACCACTTTCCGACTTGTGCAACAGGACACTGGATAAAGCTGATTGCAGACACTACAGCTGCACTCATGTTTCTTGGTTGCGTTGCATACCGAGTGTTAAGTTTTAAATATATATCATCAGTAAATGTCAGGGTAAAACAAGTTTATGCATTGCAGATGAATGCATCTTGGACATTACATCTTGGAAGTAAATTGGATTGCAAATAGTTGCATAATGCTTTTTTTGCATGCATTAAAAGTAATGAGCAACTCTGAATATAATTTCAGTGTAAAGTGTAATTTCTAAGCAGACATGCAACATTTTCTGAAAATACATCACCTCACAACATGACGATATGCATTATTGATTGTTTCATGTTGATTTACAGTAAAAGTCATTCTAAAGAAATAATAAAAATGCACTGCAAGGTTGTTGTTTTTTTATCTAAATACATCAATTTTGGAAGGAAAACTGATTGCAAATATGATAGTTGCATGACGCATTCTAGCTGTTTTGCATGCATTTCTAGCAACGAGTCGAGTTGATAATATATTCAACGCTGCATGTTAATGACTCTCCTTAAGAAAGCACATCCACTAATGTGAGTGATCTCAAATGACACCTTTAGACACTGTACATGCAAAACTAAAAAAAAAGGTGAAAAGATGAGTAAGAATATAAATCTTTGATATTTCAAAGATGTACTGATTAATATTAGTGCAGGGTCAGAGATGGGGTCAAGGTTAAGTGCTTTCTCTCGACACATGTGTCATCACACATCAGTCACGCCCCAGTGAGTAGAGAGTGTGTGTTCAGACCAATCGATACACACACACAAGCTCAGTGGCAGATGGTGAAAGATATTTGGTGTCTCAGCTGTTACGCATGGCTGCAGTGTGTGCAGGGTGTGTTATAAAAGTGCAGGTACACTGTTAACAATGTGTTCAAAATAGTTCTTGAGTTACAGGCATGCAAACTTATAAAAGAATATTTACGGCACTCAGACGGGCATGTTCTGGTGCAGCTCTTTTAAAACCAGCTGTATGCAAATTTACTCTTGGAGCCACACTGAGATCCTAGTATCTCTGGAAATGAACAACACAGATGCCACAAGAAAAGTTTGTTAAGAACCAAATAAGAAAAGCATATTACGAAATCAAACACTTTAGCTGGGAAAGGTCTGGAAAATTTGCCACAGATGACTGATCACCTCTAAACCAGGGAAAATAACTGGATTCTTATGCATTTTAACACAAGATAGTGCTGCATAAATCACCAAAACAACACTGTTAATATCTAACCACAAACTCCACAGAGGCCAAAGATCAATAGTTGACATGAGATTGTCAGCCGCTGCTCGCATGGCAACAGTTTTATATCGGACACACAATTCTTTTGTCACCCGTACAGTTTTCATTTAACTGTGCACTTCACTTAGCTACGGCCTGTGAAGGCTAAAAAATGTTCGGTGAGATTTAAGAGGAATGGTACCTTCCTCGTCGTGCCCACCAAAATGTGCTCCTAATTTCAGCCAAACTGCATTCAGAGATTGCCATGACCTAAATAACTCCATCCAAGAGTCTTTCACGAGGACACAATGTTTGCTTAAAGTACCGCTGCCAAGCGCTTGCGTGTTGAAGCACAGACATGCTTACACTATGTTTATTCAAATATACATTTCAGTGAACGCCACGGCAGTCATTAGAGCGAAAGTAGGTCTAACCGTTACCCGTATGGCTCTCTTATGTAATCTGACGCGTTCAGTGAATTGAGCATTTCATAATGACTCGAGTTTGACCTGAATACCAGAGTGATGCAACAAGGCCTACGTTTCCTGCTAAACAAATCAGGGCTCACCTGAGGAAAGCAACCACATATTAAAGCCTAAATGCAATGATTTGCCAATGCAAATCTAGTCTGGACTGAACTTGCTGCAGCATGACGCACACAGTGTAACTTAGTACTTACTTCCTGTTAGAGGTTTGATACTTCCCAGATATCATTTAGAAACATTAAGACAATAAGCCAAGGGCAGCTGATCTTAAAGCTCAATTTCCTCCCTGGGAGAGAAAACAGAGCGAACCAAAACCATTGAAGTGACGACTCAAACGCAGCACAGTCACACGGGCAAGAACTGATCAAACGCAAACCTGTACAAGTGTGCATGAAAAAACACATATCTGATTCACACTTTCAGGTAAAATCTAATTCATTAAAAACAAGACCAACGTTCATCCAGTAAAACACAGAAGCACGTCATCATTCAACCCAGTGCATCATAGGGTTGGGCGATGTCGACCAATTTGGCGTCGTACGATGTCTAATGTGAAACTTTGCGATGGAATGGTGGTTGTTGGTGGGGGTTGTTAGTGGGGGTTGATCAGTTGTAACTAACACACCAAGCCCTGCCCCACGACTGGCAAAAATGACAAAAACAGTGTTTGCGCGAGCAGGTGCGAGAAGATCGAGCGCAGGAAAGATCGCGTGCGAGTGCTTGAATTGTGCGCGGATGACACATCAAGCGCGTGCGAGGGTTTGAAATGAGCTCGCTTGGCCTGTTTCTTCACATGTACATCTGTTTTCCTCTCGCGGAAATGATTTACGGCGCTCGCCAGCATCAGTGGTGCGCTCGCTTATTAATGGCATAGATTTGCCGCCATAGATTAACGGTGCGCTCACACGCGTCAACGCTTCCCATTGACTTTGAAATGGTGACGTCAAGCGTTGCCAAAAAGCATTGTGGATCCGTCGGCGTTGCTTTACTGGTGCTGCTCGGCAACTTCTGCCGCGAGCAATGCCAGTGAAGCGCCTCTCAAGGAAGCGTCAGCCAATCAGGATCGCTCTATGCAAATGCGGCAGCCAATCACGTTCATCCTGTTCAAGAGCAGCAAACCTTCTAATTTCATTGGTTAACGCTGCTTTGACCAGGTGTCCTTGCCAAACTTCAGCCACGCCTTCCGCCCCGTGTGAACGCACCGTAAGTGTGTTTTTCGCGAGCTGGTTGGGGCGGAGGATCGCGATGCCGGCGATGGACGATGGCATCATCTATCGACCCAACCGTAGTGCATCAGCAACTGCCTAGCAACCCCTGATAAATCCTTTACAGCTGTACCGAGTTCGAGTACCAAACGGTTCACAGGCATTTTCCAAATCAAAGTGATCCTCCTTATCCCCTTGTTAATTGGGACTTTTGGGTTAGTGAAAATTCTGTCATTAATTACTCCCCCCAACCCCCCCCCCCCTCCATGTCGTTCCAAACCCATAAGATCTTCATTCATCTTCAGAACACGAATCAAGATATTTCTGATGAAATCGGTCCCTCCATAAACAAGCCGATTCGGATGTTATCACGCGATTTGAATGGGCCGTTATCAGTGGTTATCAGCCCATTCATATGGGTCAGTAGGGGCCTGCTGCACCTACTGGTAAAACTTGAAATGAAATTAATTATTCTAGCGATTAGATTGTGTTTATTTACCATGTACACCTACACCAACCCTAACACCCTTTACCATGATAGAAAAACAGTATTATTGTCGTACAGTGTTATAAAAAAAAAAAGTTCGATTGATGTGCGCATGCCCAGTATTCCTACAGATGATAACAGCCTTCTAAGCCTACCAGCAGGCCCCTACTGACCCATATTAATGGGCTGATAACGATCCCATTCAATCGAGTGATAACATCCGAAGCGGGTGAGTAAACAGCATAAAACAGTCCATGTGACATCAGTGACTCAACTTCAGTTTTTTTTTCCAGATGCTTCTGTTTTTGTGCAAAGAAAATAAAAATAACTCGACCATTATTTTTCGCCCGAGTTCCATTCCCACCATTCTGGAGAGTATCACAACGCATAGCGCTTTCCCTTCGGCTTAAACAACGGTCATTATGTTCATCCACACTGATGTAAACAACACTGATTATGTCAAATACATTCTTAAGTCAGGGTTGAAGACGTAAATCAGGGGAGAAGAATTGTTTTATTCTTGTTCACGATCGCGACTGTGTTCTGATATACAGCAGTCATTGCAAGAAAACCCTCATTCACTGCAAGCGCTTTCTTCATACAACAGAAACTTGTTCAAAGATGTATTTTTAATGTATTGTTGGCTGCAACTGCAAAAAACTAGTGACTTTCTTCCCACACAATCTTATTTACACAAAGAAGCATGCTTAAGCAAAACTACTCACATACTTATTTTAAAGAACGTAATGACTTCAAGAGTAAACAAAAAATAATCACGGCTCGAAAATGGTTTTATGTTCTGGCTGTGAGACAACCTGAAGAGTCCTACTGACATACAGATGCATAAATACATCTTCATCCAGATTGGTGTCAGTCCACCAGTGCTGGATTCACAGGCTCGGATTCTTCTTCTAAAGCACTACAACACTCCCCCGGACCACTTTCATCCCGCTGGGAGACACACACACACACACAAACAAACCCATTAATAACCCCAAACATTTGTGTACACACACACAGTATTTATGAAAGTAGTAGTGAACTTTTCAAAAAACATTTCAAAAGTGCACTTTGCACAAAACTAAGCAGCAACTATGAATCTGCATTATTATGAAGTCACACAGTAAATAAGACATCAATGACATCACAAAAACAAACCAGCCTGCAGCAAAGCAGTTTGAGTAAATATTGATGCAGGCGTGCGTCTCCATCTAAACACATTACATTCTCACTCAGCTCATCCAGAACCCCTGGACACCTTTCAAATGACCAAAACATTACCCAATTAAATGATGTATTACAACTTACAACTGTTCCAACTGCATAGCAACCGCTAACAAATTTTTAGTGACCAACAGAAACATCGCAACAGCTTCCCAGCCACACAGAGGCACATCGAATTCATTCTCTCTACAGGATGCTGCCTAAACAGCAATGTTCCATGCTCATCTCAGCGTATTGTGATGCATTATGAATGACAGGCATGTGCTGCTGTTATCTAACTCATGTACAGCAGTCATTAGTTCATTTAAGAGCACACAGCTGCAATAAAATCAAATAAAATGCCAAAAAGCAACTATGGTTGCATGTTCTATCGTTACCAGTAGAGCTCAACGGAACTCACGGTCATCAAAGTTACTGAATGGTGCACATGAACCCAGATAAAGACAAAATAAGTTTAGTCTATTTAGATCACAAAACACTATGCAGAAATATAGTGACACAAGCAACAGCAGTTTTTTTTTTTACTTAATGTTATGCATTTAATTTGATGTATTTTTTCAGAATGATACGACGGTCTTAATAGCAATAATAATGATTTTTAATATTAACACTACTGTGGACTTGCACGGATGAATTGTTCACCACAAAAATAACAATGTGAGCTAACAAAATATAGTCCATTCCATGCCGACTTTAAGAAAATCATATCTTTCTGAAGAGTTATTTAACTTATATCTCTCTTTAAAAGTTTTATTTAACATTGTGTGCAATCTTTCATTTGTTATTTATTTAGAAGTATGCACACATATACATATGCTGATATGTAAAAATGTAAAATATGTAATATACCTATGTATCATTGAATGTTGTATATATATATATAACCTAAAATGGAAACTTTGCACATTTAGTTGGGTTGTTTGTTGCACATTCACGACAATATGACAAAAGTCCCTCTGAAATGCATTGAGTGAATGGTCTCCTGGTGCGCATCCGGATCAGGTGCATCACCCGCACTGACAGCGCACGAGAAGCCGTTCTGCTCTGTTCTTTACCTCCCTCCTCCTGCTCTGGGCTCCGGGTCTGGAGACGAGCGCCGTGTCCCCGCACACCACCGCCGCGTCCTCCACGAACACGCAGTCCGGCAGCGCCTCGTCCGCGGGCAGCTCCAGCACCTCCAGCCCGAGCCGGTGCTTCAGGACCGACACGTACTCTTCATACTCCTCCTGCACTTTGAGCAGGTCCACCTCCTGATCGCCGCTCCTCAGCGCTTCTCTGGCCAGAGACTGGGGCACCGCGCGCACCAAGGCGTGCGTGTAGCAGCCAAACCCGGACATCGGCCCAGCCATCGCTTCACTCCCGCTGTGCGTCGTGTTTATTGTTGGACTGTTTGCGTGTGTGTTCGTTTGTTTGTTGTTGTTCGCTGTTGTGTTTCTGCACGCGGACGGCGGCTCGAGCTCTGGAAGGGCGAGGAAAACAGCGCGCTGATGACGTCACGGACGCGACGTGCCCCAATGCGATAAGAGATGCGTTGGCTTTATGATGAGGCTTTTCTCTGTCTGTATACTTTAACTAATGTTTGTTTTGTTCTTGATGAAAGTGTAAACGCGGTCAAAGTTACAATCTTTCTTTCCCTGATCATGTTTGTTTATGTTTTGCAATGTGACGAGAACGAAAAAAATCTGTGCTGAATATTTAAAATGTATCATATATAACATTGCACACCAAACGTCATTATTGTTTTATGATGAATAAATAATATAACATTTTACTTCTTACAAGACAGTAGATAATAGCACTTTAAACACAAAGTAAGAAAAAAATACACTGTCTCAATTTTTATCCTAACACAACCTTTCTATTCTAAAAGATAAGAAGGATTATAATCCAATTACTTACACTCTATGTTTAAGTGTAGTACATCCCTGCATTTTATCTGTCCTTAGCACAACTGTAAATACAATTCATTTAATTTACATTTCATTTCACTGTATTTATCTTTACATATGTGTATTTTTATTCTCATCTCATGTTTTATTACCTGTGTGTTGTTGTGTCTGTGTGCTGGAAGCTTGTGATATTAAAACACATTTATGAGCAAGCTTGGCAATAAAGCTCATTCTGGCTTCAGACAAAATCCCAACAAATTCTAAAGAAAATAAGTTGTTTACGCCATTATTTTTAGGTGTTTTGTGAGTGAAATCTATTTTTATCTTTTTTTTTTTTGGTCTAATGATTAACCTTAAAATTTCTCACTTTTAATTCGATTTTTAAAAACTATGAGTAAATATCCAAACAAGAAATTAAAAAGAAGTTACAAATTGTGCCATTATTGGTAGTCATAACTATTAATCACTGTTGGAAACTAGAAATTTCAATAAAAAATTGATCAGACTGATGTTTGGCCTGGAAAAAATGAATGAAAAATTGAAATTGAGCACTTTTTTTTTTTTTTACATCTATAATGCCATGCAATCATGCAATCAGGACATAAATTCTTCATCGGTGTTGTATAGAGAAGTTCCGTTTTAAAACCCCAAAGTGAATGTGCGTTTTCACTGTGTTCCCTGTTTTTTATAGCAGTGGTTTTGGTTTTACAGTAAAAGGTCTCTGTGGTTTCAATGACTTGAAGAGTCATACGGTACAGTCATAGCTCAAATATGAATTTTGAAGCCGCTGTGTGTTTCTTAAACATAAGTTGCTAAATAAGGACCACAAAGATGTGCTTCAAACACTGTAAGCCTTATATAGCAACTTAAACCCACAGGAAACCTCTGAGGGAACCCATGGAGAACTAACAGACTGACGTCATGAATAACCAGCTCCAGTCACATCTGACACGCTACCATTGACCGCCTCCACAAGACGAACTAAACCATCAGACCTTTGAAATCTACACTGCACAAAAAATGCATAAACATAGCCTACACGCTTAAAAAATACATTTTCTTCATTGAAATTGGTGGTTCCATGGAGATAACTTTAAGGTCCATAGAATTCTTTTTATTCAGATTAATAATAAATAAAGTCGTTCTTTGAGGAACCCAATTTGCCAATTCTAAAACAAATTTGATTCAGCAATTTTGCTAACGTAATGGAAACATTGTTTTTATAAATCGTCCGAACATCCCGTTTAAATGTTTTAACCATTTGTTCTTGGAACATTCCATTCCATTTCTTTTTTTGTCATTTTGGAATGAAGAAGGCTACTTTTGAACGTCCTCTGAACATCGTGTAACGAGCAGTAACATTTTAAAAATGTTAGATGAGTGTCCGAATATAGCACATTCCATAATTGATGTATAAATAACTTTTCTGATGTATTTAGAACTTTTCTAGCTTACTGGAAGAGCGTTGTGAAAATTTTTGCCAGAACATTAGCCAAAGTTTTGAGAGCAGCTAACAGAAAACAGTGTGTCAGCTGGATTCAAGTTAAAATATTCTAAAAAAAAAAAAAGCAGAAATGTTAACGGCAAGGTTCTTTATTTTCAAGAGCGCATTGATACAGGATGTGAATTGTTTAGTACGCATGAGAAACTCTCCATTTTTAGAAAGAATTTCAGAGCTCGGTCATGCTGTTTGTGCGCACGGCTGGAATTCCTCTTTTCTATGGACATTCCTCAGTCTTTCCATCTTTCCATCGAGCGCGGCTGGAATCGTTCTCCAGACATCCTTGAGTACATTCCTGCACACCCCAGGAACAAAGTTTGTCTTTTCTTGTTCCAAATCCACTCAATTATCCAGACCGGTCTAAACATTCACGGAGCCCCACATTCCATCCTCTCATTCCGTTCCCCCCCTTCCCTCGCTGAGCTCCGTTTTTCCATTCCTCCGGCTTTCCCCTCGGAGAGGAAATATGCGGGCTGAGGAAAGGCGAGCGGGTCCTAGCGCACCTGGCGCGCAGCTTGTAGGGCAGTAAAAGATGAATGAACTTTGAGCTTCAAAGACCTTTTGGAACTGGTTTTCGGGGGCTAAACGCATTCTATAGCGGCGCTCTCTGCATGAACATTATACAACATCCTCTGAGATCAACCTCTGCACCATAATCCAACCTTTACCGCTTCAGAACACCTCTGAAATGTAGTTTACATTTATTGATTTAGCAGACCTACTTTTAAAAGAAGTAATACGAGTGTCCCCAGAATGTTTCAGCTCAAAATATCCTGTATCATTTTTAAGTTAACTTACTATGGTATCTGTAATTTACAAAAACAACATCGTTAGCTGCATTTATAGTTGTTTCTACTATAAAAATCACAATAAGAATGTGTTTTCAACCAATTCTTCAACTTGATCTCAATATCAGCTCTGTGTGGCTTTATTAGGTCATACGAGTGAGGCGTGAGATGAATCTCAGCGTCTTCCCTCTTGTATTTATCACACAAATCAAACGCTCCAGAATCCCAGACTCTAAACAGATCAGATCCCACAGGATAAACACTTTCTCCGTACAGTGGGAGGAAGCGCATGTCATGGCTAAAATATTTATCCGGGAGCATCTGTGTAGACTGTAAAACTTCAGCACGAGGGGAAATTTCCACTCATCAGCATCACCATTGATTATTCTTAAGCATTATTATTAACCAGGATAAATAAATGACACCTACTTGAAGACAGGAGAGGCTTTCCTGAAAAAACCATCTGCCCTTCACCAATCAGAACACCCTACCATTGGAGATGATACATGTAGCATATCAGAACTCTTCCCATCACCTTCCAATGCTCTAGTAAGTAATGAGAACATCATTGCATAATAATAGATTGTTTGAACATTTCAGAAACCCTTAGCAACATCCTAGTAACATCTAGTGTGCCATAGCATTAGCAATGGTCTAGTAACTAATCAGAACACCCTAGAATCAGAGTAGATAGTTTTAGGATTTCAGAAGCAACCCCCCAGTGCATCATAGAAGATAGCTTTGATGGCTTTCAGAACCCTAAAAGAACCGCCGTATAGCCAGCTATCAATTAAATAGCCTTAATCAAGCAATCAAATCACTGACAAACGACAGGCCTGTGTTGACAGAAAGGGACCAGAGGTGTGTGTGTGATTTGAGTAGCATTTCATTCACAGGAAATGACACCGCATAGTCTCCGTGAACTATGGCAGGAAAAGCCACAGAGTGAACAAGGGCTGAATATCTGGGTAGCGTCTCTTTGATATCGCTCTGGCAGGACGGGATGAATCGCGCAAGAACTTCCACATCACATCCTACGGTAAAATAAACACAAGCAGAGCTGCAGCTCATCTGTGGAGCTTTACATAATGTAGAAACGTGGACGCTGTCCAGCTCTCCTTCAAGGGGGGGTGGGATCGGAGGAGTCATGCGCTCGTAATCAATAGCTGCTGCCAAAGCCCTGGAAGAAAGTGAAGCGCAGTGGAAAATATTATGTTTGCCATTACAACATGGTGGACACAAATGAAAAACGCTCTTGTAATGGTTCCTGGATGTGTAATTCCAGAATAGAAAAATGAGGGGTGACTCCACTAGAACACAATGACAGCACTGTTTCCTAAAAGCCCCGCGCCCCTCTCGTCAGGAGAGATGAACGGCATGTGCAGGAACAGATGTCAAGGCTTCGTGAGCTCATTTTCTACGCTCACTCTCTCCAGGGAAGACGCTTCAGCTGACCTCGATCGCTCGTACTGGGAAAAGCAGAATGTAGACTACCATTGAGAAAATAAAGACTTTTACCATTTCACATGCAGTAAGCTCTTAGTAACCACCTAGCAACATCGTAGGAAAGGTATATAGCCTTTCAGATCCCCATAGCAACCACCTAGTAACAACCACCTAGAAAACCCTAGCAATGGCCTAGCAACCTGTTAGAACAATCTAGTGACGGCCTGGTAACCATCAGAACATTCTAGAAATGCCATAATAACCACCCAAAGCACTACAGACCTGTTTCACCGGCCGCACACACCTGGCCTCCTGTGTTTGCTTATTAGTCTGGTTAGTGTCGCCGGCTACTATCGCTGCTAATGATGAGTAATGAAGTTGGTTTCAGGTTATTGTGCAGCAGGATGTGTTTCCCATATATTTTTTTATTTGTGGTGGCCTGCCACGGTATGAAAACCGACCGATTTTAGCTTGTTATCAAAAAAATTATAGAAGGACTTAGCTGTTGTTATTAATTCTATTGTGATGTCTACTGGAAATTAAGTTAAGCATGCATGTGTAACCCCCCTGGGTCCGCTACCGCCACAACTCGTCCTCGTTCCAAGCGCGCCTCAAACCCAGGTCTCCGGCATGGGAGGCGGGCGCTCTAACCAGGAGGCTAAAGGCCATGACCTCTAGCATCAGTCGCTAGAGCGCCTCTTTTGAGATCAGGGGAGTGAGGTTTTACCTGCACAGCACACTTGCTGGGCTCCGTTACACTCACGCCCCTAAACCTCACTCCCATCCGGGTCACGGCACCAATGTAACCCCCCTGGGTCCGCTACCGCCACAACTCGTCTACGCTCCGAGCGCGCCTCAAACCCAGGTCTCCGGCATGGGAGGTGGGCGCTGTAACCAGGACGCTAAAGGCCATGACCTCTAGCATCAGTCGCTAGAGCGCCTCTTTTTGAGATCAGGGGAGTGAGGTTTTACCTGCACAGCACACTTGCTGGGGTCCGTTACACTCACCCCCCTAAACCTCACTCCCATCCGGGTCACGGCACCAAAGTAACCCCCCTGGGTCTGCTACTGCCACAACTCGTCTTCGCTCTGAGCGGGCCTCGAACCCAGGTCTCCGGCATAGGAGGTGGGCGCTGTAACCAGGAGGCTAAAGGCCATGACATCCAGCGTCAGTCACTAGAGCGCCTCTTTTTTTGAGATCAGGGGAGTGAGGTTTACCTGCACAGCACACACTTGCTCAGTAATGTTTGTTTATGTTGTTGTCATTGAAACCGTCCCATACTATAGCAACTGCCTAGTAACCACCCAGAGCATAGTGATCACATTGACCACCCTAGCAACAGTCCAGCAACCACCTAGAACACCATAGCAATGGCCTATAGATCACCTTAGGATCACAGCAGATTTGTAGGCTTTCACAACCCCTTAGCAACCATCTAGTAATGGCTTACTAACCACCCTAGCAACAACCTAGAAACCACCTAGAAAACCCAAGCCCAGCACTGGCCTAGGCCATGTCCATGTCCTTCCGTCCACAACTGTCAAGGAAAACTGAGCTTTTTGAAAACGCTCTCCAAAGTGGATAAATTTGAAAACGCCGTTTTCGCGTCGCAGTGTGGACCGTGAAAACGGAGGCTTTCGAAAACGATGACGCATTTTAGTCATATGACGCAGTCATGTGACCAGTTCAACTGATGGTGGACGATGTTGTACAGCAGTTGTTTTGTTTGCTCTCAATTTTATTAAAGATTAATATTACTTGTACATGCTCCAGATAGCTTTTCTTCAAAGAAAACTTGACGTAAGTAAATAAATGGCAGATTGAAATGATGCAGATCGAATCGTCTTACGTTTCACGCATGTGCAATACAGGAACGTAGGCGTTTTCAGTCATTTCAGCGTAGATGATCAACTCTTCAGAAACGATTGAAAACGATAGAGCGTTTTTAGACGAAAACGCCACTTTCAAATTTATCCGGATTAGTGTAGACGTAGCCCTAGTAACAACAGAGTTGTTTATAGCAACAGTCTAGCCACCACCCAGAAATTCCTAGCACTGGCAAAATCAGCACTTGAACACTTCAAAAAATTCTGTCTATCAATCATTTTTTGTCATAAGAGTTTGTTGACATTGGGTTGGCTAAAATAGAATACACACAATATATACACATATATATAATTTCAAAACGTATTTAAATGATAAAACAATAGCTTAAATGTCTGATTAGATACTGGTAAATCACTGTTACATTTTTTTTTTAAACCATTTGACTATAAAAGCGTCTTTGACTAATGACAGTCATGTATTCTAGCAGAGCAGAATTATTTGCTGTCACAGCTCAGGATAGCCACCGGTGAAGGGATTGGGAATGCTTGCATTCTTGTGGTGCCATCAGCCAGTCAGCATTAGCATGATGTCATTTTTCATCATCCACACCCCAGGGGATTGGCTCAGACACTTACATGTCCATGAACAAATATGGCAGGTCTACACATCATCAGCTGTTAGGCAAAACTGCTAGCAGCGTTTGGAGCATGCTAAGTGGTTTCTGCTTGGTCATTACACAACATAATTTCAATGCAAACCAGCTTTGATGGTCCAAGATGGTCTACAGTACAAGCCAAAGACCCAGCTAATATGTTCCAAAACACAAGTCTGAACTAGATTTTCCAGCACTACTAATTCAAAATGACGGAATTCAAATATTAGCATGAATAAATGCCATTATTTATTGGCCATTGATGTTTATTATAATAAAATCACATCATGAAATCATGGTAAAGACTACAGATCATCTTTACTACAGTGACACAGTACAGCACATCACCATCTAGTGTCGCAATATGGGAAAAATAAACCGAAACCAGATTAACCACAGAGTTTCAGAACCCAACAGCTCAGTGAACAGATCCGAAATATCTTTATACACCAGTAACCTGACTGATCAGAAGAAAACTTCCAGTGCCGTCATGATTTGCTGATTGTATACATGCAAACCAGGCTAAAGAATACTGTAGCTACACACAAACAGTCCATAAAGATGTCAAATTGAAACAAACCTGAGACATGACATCTCCAAAAGTCCTCCATCCAGGTGGCAAACGTTCTTCTTCAGGACATCTCAGTGTCCAGACGCTTCTGCTCTCTGCGAGTCTGTGGAAAGTAGTATTCAGTGCTGTCAGGACAATATTGTACATTCCCTTACTCTCTCAGTCTGTTTGGTGTATCCAAGGACTTCTAATCTCTGTATTTCGGTGGAATGCCACTTATTTGGAATCTCAGACAAAAACAGTCTGCTTTTTTCTTTTTTCAAAAACATCTAGTATGGAAAACTGGATGCGGGTTGCATTTTTTTCTTTCACTGTGTGATGGACAGACTGCATGAATATTAAATTAGCTGGAGGAATTCGTCCATGGAGAGCGTATTTAGGGATCCTTTAAGCTGTCAGGAATGCTTTGTGGTTGGATAACTCCAGCAGAAATGTTAATAATGCAGGCTACTGCCCAGACCAAATATGGTAATATTGTTACGTCTGAAGTCAGCTCCACATCTGGAATCGCTTAGAGCTGTTGAGTCAAGAGAGAGAAACGAGCCGAGCCAAAAATAGAAGCCGTAAAGTTTAGAACGTCTCTAAACGCGCACAGAATACTACATTTAAGGTGCACGGCGGCACAAAGGGTTTTCAGAGAGTTCTAACTCTAGGTTTGAGTTTTTCAAAAAGGACAACATTCTCCAAAGCCCATAAGCTGGTCTGGATGAGCGAACCCGCGCATCCTGTGGAATAATTTATGGTTGACGCGCTCGGAATGAACTCACATAACGCCAATAATAGACCCCTGGGGGGCACCACATATTTCAATTGCGAGTCATAACGCTAATCTTTGACATGACGTTACCCAAAACAAAGTAGTTAGTAAGCATTATGTCGGTGAAATAATACTTAAAACTATACTTGTCAAAATAAGCAAATTATTTGACCAAAACAGTGTTTCCAACTTTATTGTGAGAACGCGTTAAATAATCGAACGCGACTATCATTTCAGGTTCGGAATAGCTATAGCAATGACTCGGATCGTACATCGATATAAAATAATGTCATTAATTATGACTGCATAATAGGTTACGCATATCAAATAAACGTTTAATGTATTTTAAGCATCTTTAGAATGCATGACGATTCCTTGTATAACGCAAGGTGCGAACCTCAACCAAAGAAATATCGATAATATAATAAAAAAATAACAGAAATGTATTAATAAACCTGCATCTAACTGACCCCAAAATACAAAACAACGTTCAAGCTTCTTTACACGGTGGAATATGTTATTAGGACATTTTAAATAGCCTAGATAAATATGGTAAAGTTATGGTTTCAAGAAATATTAAAATATTAACTTTATGCAAACGCAAAAAGGAAACGTGGAAAGCAGAGGGAGAGAGAGAAATATAGAGAGGGGAAACAGTAAAAAATGTGTTCAGTGAGAGGGGAAAATTCATTTAAGGCCGAAAAAAAGAAAGTTAGACAGGGTGGTGCTTAGCTCGGATGGAAAACGCGCCAAGAAACATTCCTCGCATAGCTTCGGAACAGTTCAGCGATGGTGACGTCAGGGCCCCACTTCATTATAAAAGAGGAGCTGAGCGCGTCTTCACTCTCAGAGCGCTGCGCCTTCAGACGCACGAAAACAAAGCGAGAACGCGACGCATCTGCGAGAGTCAGCGCAACGCGCAAACGAGGACTTACACCGAGGAATTGTTCGTTTGATTCAACAATCTACAGTACACAGAGAAGCAAAGATGTTTGCTTGCGCTGTTATCGTCATCCTTATTGCACACTTTAATGTGGTAAGTTACTTTTATTACTCGTATGCTTATTTATAGACGTTGCGTGCGATGACTTAGAACTTATTTCAAGAAACAAACCAAAGTATATTTATAGACATATTGATCATTTAGGGGGCGTTTACATTGGAGGGTTAGTTTTTGAATGCACAGACGTTTCTCTAGTTTGAACACTGTATCTAGAGGTGCTAGAGTCTTACTTTCACTAGCTTTTTCTTAAACTTCAACATTTAGTTTTCTCTTTGTTATAAAGTGACTTGAAAGTCATTAAAGTTTCCTGCTTTTTCTGCTCAGGTCTTCTCCAGCTGCCCAGGGACATGCTCATGCCCGCCAGAGCCTCCCAAATGCATGCCTGGAGTCAGTCTGGTCTCAGACGGCTGCGGCTGCTGCAAAGTGTGTGCCAGACAGCTGAACGAAGACTGCAGCAAGACAGAGCCGTGCGACCACACCAAAGGGCTGGAGTGCAACTTCGGGGCCATCCATGGGGCCACCAGAGGCATCTGCCGAGGTATGTTTCTCATTACTTTGTAAAAGACACCGAATGGAAAGCATGTGTGGATTGGAAGAGGGAAGTCTTTGAGGAAGGGGAAATTGCATTGGAATGCTCAAAGCTCTGTGGGCAGTTAGACTAAAATGCACCTTTCGTTTTCTCTTACAGCCAAGTCTGAGGGC
Organism: Enteromius paludinosus; assembly: GCA_032361165.1. Classification (NCBI taxonomy): domain Eukaryota; kingdom Metazoa; phylum Chordata; class Actinopteri; order Cypriniformes; family Cyprinidae; genus Enteromius; species Enteromius paludinosus. Next base: position 18,131,608 of record JAUMHQ010000089.1, on the reverse strand, counting down.
AGACCGTGCGAGTACAACAGCAGGATCTACCAGAATGGAGAGAGCTTCCAGCCCAACTGCAAGCACCAGTGCACTTGCATCGACGGGGCAGTGGGCTGCATTCCGCTTTGCCCACAAGAGCTCTCCCTGCCCACGCTGGGCTGTGCCAACCCCAGGCTGGTCAAAGTGCCAGGCCAGTGCTGTGAGGAATGGGTCTGCGATGATGGCAAGACTAAGGAAACCATCGACAAGCTGTTTGGCAACGATCCGACGGCCGACGACACAGAGAGCGACCTCACCAAAACGAACGAGCTCATCTCCATTGTGAAGGCCGGACTCAAATCGTTGCCTGGTAAGATCAAAGATGCTTTGGCTTAGCATGCATGTGTGATCTGTTTACAAGCAGAGTTTTAAAAATAGCGCTTTGTTTGTTCACAGCATTCCGATCGCAGCCGGAATCCCGCCAGTTTAAGAAGTGCATCCTGCAGACCACACCCTGGTCCCATTGCACCAAGACCTGTGGCACTGGAATCTCCACCAGGATTACCAACGACAACGGCGAATGCAAGTTGGTTAAAGAGAGCAGGATCTGCGAAGTTCGTCCATGCAGCCAATCACCATACACCAGCCTCAAGGTACGCAACATCCCTGCCAAAACAAATGCATTGCATCTTGTTATTTGCATGCATTTGACTTGTCTTCCGTGCATCTGACTTATCTTGTGTACTCTCAACAGAAGGGAAAAAAATGCAACCGGACCAAGAAGTCCATGCGGCCTGTGAAGTTCACCTACGCCGGTTGCTCCAGCATGAAGAAGTACCGCCCCAGGTACTGTGGCTCCTGCGTGGATGGCCGCTGCTGCAGCCCGCAGCAGACCCGCACCATCCGCGTCAAGTTCCGCTGCGAGGACGGCGAGACCTTCAACAAGAATGTCATGATGATCGAGTCCTGCAAGTGCACCTACAACTGCGCCCAAGGCAACGACGCCACCTACCCCTTCTACAGACTCTTCAATGACATCCACAAGTTCAGAGACTGAGCACCAGCCAGGGAATCCCGCCTCGACCCTTGCGTGACCGGGAGCGCGTCACGAGCGACGACCAATGGCAGCCCAGCTACGCAATCGGGGGGCCCGTCCGCCGGCCAATCAACTACCATCTCCTGTTGTAACTAGATTCCCACGGAATTACGGACTTACATTATGGGGACTTTGAAGTGCACTGTTTGCTGAGGCCGCGTCAGCGTTTCGAAAAAAGGCTCGCTCCACAATGGAGCGCTACGTTTTATAGCTTCGTTATGGAGCAACCTGTAAAGATGTAAAGATGCAATTGTTAATATTACAAATCCTGATGTATATCTTGATGTCTAAATACAAAACATGACCCAAACTGTAGACTTGTATGTGTGTATATTCCCAATTGTAGATATGCACATGCAGAACATACAACTTGTAGACTATGAACCTGGTCAAGGTTGAGTTCGTCTACGTAACACTCCCTCCTAATGCGGGTGAACGCATCCTCATTGTTTGGCAGCTAGAGAAATCCAACTCCACAACATGATTAACAACAGACTTTAAAAGGTTGAATGAATGTTTTATTATTGTTATTATTAATATTATTTATCGCAAATGTAGCGCTTTTATTTGAACAATGTCATACTGGAATAAAGTGTAAAAATTATCTAATATTAAATTTTATATGTTACAAATAAAAGATTTATTTATGAACTAATCCGCTTGTGTTGTGTTCTTGAATGTTGACCACAGTGCTGAAAAGCATCTTTCTACGCTAAGAATTAAGTGCTGATTGTATAACAGCAGTTCTGGAAGTTTCCCTCCCTCTCTTGCTTCTCTCGGTTGAATGGAATGCTACTGGGGAACCATAAGCCTTGACTTGCTTCCTACAATAAAACCTGAGCCACTCGTTCATTTAGTTCCTTCAAGAAAACAATTAAAGAGACCCAGCAATAACAGAGAGCATGGAGCTGTGCCCGGAATCTTGAGTGCTTTTCCAAACTGAGCTCCAGTCGGTGTTTACAGGAGTTTTCAAAGCATAAAGCACAGAACGTAAACATCAGGAATCACAGGGGAGGCGAGGAGGTCTTTATGAGGCGCAATGGTATCATTTGTTAGACAACTTGTAGCACATGCAAGACGCCGCCGCTCATGGTTTAATGAATATCGATCTTATCTTCGATCGGAGACCTTCAGCTCCGTAGTCACGCATTATGAAGACCAGATCTGCAGGGCATCTGTCTATCTTCCCTGTCTCTGACCCCTCCTTCAGCTGGAATGATATATCTCCAGTGAGGTTTGATCCAGGTGAAGGAAATCCAGCTGAGGAATGCAGACGCGCTGATGGTCGGCAGATGTTGGAAAATATTTGGAAGCAGCTTGTTCGGTTTGGGCCATCCTGCTAAAAATATGCCACTTTTGAAAGAACAGAGATTCTGCCCTAGAGCAAGTTCAGCTTTATGACATCCCAACGGATGATGGGAACACAAACGGATGGTTATATCACACCACGGAGGCCTTTAAGACAAAAAAGCTGGAAAAGTACTTTGTACACGCGATCCAGATGTTTCCTTGGGATATGAGGGTGCAGACAAAACCTGCAGCAGTTTAGCTTCTAAAAAAGGAAATAAACATAAACAAACAACACAGATAACACTGAAATAGACATTTGAATGGTTTTCCACTAAGCATTATGAACACAGAGCTTTTTGTTTTGTAATTATGACATTTGATAGGAATGAAACAAACAGCTTGCACAAACCTGCATGCATTTTTTTGGATCCGTTTTGACAGACTGGGTTTTAAGGTTTATACTTGTATGCATGGTTTTTCAGTCCTCTTCAGTGGTAGTCCTCATTTAAGTTTTACCTGTCCGTCATCTAAATGATGACCCCTAGTGGACAAATACAGAGCTGCTGTTATCTTTTGATATTTGATAGTGACAGACCCCATAAAAATGAAAATTATGTCACAATTTACTTATTATGTGGTCTCCTGCTAACACAAAAGACATTTTGAAGAATGCTGAGGAACATTTATGCAGGTTTTGATCGAAATAAGAGAGTATTAACATTCCCAAAAGAGTATGAGCCAACTGCAAATGTTTTTCTTGTAAAGCATTGGTTTGCTAAAGAGGCAAAATATCAACTACATTTGTATATTTTCTAAAGGTACTACGAGTGCAAAAACTAACTGCCAAGAGGCAATATTATCCAAGGACTGCTTTGTGGTTGCTATGGTGTGTTGAGTAGTTTTTAAGTGTGTTACTAGGAGGTTCCTCACTAGTATTTGGCTTGATATCTAGATTTGGCTCGGGTCCCTTCTTTAATGTGCATCTGTGGGAATTTTTTCATCTGTTTTATGGCCCAGCAGGTCAAAATGGCGTGTCTGATCACATAAAGTAAGAGCACACATCTTCTCAACAAGACATACGATTTGGGAAATTGCATATCCGTGTGTCCACTGCTTCGGGAACATGCTCGAAAGAATACGGGTAAAATTATGAAAAGCTTGAATGAGACACACACACTCATGTAGTGAGGTAAACGTCTGTGTGAGGTGTGCTGCCAAAAGCATAGGATGGGGAACCGTTACTATTAGAGTGCTTAACTAGCCATGACAGACACCTCATCACATACAGGCGCTGGATATAAGCAATGACGACATGCCGCAGACAGTGTTACATAAGCGCTAATGATGAACTTAACGAAAATCAGCCTGCACTCCAGAGAAGGCGTCAGCGGCGAGTCCGAGGAGGCATAAACGTCTGTTTATCTGCTCAAACAAAGCACTCTTTGATGGGGAAATAACGCGTTAGTGCCGTTAGTGTCTGTGGAAAAGCATTCGAGAGCCAGGTTAAGATGGTCCCTGGGTGTTTACTTCAACTCCATGAACAGAAAACACATGGATTTAACTCCACAGTGACATGAGATTACTTACAAATGCTTGTAACCACTACACTACAGGCCTGCCAAATTTGACCCAAAAAAAAGTTTGATGCACATAAAATGACTGGAACAGCTGTAATCCAACTGGTTGGCTTGTTGGTAACAAATTTGTGTTTATAGTTATAAAATAGGACATTAAAGGGTTAGGTCACTCAAAAATGCTAATTCTGTCATTAATTACTCACCCTCATATCGTTCCAATGACACCTTCACACATACACACCATGAAACCAAAGCTTTCTGACCCTCCATAGACAGCAATGTGACTGAAATGTTCCCAGGCCAAAACACATAGTAAGGACATTGATAAAATAGTCCATGTGACACACACACAAAAACTGTGTTCAGTATTCGGCCTTTGGTCCAGATTTTCATTTTGTTTGGTTTTGGCTTAAAAATGTACTTTTTGGAGCAGCATGGAACGTCAAGCGCGAGTGATTTACATGTTAACTCAATGCAAAGACACGATTAGACATCCTGTGGCGCGATTCGTGTGAATTAAGGGGCGCGAATTACACGGCGTGAATCAAACGTTTTACGCACACTCAAGTTTAAAAATCTTAAATTTGGCGAAAATTCGCGCCGCGTTAACCAATCAGGAGTCTGCTCTAGTAGCGACGTGAATACTAGCAAGTGGAGGTAGAATTCCATACTATGGAGGACAAAATCATCGCGGCTGTATGTGGAGGAGCTGTACGACACATCTTCGTACTTTAATAGAAACAAGAATGAAACGGAAATAAATACTGGATTCATTAAACCAAAGTTGCCTTTTAGATCTACACAAAAGGAATTTTACCTCATGTCTAACCACCACAGAGACTGGGAGCGCCTGGCTGAAGCCCCTCCCATGACGCAAATTTCCAAGAGCGAATAAAGCGAATAAACTCAAAATGTTCAAGCATGCAACTACGCGAGGTTTATTCGGTGTGAACGCAGAATAATGCTGCGTCCGAAAACGCTTACTTCCCTACTATATACTGTAGTATGTGAAAAACAGCATGCGAGGCCAGTAGTATGTCTGAATTCATAGTATTCGAAATTCAGTAGGCAAGAAGTAACCAGATGACCTACTGCTTCCGGCCGAATTCTGGAGTACGCATACCATGAGGCTCCGGGAGTGGAGGCGTCATATTAAAAAAATTGGCGGAAAGTGGAGAAGCGGCTCATTTCAAGTGTAAGCACCTCAGGAAAAAAACCTTGTTGATTGTGATTAAATTACCTTGGTTTAACACAATCTAAATAAACGGATGACTTGTTAGGGCTTTTCACACTGTGCATAACCCTGCGTTATCTGCGTTCTAAACACCGCTTTTAAAGACGCGTTTCACACCTGTAATTTGAAAGCGGTGTTAGAACCGCATTTTACCCAGGGTTATGAAACCCTGCTTCGGAGCAGGGTTAGCATCGTAATTGTGGTGTTAACCCCGCAATGTGATGCTAAGTTTGTTCAGTGTGAAACGGAGCTGGAAGTGACAGGTTTGCCTGCATCTTGCCGTACGTCCAATCAGGTACAGTAACACCGCAAATATGCAAATCAGAACGTAAACCCG
>JAUMHQ010000089.1:18053005-18091287 GCA_032361165.1 Enteromius paludinosus | reverse complement strand
AAGTGATAAATATTATTATATATGTTGTCTGTCCTAAGATGAACCATGTCAACACAAGGCGTTTTGGGGCTAAATTTTCATAATGGGGGGGTCGGGGGGTAGTGTAATTTACGTGTAAATAACTTTGCTACAGTAAAATAAATATACAAAGTGATTCATATCTGCATAAAATAGAGGTTCTAAGCTTTCAAATGGTACCACATATGGTGTTATTGGTGCAGGCAAAGGGTTTAAAAATTGTATTGTAAATTTGGACCCGCCGGCGGGTCTTTTTTTATTACAATTTTAAATACAATAATAATAAATGAATACAAAATATATTATTATATATATTAAATATAATATATATATATAACTTTATTTATTGCAACTAGTTTACAATGCAACAATTCTCATTTACTAAAATACTAAAAATAACCTTGTTTATATTAAAAAAAAAAAAAAAATTAATGAAAATTAAAATGAAAACAAAACATGAAAATAAAGTCTAATTGAAAGTCAGATTAACACTACAGTGTAGTAGGAAGAACTTGGAGTCGGAGAGGTTGTGTATCTCACCGTCGCTCATCTTGTGTCGGCAGTCCATCAGGTCTCTGCAGAAGCGGGCCGGGTTTTCTCTGGTTCCCAGCGGTGTTTTCATGCTGTCAATCACGCTGCTCAGATACTGCAGCGTCCGGAAGATCTCAGTGCTCTGCTCCGACAGAGACGCGTCTGTGTTCTGATAACTCTGAGGACAAAACACGAACCAAAACAGCCTTTTACATGTAGGTTTCAGTTTTTGGTTGTTCATCATTAGTGCACATGATCAACATTCACCTCCAGCTCTAGATGAGCGTTGGACTCCATCACTTGACTCACCGTATTGATGCGTATCTGTGAGACAAGAAAAAAAATGAGGAGGAAGATCCTCATAGAAGTAACCTTCCAGAGCATCTTTTCTATTACAGTAGAAAAATCAGGTTTATTTAAGGTGATTCCAACACTTGCTGACCAATGGAAGTGAATGGGTGCCGTGCCTAAACGGCTGATAAAAACATCATAATAATCCACGGTACTCCTGTACATCAGTTAACATCTGCAGAAGACAAGAACTGAAACAAAACCAGCATTTACTTCAAGCCATAACTTGTAAAATATAAGTCCATAATCCATAACAACTCTTCCTCCAGTGAAAGATTGCATATCCTGTCGTCTCTCACAGATTCGTTTACAGCTGTTTTGTAAATGCTGCTTGATCTGTGTAGATTTATCTCCTGATTTAGACCACAACACCTTTTGCAATATTATAAATGATGGACTTCTTAATGCTGGATTAGTTTCAGCTTTTGTCTGGAGTGCTGTGGATTATTGTGATGTTTTTATCAGATGTTTGGACTCTCATTTTGACGGCACCCATTCACTTCTAATAAAGAGCGAGTGTCGTGCTACATTTCTTGAAATCTGATGAAGAAACAAACTCATCTACATCTTGGATGACCTTAAAATGTGTAGATCCTAGGCAAATTTCCATTGTGGGTGAACTATTACTTTAAAACGTCATATATTTACTCGAAAAGCAAATGTAGAAACGATAACCAGTCTTGTTTTCGGAAAACAAAGGATCATAATTTAGTTACTTTACAGATATAATTTTTTTATGTAAATAAACGTTTTGTTTCCCAAGTAAATGCATCTAGAATTGAAAATAAATGTGAAATAATAATGTGAAGATGTTTAACGAGTGATCTGTGAGTTAGGACAGGTTTGAGTCTTACCGAAGGGCCGCGTAAACCTGGAGGCCCCTGTCAAACAACACACAAAACAAACAATTACAAACATTATGATAAATAACCCTAATGCAGGTCTGTAGCCAAACTATAATGCTATGTCTAATGCTGCGTTCACACCAGACGCGAATGAAGCGTTAAGAGCAAGTGATTTACATGTTAAATCAATGCAAAGACGCGATTATCCTGTGGCGCGAATTAAGTGGAGCGAATGACACGATTTGCACGTTTGACGCGTGATTCACGCGAAACGCTCAAGTTGAAAAATCGCCGAAAATTCACGCCGCGTTAACCAATCAGGAGCTTGCTCTAGTAGTGACGTGAATACTAGCAAGCGGAGGCAGAATTCTGAAACTACGGAGGACAAAATCATCGTCGCTGTACGATACATCTTCGTACTTTAATAGAAACAGGAATAAAAAGGAAATAAATACTAGATTCAATAAACCAAAGTTTGCCAATTAGATATACACAAAACTAATTTGACCTCATGTGTAACCACCACAGAGACTGGAAGCGCCTGACAGAAGCCCCGCCCATGACGCTAATTTTCACGTGCGAATGAAGCAAGTAATTCAAGCGTCCAATTACACGCGAATAGCATGATTTATTTGCGCAAGTCGCGTCTGGTGTGAACGTACCATTAGTTTTAAATCTGAAAGTGCAGCGTGTATAAAGTTATTGTCTCTCAAAAGAAAGAGTCGACTCTGAATCAATGAAACAAATCGTTTTTAAAATGAACCCCAAGTGTTTCATGTCGACGTCAAAATGAAAGCATATTCCTGCCACCTGTAGGTCTTTTCACGTGAAAAAGTAAATTCATTCTTCACCACTAGGTGTCTCTTTAGGAGCGTTAAAAGCTCACAAACACTGCTTTAAGGGAAATCGACCAATCACTGGAGGGCTTTGGAAAAATTAATCGTAGAGCGAATCGTTTGCGAGTTGCTGTACAAGTACGGTACAAAATTAAATGCATATTATAAGACAATGAAAGTGTTTTTGACCTTGTATGCATGTCAGTCTGTTGTCAATGAGCTCCCGAAACCTTTCATAACTTATAATAGCTGCACTTTAATCATGCTTCTCCTTATAATCTTTCTGTAGTGAGATAAAAGTGTTTAGGTACCTGTGGCCCTGGACTGCCCTGTGGCCCCTGAGGCCCCTGTAGAAAGAAATCAACCAAAATTGACATTCACTCGTTTCTCTAAACATTCATCCAAACGGTTCAAATAGAGCATGTTATAAGTTTATTGAGATGATTGGAAATCCTGAGTCTACAACCTTTTGTTTATGAATTCTGTGCATCCAAAAAACATAACAAAGCTGTAAGAGTCAGTTATTAAAGCAGAGCAGATGTGATGTTCACCACAGGTACTGTGTGAGATGAAGTGGGATTGTTTCTCCTTGCTGTTTATATAGACGCTGTTCCACAAGAATAAATCGATCCTTCATTACGAGAGCGGAAGGCCCCTGAAGAGCTTTGTGATGAAGACTAAACAGTGCTGATATGCGACGAGCACATCTTACCATCTCTCCACGGCTTCCTTTGGCTCCTCTGGCACCCTGAGGAAGCATCAAACACAGGCTTTATCTAAAAAGATCATCATGAAGCCAGCAATAACACACACATCATGACTACTTACAGGCTTCCCCTCCGGACCAATCATTCCCACCGGACCCGCAGGACCAGAGAAGCCCTGAAACACACACACACACACACACACACACTCATGATTGAGATTACAACATTCACACTGATTCATTCAGAAGAGATGCGACTGACCAGAACTCCTGCTGGTCCTTTGAGTCCAGGAGCCCCAGAGAACCCCAGATCTCCATCTGGACCCTGAAACACAGAAAGAGATGCATTTAATAATTACTTTCAGTGCTTGACTGGAGGCTGATTGGTTATTATGACCATTTGTGAAGGATAAGTGAATATGAAAAATTCTTGATTCATTTTATTACTGGAAATAATACTCTTGGATGTAACCAAAAACAACTCGTACAGTAGGTGGACAACCAAAAAGACTATTACCGCCTATTATATTTTATAACATATATGCTCCCCGGCACCGCAGCAATGGCTGCCCACTGCTCTGGGTGTGTGTTCACGGTGTGTGTGTGTGTGTGTGGTTGATCACTTCTCACCTCTGTGTGTGTGCACGTTGGATGGGTTAAATGCAGAGCACAAATTCCTAGTAAGGGTCACCATACCAGACCACAAGTCACTTCACTAATATATTGTCTGTTCAGTCAAAACAACTACAGCGTTGCAAAATAAAAATAAGCTGTAGTTTTTGTCTCTCTGGCAGACGAGCGTCTCTTTCCGACAGTTTCTTTATCTCTCGCGCAGAGCTGGCAGTGACATAAATGCCTACTGCAGTACAAACGCTGCCAGTATGAAAGCACAATCGGCACACGCTGCTCCTGCTCTGCATACGCGCTGCGGACACGTGCGGGATGAAACCGGCGTTAGCGAGTAGCAAGAGCACAGATACAGAACAGTTTAAACAAAAGCACTAAAACTAATACTTTCATTATAATTTAATTGCATAGTGTCTTATATGCAATTGAATTTCTTAAGTGTTCGCGCATGACTGTGGTACTGCCATGTCATGAAAGCTCGGTGTGGCATAGCGTGCAGGTTACCATCTTCTTAGAGGCCTTTAATGTAAATTGCTCCCATATCTTGGAGGACTTGGGGTGCACGCTCTTTCCTGCAGTAACATGAGCAGCCCAACTAATCAATAACTGCATTCGTTGACTACGAATTTTATTATCGATAATTATCGATTAGGTGTTGCAGCCCTAAACTGGAGGCTATTTGACATTTAAAAATAATAACAGGTGATGAAATTCGTTGATCATTAGTTAAACAATGTATAATACTCTCATAAACTTGTTTTGATAATATCTTTGCATTAAATAGTAAAGATACAATAAGTATTACAGTGTGCAAATAATAATGTGCACTTTGTTGATTATACTGTAATTAAAGAACTTGAGTTTAAACAGCCGTTTTTTTAAATTCGTCCCTTTTTATCAGTTTCAATATTTGAGCTAACTCGTGGCAGGTTTAATTGATTCGTTTCTTATTTTAGTTAGGTCTTAATGAATGGAGTGAAATGCAGTGTCTGACGTTTTACTAAAATAAAGGAAATAATTCACAAAACACTAAAAAAAAATACTTTCTTCTCTGTCAAAATAAAGCAAAGGTAACGAATAAAAAAGTCTGCGTAATAAAATACGCTGTTGCTGTTTTAATTTAATGAATTTTAAAAGATTAATAAAAAATGTACCATTGATGAATATTAATAATAAGAATATTTTTATTATGTATGTTTCCTAAACTACTAAAATAGGCTACCACTTTTAATGCTCCGATGCAAAGCAGCATAAACTACATTTTTTTTGTTCTGAGAGACACAGATGACTTCATAAGTAGACTACCAAATTGCAATTTGCGAATATCAACTTCAGTTTTTTTTTTCCTTTCATTTTCTGCTGACTGCAGTCCTCAAATAGAACACATCAGCGAGGCAAAGCTGACGGCTATTTGCTAAAATGTGCTTTGAAGCGTTTGCTCAATAACTTATGGTTGAAGCGCCACTCGACAGTCAACAGCTGCAAGTGCACTCTGCAGACGCCGCGGAGAATATATATATATCTTTTTTTAAGCAAATAAGATATATATTTAAAATTAATTAAATATGTATACATTTTAATATCATTAATAAAAATATGATAACATATTTGTGTGTAGATTAATATTTATTTATGTAAGTAGATTAAATCAATGAAATTATATAAATACATTTTAAGTAAATTACGGATAAATAAATTAATGAAATAACTAAAATTATATAAAACAATTTACATTTTAAGCTAATGCTTTTAACATTTGTGTACGTAGATAAATATAGAGATTAATAATAGATAAATAAATGTAGATACATAAATAAATGAAATTAAATGATTAAAATATCATTTATACTATATGAAATGATTTCAATTAAAAGTTAAGCTTATAAGTTTACTATTTATGCATAGACAGACAAAAAGGAAAAAATAGTAAATAAAATAATTTACATTTAATGAAAAAAAGTTAAGCGATACATAAATAAATAAATGCAAATAAATTGTTTAAAATATAATTTAAATTCTATTACATAATAAAATTTTAGGCAAATATTAATTAATAAATATTACAATTTATGTGTAATTAAAATACAATCTACATAAAATAAAATAAAATCCTGCCTAAAGTATTTGAAATAAAATAAAATGGTTAAAATTCAGTAATCAATATTCACCTTCAAAATATTCAAATATTCAAATAATTCCAGCAATAATATTCATCAGGTAACCTGTGCGCCTAAACGGTCAAAAACATAATTAGGCACACATAATTAGTGATTATTCACATAAATCCTTATTAGTAATGTAATAAATGAAAAATAATAAGCGACTGAAAATACATGTGTAACAGTAAATTGGATCAGTGCGGCTCGTAAAGTAAAGTGAGTCATTCAGTTAGTTTTGTACAGTGGCCGAGAGCTTCAGGAAACATCAGTAAATCAAGAAAACATTACACTAACAAATGAAGAATTTTCTTTATTTGGATGTGCTGTATGCATGCTTTGTCGAATTGACGTTTGTTTGTTTTTTTGTTTTTTTTTCTATTTACGTGTGTTTTCTGAAGTTCCAGACCGTTGAGCCCTTTCAGCCACTGCACAAAACTTTCAATTATTGATTTATTTAGAGTTAGTGATATAAAAACGTTTTTTTTCTAAAAGCTTCATTTCACTGTAAGAGTGGCGTGGTGGCTCGAGCCCCTGTTGCAACGCCAAAGTGCCTTTTGGTCCGGTCTAGGTGCCTCTGGTCCGTGATTTCCACCGAGGGGGACCCAGCCCCGGACCGGATGGTGCCTTAGCAACATCACTTTGCCCCTGCCCTTCCTGAGGTCTGTGCAATCTGCTGGTCCAGAGCAGGAAGGAATAATAATTTTGTATTAAACACAGTACAAAGCATTCACTTTACGAGCTGCGCGGATCCAATTTACTGTTACACATGTATTTTCAGTCGCTTATAACTGTTACTTTATTACATAATTAATAAGGATTTATGTGAAGCGTTCCACAATTTTACTGATTTACACGTGAGAGTTGGCTTTTACGGAGCAGCGAAAATCGAAAAATCATATCTTACAGCAAACACTTGGTGTGTTTGCACACGTGGTTTGTAGAGGCCTGTTGATAAAGGCGTTCACACTCCAAGCCTCTGGTGAAGACGTCTCATTGAAGACGCTGTTTATTAATAGTTAATCGGTAGGATTAAGGAATATGGCCATGGCAAATATGTACTAATAAACAGTCAATACGTTAAATATGGGCAAGCTAATAAAGCAACTAATAGCAAGAATTGTTCTCTTACAATGTGAAGCTGTTGATTGACAAACTGTTCTCTGTTGTGTGCATCTTCACCTCTCTGGTTTAATGCTGAGCACTAACCTTTGGTCCCGGAAAGCCCTGGAGTCCCAGCATGCCTGCGTCTCCCAGCTCACCCTGCGGGAAGAACCAGAGAAGCGGGTCACTATCCAGACTAACTACCCACTGCTCCGTGTTTCTTGGTGGCTTATTATTATTATAGAGGACATTATTTAAGTCAACACCCGTTCATTCATTAACTGGAAGATGATATTCCCACTCCGGACGCTTGGAATTTCTGCTCGCTCTCGCCCTTTATTGTCTTTTCCTGAGTTATGTAAGAAAGTGGAGCAGCTCGTTTGTCTGAGGTTTACTCAATGATCTGCTTACAATCACTCAAACTCTTACATAAGAGACCCCAGACATTCACACCAAGTCCAGAAAAGCAAAACAAAACCTGGATTTATGATCATATGTCACAAGACGGCCAATTTTTTTTCCCTTTTTTGGTAGAAAAATACATGAATCACATGATATCAGACTCAGAGTTATTTTAGTGTCACTGAGATACTATTTTTCTATATTTTTGGGTCATGTTAGTACCAGTTAAAGTAAATGAAAGTACAGTATATACAGGTGCTGGTCATATAATTAGAATATCTCCAAAAAAAGTAGATTTATTTCACTAATTCCATTCAAGAAGTGAAACTTGTGTAATGTATACATTCATTCAACACAGACTGATGTATTTCAAGTGTTTATTTATTTTATTTTTGATGATTATAACTGACAACTACTGAAAACCCCAAATTCAGTGTCTCAGAAAATTTGAATATTACTTAAGACCAATACAAAGAAAGGATTTTCAGAAATCCAACTGAAAAAAAGTATGAGCATGAAAAGCACTCAATACTTAGTTGGGGCTCCTTTGCCTGAATTACTGCAGCATTGTGGCATGGCGTGGACGGATCAGCTGTTCTGAGAGCCCAGGTTGCTCTGATAGTGGCCTTCAGCTCTTCTGCATTGTTGGGTCTTCCTCTTCCAATAGATTTACTATGGGGCTAAGGTCAGGCGAGTTTGCTGGCCAATTAGGAACAGCGATATCATGGTCCTAAAACCAGGTACTGGTGGCTTTGGCACTGCGTGAAGGTACCAAGTCCTGTTGGAAAATTAAATCTCCATAAAGTTGGTCAGCAGCAGGAAGCATGAAGTGCTCTAAAACGTCCTGGTATACAGCTGCGTTGACCTTGTACCTCAAGAAAACACAGTGGACCAACAGCAGCAGATGACATGGCACCCCAAACCATCAGTGACTGTGGAAACTTTACACTGGACCTTCTGTGCCCCTCTTCTCTTCCTCCAGACTCAGGGACCCAGATTTCCAAAGGAAATGTAAAATTGACTTTCATCAGAGAACATAACTTTGGAGCACTCAGCAGCAGTCCAGTCGAGACACTTCTGACTCTGTCTGGCTTGACACAAGGAATGCGAAGCTGAAACCCATGTCTTGCATACGTCTGTGTGTAGTGCTTTTTGAAGCACTGACTTCAGCTGCAGTCCACTCTTTGTGAATCTCCCGCATGTTTTCGAATGGGCTTGTTTCACAATTCTCTCCAGAGTCCAGTTATCCCTATTGCTTGTGCACCTTGGCCTCTCAATTAATATGCTTGGACACTGTTCTGTGAACAGCCAGCCCTTTTGTGTCTTGCCCTCCTTGTGCAAGGTGTCAGTAGTCGTCTTTTGGACCACTGTAAAATCAGCAGTCTTCCCTAATGATTGTGTCGCCTACAGAACTAGACTAAAGGCCTTTGCATGTGTTTTGAGTTAATTAGCTGAATAGGTGTCTTCAATACTGAACCTTTTCACAGTGATTTTCTGAGAGACTGAACTTGGGGTTTTCATTAGTTGTCAGTTATAATCATCAAAATGAAAAGAAATGTATCAGTCTGTGTGGAACATTATACAAGTTTCACTTCTTGAATGGAATTAGTGAAATAAATCAACTTTTTAAAGACATTCGAAAGACATATTAAAGACATATTTTTGGGTTATTAAACATTGTACAGTGAAAGTTGGTATTATACCTTATATTGCTATCATATGCTGTTGTGTACCAACATTACCAACATTTCCCCAAAATCATGTTTTATTGGAGATACAATATTTATAACTTTGGGAGCAGGGAGATTATACGCTGTCATTTATATGAAGGGTACGGACACAGATGTTCTCCGAAATCTGTGGTCGCATTGAGCCTTTTGACAAGAGACAATGCGTTATGATAAAGCTAATGATTGCAGTTATATACATCTTCTTAAACTCTATTTTAAAGGTTAATGCTATGAGTGGCTGTCAAACAGGCGGACATTAATCTGCACGCAGCTATTAAAATATCAAAAACCATCACGATTGTCTAAAATAAAATCTATAGATATACCTACTAAAACAGTTCAAGCGTATAAAATGTTAAAAATGCACTATAATAATAAATGTGGCATAAGTCTGTGCGGAGAGGCTGAAGTGCGCTGAGCAGGACCCCCAGTTTTTCAGAAACAAAATAGCCTACACCGTCAATTTAAATGTACATCATCCAATACATCACTCTAGAGTCTACTTTTATTTGTGTTTAGTGACAATATCAACAAAACGTGATTTTACAAGCTAAATTAAAAGAAAAAAACAGCATGATGCAATTTCGGCACTTAACAAAAACGAATCGAAACTCGAAAAAGACATGATAAATATATCTACAGAAAGCTTAAAATCACCACTTAATGAATAAAAAAACGAAAAAATATATATATATATTTCGTTACAGTCTAATCTTAATCCGTAAAGTTGACTTCTCTCACACGTGTTTTATTATTGTTAAATAATTCAAATATCTTCCTACTATTTACCCTTAACACATTCATGGTATTGCTGGGGTTTTGTGGCAATTCGTTAATAATTTGTTAAAATAACAGACCCACGTTTGGACTGTCCAGTAGCATCGATTTGTAAAAAATTATGAAATTGACAAAATTTGGACTCATGTCCACCAATATGTATATAGCACATTCATACATACTGTATTATTAAAATGTATTTTCAAAATAAAGTAAAAGTCTGAACAAGCAATTTTTTTATCTTGCATTATTTTACAATTTTTTAAATATATATATATATATATATTATTTATGTTATATATAAATAGCTTTTTTAGCATGACCAAAAACATTTGTACAAAAAAAAAAACATATGTATAAAAAATAATATTTTTATGCACTATATAATGCATAAAGAATGTAGTTTGAGTTATTTTGCTGAGTACTGGTGTAATTTTTATTTATTAATTAATTAATTTATTGTAATGTGTATATAGGTCTTTAGGCATTTTTATTTCAGTACTAAACTAAAATGAGAAATTTCAGAAACTAATCAAAATAAATCAATATTTGTTTTAATTACTAAAAAACACAATAGTCTAAAACAACAGTCCGGTGTCCTGCAAAGTTTAGTTCCAACCCAAATCAAACACACCTGAAGAAGCCAATCAAGCTCTTACTAGGCATGTTGGAAGCTTCGATGCAGGACAACGGTCCTCTAGGAACGAGTCTGGACAACCCTGGCCTAAAAGGGCGTGGCTCAAATAATGAGGACTGATGGGAGGCTGAGTAAATACACACATGAGAAATGACGACACTAACCGGCTCTCCTTTGGCACCTGGCTCTCCTTTCACGCCCTGGTCTCCGGTTGCCCCCTCCATGCCTTTAGTCCCCGCTGGTCCTCTGTCACCTGCCAAACCAGTCTCACCCTGCACACGTCAAAGGTCAAGGGGTCAAGGGTGCAGACTGTAGTATATAAGTACTGCACAGTTTGTAAGATATAATACATTATCAAAGTAAAAAATAAAAAAAGCGTTTTTGACCTTTGACCCCGCTGGCCCTCTCTCTCCAACAACACCAGGAAGTCCGATCTCACCTCGTGGGCCAGGAAGTCCCGCCCTCCCTTCCAGACCGACATCACCGCGGTGACCCTGCACACGTGTCAATCAAAGCAGAAGCCAATCAGAGCTCAGTCCGGAACACTGTTCAGTACAATTCCTGCAACAACATCTTGCAAAAAGCATAAGAACAAACGCACAAAAAAAGAGAACGCAAGCAACAAGCTATAATTTTACAATAATGAGATCTGCTGTTAATTGATAGATAAAACACAAAGCAGCTGATGGATGGCTTTGCATGTCTCTCAGACGCAACATTAAACGTCCTAAATCTGCATAAACCAAGACAAGACTCTGGGGGATAAACACATGAAAGAAGAGGAAAGAGCATGAGCTGAGTCTGGGATCCGTCAGCAAGAGTTAATGAGTGTAACGTCAAACACAGACAGTGAGGTTCACAAGAAAACAACAAATTCACTGTTCAACAGGTTCTTCAAAAAATCCAGATGATTGTGTTACCACGTTTTTATCATGCTATGCCGAGATCTGTGACATGACTACTTTGAAAAGCATGCAGTCTGAACTCGACATTATTTTACTTATCATTATTATTTAATCAAAACAACCCAAATGCAGTTTGATTTATTTTTGCAAACAAACTTTTCAATTATAATTCATTTAATGTAGCTGCCAAAGCCACAATTTACAAAGAAATACTACAAATATTTACACTAAAACTTTCATTTAGTGTAAGCTAAAGTACTAAAATAACTCAAATTTGTAAAAATCCCCAAAACAACATGTAAACGCATAAAAAAAAGCATTACAAGATTACAAGCATCCCAGGATGCATCAGATGGAGCGGATGTTTTCATGTGTTTTTGTTTTGACCACTACATCTTTCCCAGATGCCCATTCATGTTATTCAGACTCTTCAGTCCTTCACTATTAATCTACCATCTGCAAATCAGTCGTAATAAACTCAAGAGCATAGCAAACATGACTGTGGTACCACTGTATTCCCTCGTTAGACTGATTTAAATGAGCTCGTTATAAAAGCATCACTCATTTGGCTGTTGGTTATATAAGCCCAGACTTACACACACACACACACACTAAAGCTATGTCTAATGGGGCGTCTGCTGTCATGTACAGCATTTCAGCATGGTACGGGAAGAAAGAGCTGAGAAATGAGAGACACGGCAGCAAAATCAGATGAATCAGCAGATCATCTGTGAACACTTAGCAGAGAACAACCACAGAAATGAGTTCAGAGCAGTGCTCATTCATCAGATCAGATCAGCTACGTCTGATTAACAGCCATTCTTTAGCACACGCTATTCTAAAGAGACTAATATTTATCTCCACATTCGTTCATACGAAAGTAATGACTTTCCTGTTCATGATCAAGAAAATCCCATCCTCTTTTCTGCCTTGTGTTCAGTGTTTCACTCACATTTGTGAAGATTTTTTGAGGATTCTGTGAAGTCTAGAGTATTTTCAGATATCAAAACTATAAAATACAGGTAATGCATGCCATTCAGCAATACAGCGGATAGAGATATTGCAATTTAATGCAGCCAATCCAATATTTCTCCAAAAATAATAACTAATAAAATAAAAAACTTCATCTAGTTTAAGTTGAAGTATTAAAAAGGGTCATAAAATATAACAAATGTATTTAA
Source organism: Enteromius paludinosus (assembly GCA_032361165.1). NCBI lineage: Eukaryota > Metazoa > Chordata > Actinopteri > Cypriniformes > Cyprinidae > Enteromius > Enteromius paludinosus. The sequence goes on along the minus strand of JAUMHQ010000089.1, from coordinate 18,078,481 downwards.
ATTAGTTGCCAAGGAAAAATGTCCAGTATTAATTACATTTTAAAGTGCAAAAAACCTAATATAATATACCAAATGTAAACACTTGTAATTTTTAAATATTTTTTTAAAGTACTAAAAATACTACAAATAAAATGGAAATTTTTAATTACATTTAAAAAAAAAACTAAATATAATGTAAATTTAAAAAAACTAAAATATTGACTAAATGAAAATGAAAAGATAGAAAGCAAAAACTAATTCAAAATAAAAAAGAAATCTATAGTAGTATATAAATAATTAATATGCTGATATAATAATAGTACATTAATTAAATGAAAACAGAAAAAAAAAATACTTAAAAATATTTTAAAAAAATATTTATAGTATATTAATGATACTAAAATAACACCATAAGTCAGGGTTATTTGTATGCACTCACAATAACAACAAAACATTGTGCTTTTGTAAAATAATGAAATCAAACAGGATGCGCTTTCTGACGGCCTCCTTGCTATTTTTTTCCTCACAAATTCATCATTTTAACTTCTGTGGTATGCTGTAGAGAGCTTTATGTTTGTGCTTGAGTGCTAATCAAGCTATGTAGGCAATTATAGGCTCATTATAATAATTGAAATGGTTTATTAACAAGTGCACAATTAGTCAACTAATACTTAAAATAAACGGCACTCACTGTTCGTCCTTTGGATCCAGGCAGACCCGGTAAACCAGGATTACCAGGAAGCCCATCAGACCCCGGATACCCGTCTGTCCCCCTGGGGCCCGGCAAACCAACCGGACCCTGAAACACATGACAGATACATATTTATGAAATGTAGGCAAAGTGTTTTTGTTTAATTTGTATTTTATATATATATATATATATATATATAAATATATATTCAATGATTGGTCTATGCAGTGATTAGTGCAAACATAAATATGTGGTGTAAAATACTCACCTCAGGACCTGGAGCTCCAGCAGGACCTCGGGATCCTTTCTTCCCAGCAACTCCCTAAAACCCACACACACACTTATTCAAAACACTTCTGTTAACTAACAAAAGGTAGTGGCGTGATAAAGAAAGTGCTATAATCATCTCTTATTCAAGAATCCCTGAGTGCACAATTCCTCTAATCCTCTAATAAGTCACGCTTGGTGGCCAAATACTGTGATTGTGTGTCGCTCAGGTTTTTAATACAGTTCATTGGCTGATATCTGAATGAAATATCTGCGAATGTTTACAGGAGCTTTCCAGGATGGATTTACAAAAAGAACCCAGCAGACAAAAGAATATAGAATTGACCCTGTTACACAACATGTTTTTCAGCTGCAGAGACAACCTGCCGTTGACCTCTGTTAAATTTAAATAAATCTATTTATGTTTGGTTAGAAGCACACAATAAGCTCCTACATTTTCCAGAGGTCCTCACATCATCCAGCTGAACATCGTCCCTTACTACAATCAGCAGAAATGACAAAATAGTGTTTATAACGTTTTAAATATGGATATTTATCTTCAGAATGCATGGCTTTATTCCACCTCAGAGCTGTGTGAGGGACATTTTATTACGTTTGCAAGCACTTCATTTAATGTGTTTTGGACTGTTAAATGAAAACCCTCACCCACTGCAATGACAGAGCTTAGAGGGGTCAGGACAATTTTTTTTTAAATAACTCCAACTGGATTCATCTACAAGAAGAAAGTCATGTACACCTATTATGGCTTGAGGGTGAGTAAAACACAACCTAATTTTCCTTTTTGGTGAACTAACCCTTTAAAATAAAACTTAAGAAGAATAATCTTATTAAAGATTAAAGTACTGTAGTCACACAACGAACAAACGGCAAAATACAAACATGAATAAAAAACGATCGCTGCTACTTGAGACAGGCTCTTTTAAAGTAACTGTTCAAAAACATGGTGCATTAAAAATAAGCGATGCCGAATGCCCTTAAAACTGGTCAAGATGAAAATAGTTTGTGCGCTTCTTATGATTTTTAGCTTGATCAGTAGGAAACACAAAAAGACAGTTAGTTAAGACGTTCTTAAGAACTTGTTTGAGAACTTTTTTTAAGCACTTTCTAACGAACTTTGTGGAATCAATCTTAAGAAATTTCTTCACTTATTTCTTGAGAAGTCTGGCTCCAGGTGTTTCATGCATTAAAACAAAATCACAAACAGCTCACAGTATATGAACTAGACACGGCATAAATATTTGAAGTAGTGCGCTTGTCACAAACCTGAACTCCCTTCTCGCCTATGGGTCCTGCTTCACCAGGACGCCCAGGAGATCCCTGGGAGAAAATGAAAAGATTGTGCTTTAATTTCGTTATGCAAGCAGATACTTCAGTGTGATGTTCTGCTGGTCCGGAGACGTGTGGCCAGTGTCCAAAATTAACCAGAGAAAAAAACTGCAGCCATTAGCTTTGGTACGTCAAATTTTCTGGCAGCTTAATTAGGAAAGTAACGCAACAAAAACTCAGTGTTCTAAATCCTAGCAAGCTGCCTACCAGAACAGAATTTTAAAGCATCATTGGCTGCAATTACTCATGCAAAGACATGCATCAAACGCATATGACATGCAAAGGTCAAACTCTATTGTGAGTTGAATTTCCAGAGCACTGACTGCTGTCTATGTAGGTGGACAGTAGCAGTTTTGGACCAGAGATGCAGTGTTGGTCACACATCAGACTTACAGGAGATCCCTGCTGACCGATCGCTCCGCGGGCGCCTGTGACCCCTGCGTGACCCTAAAACACAGACACACACAAATTGCAGTGTTATGAATGTGGATTGTTTGGGATGAAAACAGGCCTGCAGATCTGTTGTTTAAGTGTTTCCAGTTATATTTTTTGTTGCTACAGTGTTGCTACAGTATGCAGTTTCTAATGATATGTCTGTGTGGTTGCTAGGGTGTTGCTATGCAGTTTCTGAGATGTGATAGTTAAGCATGAAATTCCTCTCTACAGAGACACTAACCCGATATCCGTCATCTCCTGGTTCCCCACGTTCACCCTTCTCTCCTGGAGCGCCCTATATGCACACAAACACTGATATGTGGTCTTATTTCCTTAATAAATTGAAGTGCCTCTTTGTTTACTGATTTCAGTCCAGGTGTTAGACAAAAACAGGAAGTAAAAGGAAATTAAGACCTACTGGTTCACCTAAGGGCCCGGGTGGTCCTGCTGTTTTACTGTCTTCTCCTGGGTAACCCTGAAAAACACACACCAGTCAAACTCAGATTCTAACACAATTTTTTTAACATTCACAATGCGATTTACTGCTTTTGGAAAAGCATATTTGCACATATTGCATAACATTGTAAGCATTACATGTAGCTCAGATATGGCATTTAGACTGAGATTATCATTTAAAATATAAAAATATGTTGAATAACCTTTTCTCCCTTTGGTCCTGGGGGGCCTGCTGGACCTTGCTTACCAGTATGACCCTATAGTTAAAGAAAAAAAAAAATCCTTGTCTAATCCAATGTAATATTGTTTAGAATGACAATGATAGACTAGCTAGTCAGAATAACTGGCAGATATTTGAACATTTTGAGATAATTACTCAAAAATCATGTAAAAGACTCCTTCATTCAAACATATACGCAAAGACAGTGCAAGCATTCATTAGTGCATATATTTGTATGCATTAAACTCACTGTGTAACCTTGAAGTCCTGGCTCTCCCTGAGGTCCCATAACTCCTGGTCGACCCTGAAAGGTAATGAACAAAACACACTCATGTACGTTAGCTTGTGTTTTGTGTCATACTCATCGTACCTCAACAAATAACCTGCTAAAAATAACCAGAGTTTCCTGTTCTGAAAAACACATTATTGGACAGAGTCTTAAAAAATGACTCCTGCTGCTCATCCCATTATGACTTGGAAAACCATTTGCGTATGAAAACAAGACGCTAAGTTTCCCTAACTACACTTGTTTTTACTTTTCAATGATGTCGTTAAACCCTGAGGAAAAAGCAAGGGCAAAATAAAACAATCCCAGGCATTTCTCTGCTTATAAAATCCGTCCTAAAACCACCAAATCAGCAGGCGCTTAAGTGCATTGTACTAGAAAAGCGGATTAGTCCCTTTAGTATCTCTAATGGCATTAGTGTAAATCCCATCAAAAAGCTTTGGTTCAATTCCAAATACAGCAAATGTTTACACATGCCTTAATTGAGCTTGTAAAAGCAGGGAGTTTTGAAAATAAAACTCGTTCTCAGCATGTTAGCAAATCATTACGCCATTGTAACTCACTGTTTCAGCTCACGCAGAAATAATACCTAATTACTAACCCACTAACATGTCTGAACCAATCAGATTTGTACTGTATTTGTGTGGCAAAAAAGCAGCAGTTACTCATTCAATACAATATAGTCTAGGGCTCCCCTAGTGGTGAAATCATATACAACTGCATACTTCTAAGGTCGTAGGCTCAGGCTTCAGAACACTGTGAAATTTCCCAGCGTATTCTCTCATTCATTCATACTGCATTGTTTTGCACTGCTATTGCAGTCCCTTTATGATAGTGATTAAGCTAAGTTGTCTTTCGGATATGCACAGCCATTTCTCTACATCAGAAAGAGTGAAGGGATGCATGAAAGGAGAAAGCACACTAACTGTGGGTCCTCTGGTTCCTCGAGCACCTTTGAGTCCTCTCTCCCCCGTCTGTCCGATTTCCCCAGAAGAGCCCATTTCTCCCAAGTGACCTGACAGCCCCTTTTCACCCTATTAAAGAGTAAGATACAAATATTGATGAGCAGGACTGGTTTACAAGTGAGAATGACAAGAAAAAATGACTGTATTGTGAAAATACAGAGCAGAACGCGTCCCAAATAAACGAAAATATAAAAAGGAGTTCCACAGGGCTCTATTCTAGATCTGTTTTATTTCTGACACAATACTGCCGATTGTAAAGATTTCTGTTTCTTCTTTGTGCAATTAAACTGAAATAGTCCCACGTATTGTTTGAATGCTAATTAATTTAAATTAGTTACCATAATCTATTTTAATCCACAAGTTTTGGTTACCTTCTTTCCTGGACGTCCACGGTTACCTGGAAGACCCTGTTTGCCCTCAGGTCCCTGAAAAGGAAAGATCTGCTTTAACTTTACTTTATCAGAACAAATTTTGAGACTCCCATCAAATTCCATCTTCATCAAAATACACTTGCAGTATCTAAAGAGTTTGGAAAGATTTTGTCCACTAAACACAACATTAGATTCACTCCATCACTCTTTCATGCCTCACCGGGAAGCCCTTTTTTCCAGGATCTCCAGGAGGTCCTATTGGGCCAGAGTCACCAATCTCTCCCCTTTCTCCGGCTTCTCCCATTGGCCCTCGGTGGCCTGGCTCACCCTGAGAGTTATAACAGGATAAAAACAAACCTTAAATGAGAAAATGGTTTATGAGACAATAATACATTGAGCATTTCTTGCGAAAATTCGCGAAAATAGATAAATAATAGTCAATAAATAACTGATTTAAAATAAAATAAAATAATAAATAATTAAAACTAAAAATGTATAAACCCATAAACTTCTATTCTGTCACTTGAGGTGTTATAGGGAAGTTTCTGACGCGCAAGGCACAAACAAATAAACTTACGTAAGTCCTCCAAATACGGTTCGTATAGATCATTTTAATGCATAAAATGCCATTGGATGCCTCCATCTATTCACCCAAGACACGCCAAATATACGGTCAAAAAATATTGTGCTTCCCTCTCCTACACACCTGTTCTCTCTTACTCTTTGTCTAACTATAGGAAATGCGTTATAATATGCATAAACACAGTGCAATCATTTTAGATAAATGCATTAACATAAATGCAAATCCAAGTAGGAAACTTAATCTGGAGCCTCACCTTTGGTCCGTCCTTCCCTTGATGCCCGTCCTCTCCAGGTGGCCCTGGAGGACCCTAAGACAAACAGTAACATGTAAGACTGGGAAAAAGCATCATGGGATTCACCATCCCAAAAACCAGCTAAAATTGCAACAGAAACGTGCTTGTTTGTTTTTTGTTTAAATATTACAGACATTTGTATTTGTATTACTAAATCAACATATCTGATTGCAATATTATCAAGATTGTAAATAAACATTTTACAGTTTGAATGGCATATGCAATTTTTTTCCACACTGCAGTACTGAGAATGAAATTTATGATTTATTTTGGGGTGAAATACAAGCCGGAAAAATGCATGACAGGTTTCATGAAATTCGCTAGGGTAGGACGCAGCTCCCGATGTCATAATATCCAATAACAAACACAGAGAATTGCTTGAATAATTTAGGAACCAGAGACAAAGACATCCAGTGTGTGTGAGCCAGAGGGTCCTTCTGTGAGATTATTGACACTGTTGGCTCACGTCAGTTAAAGCAATGAAAATACACTGATGGATCACGTTCACTTGAAGGTTTTGGAGCAGGAATGAGGTCGCTTCACTCACTCTGATGCCCGGCTGGCCCAGTTCACCCTCCTCTCCGACAGGCCCCATTTCACCCTGGAAAAAGACAGAAAGAGAGCTGCAAATGCAAACAGTTCTTGCCTCAATACTGCTGTTATTATTGAAGCTTGTCAGTAAAAATCTTCCATTTGCAATGCATTTCATTGTAAACAGCAGCTTGGACATTCTGCTTAATGTCTCTTTCTGTGTTTCACACCATAAGAAGTATTTTTGGATGTCTTTAACCTTATAAAGCCTTGTGTATCATACTTTTTCAGAATAGTTGTAGAAATGTCCACCTTCAGCACATGCCTCACGTGTCTTGTTGCTGTCAAATCATTACTGATATTTATCAAGTAAGAATAACTACAGTAATATCTCCAGATGAACTCTTACTGGACTGATGCAGCTCAGCTTTCCTTAAGCTTTTCAATCACTTTTTTTTTGTGTGAAAAATCCCATGTGTCTCAAATTTGATCATTAGGAACTTTTGATGAGATTTTCATTCCCTGTTCCTTAGTGGAGCAATGATGTTCACAGGCCTTCAAAACATCTCACATCTTCTGAGGAGCCTTTACTTCTTCAGCTCTGAGTCAGCATTGAATTATGTGTTTGGATAATTTCAGTCTCATCTTACTAAGACCTATTACTGGTACCTACAACTGATACTTAGATGATTTTCTGTTAGTATGTGGTCTACTGTTAGAAAAATGTCACATTACAAGCAGTAGAATTTTGTCTCACTTTTATATGCATCTCCACCAAAATGTGTATTTTTGCTTTGCTCCTCTAAATAAAACTGAATTGTTTTTCCTCCACATTATAACTATATATGAACCACAAATGTCTGCTGCTTTGTATATACCTCTCTACAATAAACACATTTGGGAAATTTCTTTTAATATTTTAATCATCTATTCTATTTCAATATGAATTTCAGTCTATTGTTTCATGTCAAGCTTTACAGAGTTTTGCCTGACCTTGATTCCGGGCTCACCCACAGGCCCCTGCTCTCCTTCAGGTCCTGGAGGTCCCTGTTCATGCACAAAACAGGGAAAAACAAAAGCGGAGAACAAGAAGTCAAAATAATGTGTGCTTGAAACACAGAAATAAAGCTAAATGATATAACCTGCAACAATTAATTTACTAAACAATTAAAATGTGCTATTATTGACAGTTCTACAGAGTTTACTGTGATGTTTTACACTCCTTCCAGTGCTTATATTATGCAATCAAGTATATTGGGTTCATTATTATACAACTCTGCACCAAACTGAATTATCTCTTGTTTAAGTTGCATGTTGCATAACTAAACACAGAAGAAATCTATTGTACACACAAATTAATTTTCTTTCAGGAAGTACCTCGTGACCTTGCTCTCCATCTGGTCCTGGGTCCCCCGGAGGGCCTCTGGAGCCCTAATCAATCAAATAAACATGAAACAAATATGAAGTCATGCACAATTCAAACACTTTTTCCCATAAACAGTCTTGTTTTGATATTATAAATGAGATTTACATAAATCGCCTTTGGCACAGGATGTGAAGAGATCTTAAAATTACGCCTGGCTAGAGCTGAATTTCTCTGTGTATGTTTTAAAGCACACGTGAACAGCATAAAAGTGTGGATGCAAGTTGAAATGTGTGCGTAAGCGTGTGTCAACACGAGGACATTGAGATGCACACTGCATCAAAGACTGGAAACACGAAACCATTCCAGAGACGCTGTTAAAATCTTTCATCTGCTGACAAAGCGGCTGATTACATTTAGACGTAATGACACGAAACACTCGCACTCAACGAAGTTGAAATGCCTCACAAACCCTCGGCGGTCTTTACAGCATGACTTACATGTGTTGCACAAAAAAGATGCATTAACGAGTCACATCATGCATGCTTGCTGAGACTATACACATCACATTTCTGAAGCGTTAGCACACCGCTAGCCATATAAACACAATGTGCAGCGCACACAAGAATCCTTCAGTACGTTTCAGATCATAAGTTTTGTTTGTTTATATACAACGCACATACAACGAAAACTGAAATTAAATTAAAGCTAGAAAGAAATTTTGAAACTTAATAAACATGACAACATACTCAAAAAAAATGTACACTAGTAAAATAGTATACTATAAAACCAATATATATATATATATATATATATATACACACACACACACATACCAAATACGGCAATATATATAAAAATAATAAATAATAGTAAAATAACCAACCTGTCCTCCAACTAATACACCCGTATAGGTCGTTTGTCCAAATCCCTGAAAGTCATTTCACTACGATGTTACATATGGGAACTTGCATGAGAGACCAATCAGCTCTGAGCCTTACTAAAATGGCCAATGAAATTTGACAAGTGGTATTAGCATGTCGAACTATTCCCTGGACATACGGGTATATAAGGGGTGGCGTGCAACTAATCAGTCAGATTTTTGCTTCAGAGCCTCGCCTATGAGCCTGAAGAGATCAACTAAAAGAGTTCCTGCGGAGTTTGCTCTCTCCATTTGACAGTGACTTCAACAGAGAAAGCTGTCAGTGGTGTCCTGCGGGCTGGCTGTCTTTTTAGAGACAATAACCAGCCTTTGAATTCCAGCGAGACCTGTCACTGAGTGCAGCAAAGGTCCTCCCTGGGCAAACCGGTACAGGAAAAGAGCAATTTCTCACGGCTGGTGGACATTCTCCTGGTATGTCTGTCCGGCTGTGCGCTTCTGGGGGACCTCATGGTGACTTTGCAGAATGTTCTGCCAGCCATAAAAAATCTGCAGATTTCTGCACCACCATGGAGTCCCTTTAAGTGCGCTCCAGGAGGATAAGATGTCTACTGCAGCATCAAAGAGAGAGTTGGCTAGTGAGGCGGACGCCGAACTGTCAGCTATGATCCTCTGAGCTGCAGAGGGGATTGGATTGGAGGTGCCCAACGTGCCCCTGTCCGATCCTTCGAGGCTGGATAATTGTTTTCTGGGGACAAGAACAGCGGCATTGCCACATTCCCCCCCAGTGCCTACTCTCGATGGCGGGGCAGCCAAGGGCTATGCTGCAGTCCCCCAGCCCCCACGGGGCGCCGCTACCTGGCGGTGTCAGACGCGTTTGTCCTTAAAGGCATGTAAGCTCTTGTCCACTCTCGCGGGCAGAGCTTACCATGCTGCGGGCCAGGCTGCCACCGCCTTGCACGCCATGACCACCCTGCAGGTCTACCAGGCCAAGGCGTTGAAACTGCTAGAGGGTGGTCCTGACCAAGGGCTTATGCAGGAACTTCGTGCCGCGACCGACTTCGCCCTCCAGGCGATGAAGGTTACAATGCGATCCCTTGGAGAGGTGATGTCCATGGTTGTGGTCCAGGAGTGGCACCTATGGCTGAACCTGGCTCAGATGGCTGACGTCACAAAGCTCGGTTTCTCGACGATCCCTGTCCCAGGCCAGCTTATCCGGCGAAACAAACACATCTTGCACCACACGGATACTACCACCAAGTCCCTGGCTTCCCAGCCTCCGCCTGCTTGTTGCCGAGGGCATGGTGATCAGGCCTGGCTATGTGCCCAAGGTTCCTATCATGCCTTTCCGCAATCAGGTAGTGAACCTGCAAGCTTTGCCCCAGGTGGAGGCAGACCCGGCCTAAGAGTTGCTGTGTCCCGTTTGCGCCTTGCACATATACATGGACTGCACCTGGAGCTTCAGACGCTCCGAGCAGCTCTTTGTCTGCTATGGAGGTCAGCAGAAAGGGATTCTGTCTTCAAACAGAGGTTGGCCCATTGGGTGGTAGACACCAGTATATACACCATCTATACCAGTGGTATAGATATGCCAGGGAGAGCTGTGCCCTTTAGATGTTAGAGACCACTTTACACGGAGTGTTGCCTCATCCTGTGCATTGGCTCATGGCGCCTCTGTATATTTGTAGAGCCGCAGGCTGGGTGACCCCAAATAACTACAATCTCCGCGTCGAGCCTGTGTCCTCCCGTGTCTTAAGTTAGACATCAGGTGAACGGAAGGCCGGCTGGTGTCGGCTTGCTGCACCACTCCAATGGGATCCGTGTGCTATTTCCCTCCCGCGCACCCTGGGTCCTGCTGCCCTGCAGTCAGGACTAGATGAGGAGTAGTTCCTGGCTGTGCTCCTACTGGGTCTCCTTCGCCTAGTAGGTTGTGGCTACATATCTCAATATTCCACGGTGAGTCAGAAGGCTGTGTTTCCCTTCATATATCTTTAACCCCGTAGATATATTGAATTACTTCAAATTCCACACGTAGAAACTACCCCCCCCACCAACCCCTGTTTCAGTAACATCTGGCATCCCTGTGGGTTCGATAGCAGAGAATGCACACGATCATATGTTTAGGCACTATAAATCTTGATTTACCACTTTTCTGTAAGGGCAAGGTTTAGAAATGGGCTAGATGTGGTCATTTGTATTAATTACACCTAGTGAAATACGTATGAATTATCCTGAGATCGGTGTAAAAAGTCCACAGATTGCACATAAATAAACTGCATTTTGGTGAAGACAGTAATCCGTCATTATTTGTACACCTGCTAGAGGTCGCTTAACTTTAAAATGTAAATATAGGTTGTTACAAGGTGCTTGGACATGACCTATAGGGTTGTTTTTGTTGCAGGACAAGCTCAAAATAACACTAAATCTGGCAATATGTGCTGTTATAAGGCTTTATCAAGTATTTTTAATTCATTTTCTATACAAGAACAGCCTTTTTTGTAAATGGGGCTCATTTACGAATGCCACTCGCCATATTATGTGCCTTAATACTCACAGGTTCACCTGGAGGACCTTTTTCACCTGTGCTTCCAGGAGGACCTGCCTTACCCTGCAAAACACACACACAATTACATGTGATTCAGATACTTGAAATCAACCGACTCACAGATAAAAAAAAAAAACAACCACAAATTTTATCTCTATAATTTCATGTTCGGAGCTGCTCTCCACATCAACAATGACTGTCTCATTGTTTTGATTTCTCCAAAGGAATTTTATGAGACAAATCTGATCAATGCAAGTAGAAAAATATTAACACAGGTGCTCAAAAGTCCCAAGCTATTGTCCAAAGAAGCCTCTAAATTATTAGTGATTTGTTAAACACATTTTGTGATTTATAAGTAAAACATTACTTTACAGAATTACTTCTACTTACAGAATGTAAACGTCTGAGTTTGTATTTGTTTCTATGATGGAAATGTAACCATGAGCTGTAATCCAGCAGGAACCAACAGTCTTTCTGCTCTCATTTTCATCTATTTTTCTTTCTCTTTTTATCAGACGCAGATACTTGGAGAAACAGGACCCACTGGCTTTATGTTCACCTGTCCTATCAGAGAATGTCTCAGTCAAATCTCACTGTTTCCACCACAGAGACGCTCAATGACTGTTTGAACCAACACTCTGCTGATACTGTAAGTGCCGCAGCACTTTAATAACATCAATGACAAATTTTTTATCACCCTACTCATCAAAAGTCATAAGCACTTTATTTTCCAGCAATAAATATGACTTACACAAAGATGCATTTACAGTCATAAACGCTTCCATATGTGCCCCTCTCAAATATAACTTTACTTTACAGGCTTCACATTCAAGCAAATAAAGGCATTTTAAGGCATGAACCTGGTTTATAATAGCCTAGTTTAAAATCTTGAATATTACAATATAAAAGTATTCATTTAAACAAAGTTTTTTTTTTGGCAAAACATTTGACAATTTTTATAATTGTTTTGGCAACAGATTTTACCATTTTAATAAGATAATTTTAATAATGGAGTATTACATTAGAATATTTATTTAAAATCAAACTATTTTTGACAAAATATTCAGAATTAATAGTATTAGTTTTCAATGTATTTACTTAAAAATAATACATTTTTGGCAACTTATTTTTTATTTCATATATTTTTTTCAGCATACTGATTTCCAAAAGATCACGCAAACGATGCAAAATTCATGATCACAGGATTACATTTACAATACAATGAGCAGAAGAGGTTGTTTTTTCTAAAACATATTGCATACCAGTGTATAATCTGTTGAATGAGCTGCTAACAGTCTCTCAACATTCACCACTCATCTCTGACACTATTTGCATATCCTAGTGCTCTGATTGACTGCTATTAAACAGGTGTGTGACTGGATCACATCAGCACACATCTGCAGCATTAAAGCAGGGATTATCTGTTCACAGGAAAGCCTGCAGTTTAAACATCATAAATCATCTGAGTTCTGATGAATCCGCAGCGTTTTAATGAGGCCGGAAACACAGATCAACACCGTCAGCCACTAGAGGACGCTGTGAGCTCGAGAGCATTAAACCCCCTCAGGCCCGGGCGAATACTAAACACTTCCACACACACTTCACACTTCCTGACAGCAAACACACTCACACTTTACTACAGGAAAACACACAGTGGTCTCAGAGCAAAGACATCTCAACATCCTGCGATATGTGTGATAAATAGGGATGACTCCACTTTACAATTCTGGCTCCTTAACAATTATATGCATAATTTTGATAATTAAAACAAAATAAAAACAATTATTTAAGAAATAAATAGGATTTTTTTTTACACATATTTGACTATTTTAGTCATATTGTTTAAATACCTAAATATTAAATAATAATATAGTGGTATTATTTACCCAAAAATAACAAACTTTATTTTAATAAAAAAATTGAATATTGAAATTGTATTTTTGGCAACACATTTTTACTATTTTAATATAACTTTTCAAATGTTTTTGTTATTCGTAACATTTTATTTAGCAATAAAAGACAATAATACTCATAAAATATTATTTATATGGCAGCATTTTATTATAATTAAATAAATAATAGTAAAAACTCAAATAAAAAAATAGCATTTATTTAAACAAAAATAGTATTTTGGCAACATAGTTTACTAACTCAATGTAATTAATAGAATACTTTTGAGTATTAAAAGTGAATATTGTTGTTTATTCAATAGCATATTGTACTGTTTTAATCTGATTATCTGAATACTTAATGAAACTGAAAACATAATAATATTATTTCTTTCATTAGGTTGACACTTTGAGTATTTAAAGAAAGTAAAAGTAAATTAGTATTGGTGACATAATATCTTACTTTTAAAACTTAAAAAAATTAAGTACATAATAATATGAAGTGTTTTTAACAGAGATGGCAGCATCAAAATTTTCTAATGATACTTACAGGCGCTCCAGCTGCTCCTCTCTTCCCTGGAGCTCCAGCTTTACCCTACAAACACACACAAACACACATGAAAGAGTTCAACTGAAACTTTCTGATCTCCTCTGAACCCAAATGAGCTCAAAGCTGTCTGGGGTTTAAATCCACATGATGTGTGGTGATGTGAGAAGAAACTGTTTTTCCACATGAAAACATTACAACTGACGACTTTGTCAGATTCTTCTAACTTCTAGGGACCTTTTTTTTTTTAAATCAAAATTGAACATTTTGAATCAATTTTCAAGTGTCACTTACGATGAATCCAGGAGCTCCATTTATCCCTGGAGATCCCTTTTCACCCTGCAAAACAAAAGCAGTCAAACTGTCAAGCATGTGTGACATGTGTCTGTGCGTCACGATCATTCAGTGGCTTTGTAACGTAAATCACAATGCAATTGTTTTGGGTTTTGTAGTGGTGTAAAAGGCACAATGAAAGTGTGATTTCTATCCTGTGTGATCCATTTTCTCCTGAAACAGGAAGTAGATTTTCGACACAGAGACATTAATTCCCACACTGCAAAAACAGCTTTTCTTACTCAGTATTTTTGTCTTGTTTCAAAATATCAAATAATTCTTAAATCAAGACACTTTTACTAGATACAAAATGACATACTGTAGTACATTTAGTCTGGTTTCTAGAGAAAAAACAAAAAGAAAACTAAATTAAGTGGATTAAGTGCTTAAAACAAGTAAAAATATCTTGATTTAAGAATTTTTCAACATCTTGAATAGAAACAACACAAAATACTAATTAAGACTTTTTTAAGCAGTTTTTTTTTGCAATGTAGATCTTAAGATTTTACATTCATAACTCTTACAAGTTCTCTGTGTGTGTGTATGTTTTGGGTTTGTAGGGACACTGGTACCTTTACGCCCTCAGGGCCGGGCTCTCCTGGAGGGCCGTCTGGTCCCCTGGGGCCCTAAAAGAAAAAAACAAAATACACAATATCTTTAAAGGATTAAAAAATAACCATACATACCAACTGATTGACTGCACTAAGATTTGCAAAACAAATCTGTATTCAGTTTTCTAAAGTGCTGAAATTGATCCATTATGTAACTGAATACGCAACTCCCATAAAATTCCAGAAGATAAATCTAAGCATGACATGAAGCCAGATTCTTGTTGACATATTAGAGCTAAACATTTCTGTAGAGGGGATTTTGGATATGTCATAAATCAGAAAAATAATGTCAACGGACAGAAAACCATATTTTTTCCATATTTTAGTAATAACTGTTGTATAAACTAAGGTGAATGATATTTGAACAAACCCTTCAGTAAAAACCTTCAGAATACAGATAGCAGTGAAACTTTTAAAGAGATGATGTTTAAATATAAACAAATTTCGGGAGAAGCACGTATGAACAATTAATCAAAACTGATTCCTCAGCCTATTATCTGATTATCCTATCAGAGCAAATCCCTTTAAATAGAGCTAACTTCCCTTCTCCGGTCTCTCGCTCAATGCATCCCTTCACCAGTCCTTTCTCTGCCCCTAGATCTTGACTATTCTTCTTAATTTAGTTTGTCTTTCATTCCAGATCAAAGCGACCTTCAGAAGACTGGATGCCAGGCGTCAGGCCAGAGAAGAACTGGCCCATCCAAGCCTGGGTTCTCCCAAGGTTCTTTTCTCCATTCCTCACGGTTGGAGTTTTGGTTCCTTGCCACCGTCGCTTATGGCTTGCTCGGATGGGGGCACCTAATCTCCAGTAATTTTGTCAGCTTAAGAAGCCCTTCGACATTTCCTAAATAGCTAACCTCTCATTTTCGATAACCTTAACGCTTGTTATAAGGCCCAAATAAGCCTTCGCCATTAGGCCTCACCTTCCACCCGGGGGGCATTCAGGGTTCGGGCCAGTTGCCAAGCTCCATTCGACCATCGCTGCCCTATAGTTAAAATACCTGGGACTCTGGGTTCAGCTGGCCTCCCAGCCCTCTCCCCAGACAGCATGCCAATCACGCTCTTATTTATTAATGAGGAAGTGTGAACTCGTAAAATTTATTTTAATTGAAATCTACAGATGCAAATAGATAACACACAATAAAATAATATTTTACTTACACTAGTCTAAAATATATATATTTTTTCACTAGTATATATATATATTTATATATATATATATATATATACACACACCGCATATGTTTTTAGGAATAAAATATTGTCTAAATGAGGGTGAAAGATATATGAACAAACCCCTCAGTAAAACCCTTTAGAATATGGATTGAAATAAAACTGTTAAGTTTGGTTTATGCAAGTGCTGTGGAAGTGAAAAAAAAAACCTTTAAAGGAATGCATTGTAATTAAAATTTACAAAAGCAAAAATTGACAATGTGCAATAAAAAAAACGTGAAAGTGTTTTCTTTCTTCTAGTTTAAAACAACATGTAATAAATAACATATATATTAGACTGTTTGGCTTTATATTATATCAAGTTAATTCTTATAAATAGTCCAGCTGGTTGATCAATGAGCCAACAGAGAGGAGACACCTCACCGAACACACCAGGAAACAAGGACAAGCCAAACAAAACCAAAGAAGAGAGGCTCTGTTACAGAAACTAGTGCACTGCTATGCTGTCTGATGTCTACTGTTTATATACAGTAAGCATAACCAATATGCATTATCATTAATTAAAACACTATATAGACCACGTAAGCTATTGAAGAGATGCAACTCACTGTTGATTATAATAATTTGGTGTTAGCATGTTACTAATACAGTATGCGATATGTATTAGTTAGCATTGTTATTGTGAACTAAAACTAAAACATTTAAAATAATTTAAAGTAATATAAATATAAAAATATATATTAAATATTAAACTTATATCCTCAAATGTACATTAACTTAAACCATTGCATTTGATTGAACAATTGCAACAAAATTACAAAATATATTAGAGAACATAAGTGTACTATTAAACAAAAAAAAAAGAAAAAAAAATTGCAACTAACTAAAATTAAATGCAATAAAGCTACATAGAAATATTTAAAGAAAAATAAAAAAAAAGATTACAAAAGCAACATTACTAAAACTTCAACTAAATTTGCTGAAATTCAACTTAAAATAAAGTCAATCAAAGCTAAAAATAAATTGAAAACCCAATAAAATTATCATATAACACATCTGAAATTACTCAAATAAAAAATTTATTTAATGCCAATCCAGCAGAGGGAGCCCTTTTCCGAGTACTAGCTCAACTCCGCTCCCTCTGCACTCACTTCCTGTCAGGCCTGTATAAAGCCTGAGAACAAACTCCAGTACTTTGCGAATTATTGCCAGTCTCATTGCCTTACCAAGCGGTTCTCTCATTGTTTATCTGCCTGATTTTGTTACGATTCTGCCTGCCACTGACTACGATTCCACAGATTGCCCTTCTAACTTGGTATGTTTATCGGACTGATGTGTATGTCTCTGTTTGGACCCACTGCCTGCCTTATTGTTTATGCCTCTTGGATTGCCCTCTTGTATGGAGCTAGATCGGACTGCCTTCCTGATATTGACCCATTGCCTAAACTGTTTAACCTGTCTCTGCCTTTTGTTTTTAATAAACTTCTGCAAATGGATTCACATTCAGCGTCCTCGTTATATAATTCTTCAACTCAAACGGATCCAGCAGAAGTAGTGAATCTACAAGCTATGTTCCAGTATCAGAACGATATGCTCAAGACTTACCAGGAAGAACTTGATCAGCTACAATCAGTTAATGGACACGTAACTGAATACATTCGGGCCTTACCATCACCTACACCTCAGCTGGTAAACTTTGCACTTCCTGATAAATTTGATGGCTCTCTGGAGCATTGTAAGAGTTTCATCAGGCAGATCAAGTTGTATTTGGAGCATCAAGGAGAGGCATTTGGAACTGAGGAACGCAAATGCACCTTCATTATGTCTCTCTTGTCTGGAAGGGCAATTGACTGGGCCGCTGCTATGTGTGACAATGATATTCGCATTAAACGTTCTGTGGATTATTTCCTTCAACCGATCCAAGAGGTGCTCGAGCACCCCGCAGGAGGCCGGGATGTGTCGATTCAGTAAATCCATCTAACTCAAAGGCAAACGGACTACAGCTGATTACGCCATAGAGTTCAGAACGTTGGCGACTCAAAGTGGATAGAGTAATGTTGCTCTAAAGGCCATGTTTCACAACAGTTTATCATTGGAACTCCAAACTGAGCTGGCATGCAAGGGAGAGGACTTAGCTTTCTCTGACTTTATCATGATGACAAACAAAATCGTCAGCACAAGAGGGATTGTCGAGAGATAGTCACCACGTTACCTGCAGAGATTCATGATGAAGTCGAACCAATGCAAGTCAACTCGTCACTTATCTCAGAAAAGGAGAGAGAACAGCGTCGCAATAATCAGCTTTGCTTTTATTGCAGTGAATCAGGCCATCGCAGTGTGGGGTGTCCACAGAAATCCCAAGAGACAGCCCAGGTAAATTTGCATCATTTTTGCCTACTTCAAAATAAAGTGTTTCAACTAGCTGTGACCTTGAAAGTTGATACTGCTCTTTATGATTTAACAGCGATGATCGATGCTGGAGCTGCTCTAAATCTCATCAGTCAGCAAAATTCCAAATACCGACTCATCCATGTACACCTCCCATTCAAATAAAATCTGTGGACGATGGAACCATTGGAGTCTATTACCCTTTATGCGATAAACTCTCCCAAGCATGAAATCATCCTCGGACATCCATGGCTATCCATCCATGATCCCGACATCTCCTGGTTCCAAGGTGAGCTCACTAGATGGTCTCCATTCTGTTTAAGTCACTGCATCTCTGCCATACCACAACCATGCCACACTACAAGCATTCAGAGCCCTGTAGTATCAACCAATGTCAAAATTCCAGCCTTTTACCAGTTGTTATCTGAGGTTTTCAGTAAAACCAAGGCCACACAGCTACCTCCTCACCGACCCTGGGATTGTGCGATCGATCCTCTACCTAATGCCACCCAAGAGTAAGGTCTATCCACTTTCCAGAATGGATGAATATACTGAGGAGGCTCTAAGTTCAGGTTTTATTCGACCATCCACTTCACCCGTAGAAAGCCGGAATCTTCTTCATAGGCAAGAAAGACAGAGGTTTATCACCATGTATTGATTTTCGAGATCTCAACAACGTCACAGTTAAATTCTGCTACCCACTCCCTTTGGTACCATCAGCTCTAGAGCAACTACAAGAGGCAAAGATTTACACCAAGTTGGACTTGAGAAGTGCCTACAATCTAATTCGAATTAAAGAGGGCGATGAGTGGGAAAACAGCATTTCTCACCACCAGGGGGCACAATGAATATCAGGTGATGCCGTATGGATTTGCTAACGCACCAGCTGTATTCCAATCATTCATTAATGAGACATTCAGAGACATTCTACATAAATATGTAATTGCCTATATTGATGATATCCTCATTTACTCCAACACTGTACTGGAACATATCCAACACGTCAAAACTGTTCTTGCTCGGCAGTTGGAGAACCAACTCTTCGTCAAAGCAGAGAAATGTGAGTTCCATGTCCACACAACCTCATTCTTAGGCTACCATATCAGTTACCATGGTGTCAAGATGGACGAGATGAAAGTTCAGGCAGTAACTGAATGGCCATGATCCACTACGGTCAAGGAGCTACAGAGATTAAGTACAGAGATGGACGCTGACCATGTATTCACCTTGCTGAAGAACCAATTTACCTCAGCTCCCATCCTAAAGCACTCAGATCCTAACTTTCCATTCATCGTAGATGTAGATGCTTCCGATTGTGGGATAGGAGCAGTGCTATCGCAACGCCAAGGTCAACCAGGCAAACTTTATCTCTGCGCTTTCTTCTCAAGAAAATTATCAGCTGCCGAGAGAAACTATGATGTGGGAAACAAAGAACTATTGTCCATGAAAGCAGTGGTGGAGGAATGGAGACATTGGTTAGAGGGAGCTGCACATCCATTTCAAGTGATCACTGACCATATAAATCTGGAGTACATCAAAGGTGCCAAACGTCAATTCAATTCAATTCACTGTTACTTACCGACCAGGCAGCAAGAATGGCAAGGCAGATGCCCTCTCTTGCAGACACGAACCACACATAGCAACAGAGAGCCCTGACCTCATTCTTCCACCCACTGTTGTGATAGCTCCTGTATCCTGGGACATTATGGAAGATATTTAAAGAGAACAACAACATGATCCATCACCTCTTCAGTATCCTCCCAACAAACAATACATACTGGTAACCCTAAGTCCACGCATCATCCAGTGGGTCCACTCATCATTCAGTACAGGTCATCCAGGTATCTCACACACTATTCATCTGGTACAAAATTCATTTTGGTGGCCATCCATGTCAAGAGATATAACCAATTATGTCAAGTCCTGTCAAATTTGTGCTCAATCAAAAACACCCAAAGAATTACCAACTGGTCTCCTCCAACAATTACCCATTCCTCAAAGACGGTGGTCAAGCCTCTCCTTATATGTATTCAGAATATACTTCCCGACGACATTGTAAGTGACAGAGGAACTCAATTCACCTCCCATTCTCCAAACAACTTGACATAAATGTTAATCTCACTTCTGGTTATCACCCTCAAGCCAATGGCCAAGTGGAACGTCTCAATCAGGAGACTGAATGTTATCTGTGTTCCTATTGTAGTGAAAACAGCACCGCTGGTCAGAGTTTCTGCCATGGGCAGAATATGCCGAGAACTCATTAACCCATGCCTCTACAGGATTAACTCCATTTCAATGTGTCTTGGCATATCAGCTGCCCATGTTCTCGTGGTCAGGTGAACCCTCCAATGTCCCAGCAGTAGATGACTGGATCCGACGTAGTGAGAGGGTGTGGGACAGTGCCCAGGAATCAAAAAATTCATGCTAACCGTAGACTTTGACCACACCCTCCCTACCAACCTGGACAATGGGTCTGGCTCTCTACAAGGGACATCAAGCTGCGGCTGCCCAGCAAGAAACTGAGCCCAAGGTATGTTGGTCCTTTCAAGATTTTGAAACAAGTGAATGAAGTGACTTACCAGTTAGAGCTTCCTCCTGACTATGGTATCTCTCCTTTTTTTCATGTGTCCCTCCTGAAACCGGTCCACCTGGGAGCTGACCCTGGCCATGAAGCCCCAAAACCACCACCTCCTCTGGATATCGGCAGGACTCCCGCATATCAGGTGAAGGAGCTACTGGACTCGCGGAGACGAGGGGGTCAGCTCCAATACTTGGTGGACTGGGAGGGATACGGCCCAGAGGAGAGGTCCTGGGTAGCCGCCAGGGACATCTTGGATCTGTCTCTAACCGAGGAGTTCCATCGAGCCAGACCGACTGTCCAGCACCATTACCACGGGGACGTCCACGTAGAGCTCCAGGAGTCGCTCCTAGAGGAGGGGGTTCTATAATGCCAATCCAGCAGAGGGAGCCCTCGCCCGAGTACTTGCTCAACTCCGCTCCCTCTGCACTCACTTCCTGTCAGGCCTGTATAAAGCCTGAGAACAAACTCCAGTACTTCGCAAAGTATTGCCAGTCTCATTGCTTTACCAAGCCGTTCTCTCATTGTTTATCTGCCTGATCTTGTTACGACTCTGCCTGCCACTGACTCCAATTCCACAGATTGCCCTTTTAACTTCGTATGTTTATCAGAGTGATGTGTATGTCTCTGTTTGGACCCAATGCCTGCCTTATTGTTTATCCCTATTGGTTTGCCCTCTTCCTGATATTGACCCATTGCCTAAACTCTTTAACCTGTCTCTGCCTTTCGCTTTTAGTAAACTTCTGCATATGGATTCACATTCTGTGTCAGCATCCTCATTACAATTAAGTACATTTAAGTTAATTACAAGTATAGTAAATAGTAAAGTATGTAACAAAACTACAAAAAATTACACTAAAATTAAAATAAACAGATTTTCAGTCCAAAAACAGCCAAAAAAATTAATAAATGAATTATACACAGGATTATAAAGAAATATATAAAAAATATCTTATTTTGTCCACAACTCTCAAATAAAATGTTTTTTGTATTTATTCAGAATAAGGGATGTTAAAAGGCACTGGAATGTATTGAACAGTGAAGTTACTGCATTTGGGACATGTTTTTAATGTGTTAAAAGCTGTCTATGCAGGTGTGTACTAGGTTTTGGAGCAGAAGCACAGAGCCTGAGAGTCTCGTCTATTGACTTTGGGTTCATGAACGGAGACTCTAGACGCTCTGTTCAGGATGTGTAAGTGATCTGTCATGTTTTCACAAGAGGGTTTAAAGTCGCCCGTTCTCACCATCATTAAAATCAGATCTGCACTGTTTTATATAAACAGAAGGGAGGGGAACGGTCTCCTAATTGCAGAGTTTGGCGTGAACCTCAAACCTCTTTTCATCAGCTTCTCTGGCCCCTGACAGACTTCATCCTGTGTCATTAGGACTCAAACACCCTCTTTTTCTTTGTCATTTATTATGTTAGTCAAGCTTTCCTGCAAGTTAGTGAGTTTTCCTTAAACATTTACCCTCATGGTGACCTGTTATTAATTAAACAAGCTGTTTCTGCTACTGTACTTAAGACAGTTACTTTTCACTGAACCCATTAAACACTTAAAACGTTCAAACAAACAGTTGCTTTATTCTGAAAAAAAAAAAGAAGATTAGAAGATGTAAGTGTAAAATTTATCCATAAACCATTTTGTATATTATGATTAATCATTCTGTAGCATCGTGGTTATTATCTTTATTTAAACATTCATTACTGAAAATAAAATATTTAAAAATATATATTATATTTCAACAATTCTCATTTTTGCGTTTATGTTAGTCATGTGCGTACAGACGATGTATTGTTTTTCACCACTAGAGGTCCCTGTGGTTTATCTTGAAATATAATTTGCTCACACAAACACACACACACACACACGTTGGTTTTTGTGATTTATGGGGACTCTCCATAGGCGTAATGGTTTTTATACAGGACAGACTGTATGTGGTATTGCCCAACACTGACCCTACACCTAAACCTACCCCTTACAGGAAACCTAAGAAATGTCCCCACAAGGTCAAAATTTACTGGTATTCCTATCTTTGTGGGGACAATTGGTCCCCATAAGGTGATAAATACCAGGTGCACACACACACACACACAGAAAATCCTCTAGCCATACTGAATGTATATGTTGGATCATTAAGAATATTTTTTTTTTGCTGTGTGAAATCATTTTCAGAAATGATTTGTAATAAAAATACAACAACAAAGCAACTAAATATTAACATTTTTTAATGCTTAATTTTCGATATATTAAAAAATTATTATTTTACATTGTAATTTCATCTGTGTTTGTAAAACCGGAGTTGAAATATCTAGTTATTTCTTGGTTATAGGCCTGTCAGTTAAAGGTATCTCTCTGCTTCAGTTGAGATAACAGTTTGCTTTGTTTTAGCTGCATTCACATCATTAGTTAAACATAAAAGCATTAATTTCTTTTACTAGTCGTCTTACCCTTCGTCCTTTTGGCCCGGAGACGCCTGCTGCTCCTCTCAGCCCTTGTGGACCCTTGAGTAAAAGAGACAATGTAATGTTTCAGTTATCAAGTGGGCAGTTACTCTCAACGTCCAACTTTCACCCAATATTTTGGATCTTGAGGAATCATGTGTAAACTTACTGGTGGACCTTGCGGGCCGAAATCCCCAGGACCTCCTGGAAGACCCGGATACCCCTTAAACAGACACATGGTTAACCAGGGATCCAACCAACCAGTCAACAGATTCAGACTTGGCTAACTCAGTTTTACAAATTATTTATAGAGAAATATGTGTTCACAAATGATTTACACACGTTTTGCATCACAACAATTTTCATACAAGAACCGATTCGATCTGCTTCTTTTTTTTTAATAATACTTAAAATCGTATGTAATTTGGTTTCTCAAGTAAATGTATCTTTATTTTACAAGACAAGACAATAGCGAGCAACAAGTGATGCAGTGCAATGTATTTTAATATGTTAGCCAATAAGTTCTTACTGTTGAACCTTTCTCTCCAGGAGGACCCAAAGGACCAGGAGGACCTCGGTCACCCTGAGAAACAGGAACATACTGTAATTACCTTTTCAGATCTATTTCAATCTAAAACCAGGTACACTGTCATGTTTTTCTAGCAGGAATTAAGTAACACTGGATAAATGTTGATTGTGTTACGCTTGTGTGTTTTAAAATACAGCCTCGGTTTTACCTTTTCTCCAGGTTGTCCGATCACTCCGGTTATTCCAATCAGTCCCACCGGACCCTGAACAAGACAGAGAACAAGAGCTGGTTAAACACACACACACACACACTACTGCATTCCTTGTGTCAGATTTTGGAAGAGTACATGTATGTGTGTTTGTGTGCTTATATGAATAATATAGTATAATACAGTAGTTTAAAAGCTTAAGGTCAGCAAAATGTTTTCTTTTTTTAAAGTAATTAGTATTCATCAAGGATGCATTACATTGATCAACAGTGACAGTAAAGTCATTAATGTTACAACAAAAACAATGTTTAAAATGAATGGTGTTTTTAATCTTTCTATTCATCTGCGAATCCCGCTTCCACAGAAATATTGAGCAGCACAACAGTTTTCAATGTTGGTACTGTAATAATCAGAAATGTTTTTCAAGCAGCAAATCAGTATATTAGAATGATTTCTGAAGGATCATCTGACACTGGAGACTGGTGTAAAGATGCTGAACATCACAGAAATAAATAGATTTTTACTGTATTTTTGATGACATAATTGGAGTCTTGGGGAGAATGTAATAATATTATATAATAACAATAGTGAGTAAATGAAGACCAAGGTGAACTGTCTCTTTAAGAGACACACTGACAATAATAATCTGTAATGATTCCTCAGCGGGAAATTTACTAACACTCTAACTGCTCGCATCCATCTTGTTGTTAACAAATGGATGAACTATGACAGCGCGGATTAAGTAAAGCTCTGTTTCCAGCGCTGCACTGAACACAATGAATTCAATGTGCATTTACACTCCCAGCTCTCATAAATCATCACAGACGAGGAACGTCACACTCCTGTACAGGATTTTCCATCACTTCCATGTAAGCTGGTACAGTACAAGTACATTTTTGGGACGATTCCCAGCATACACCATCAGCCCTGGGGAAGTTTCCGAAGCATTAGACGTTCCTCTGACAGTTCATTTGTCACAGAACAATCATTAAGTCAGATATCTTTGGCTCGTCTGACTACAGACTTTTCCATGTCAATGTTTTAAGCATTTTCCATTTCAAAAACAAAGATCATTATTGTATGGTTTGCAGGCAAACTGTTAAATTGCTCAAGATAAATTAAAAATATGCACAGCAGCCTAAAAGTTATAGGTTTTTGATGTCTCCTCTGCTCACCAAGGCTGCATTTATTTGACTAAAAATACAATAAAAATTGTGAAATATTTTTACAATTTAAAATACCTTTATTGTTTTTTAATATATTGTAAAATGTAATTGATTTCTGTAATGCAAAGCTGTATTAACACCAGTTTTCAATGTCACATTCTACTTTTAAAAAGAGGTTTTTTCCCTTCTTCATATTTTGGTACAGAATAGAAAGTTCAAAAGACCAACATTTATTTACAATTTTTATTTGAATCTTTAGCAAAATTATAAATGTCTTTACTGACATCCTTGATGAATAAAAGTGTTTTCTTAAAATCAATATATATATATATATATATATATATATTAGGGCTGTCAAAAATAACGCGTTAACGACGTTAATTATTTTTTGTCGTTAATT
>JAUMHQ010000089.1:18029388-18041058 GCA_032361165.1 Enteromius paludinosus | reverse complement strand
GAGGAGCGAGCCATCCCTAAACGCGAGACGTCCGGGAGAGCGAGGCTCGAGCGGTGCAAGAGGCGCCGGAGCCGCCCAAGTTGTACGCCGCAGAAAAGGAAGAAGCCGCCTAGCCGTGAGCAGCCGGAGCTGCCGGTACTCCGCCCCTTCCCGGAGCCATTTCCTTTCCTGCACTGCAGATTAATATATATAAATTAATATATGATACTAAAAAAAATGATATAATTTGACGATTGTGGTTGTGATGATTTTAATGCAGTTTAATTTGTTTAAGCATTTTTTGTATTATTATTAATAATAATTTTTTTAATGTGTATATAGTGTGCTTTTGTCTTACCAAAAGCACTGAAAGAAATTCAGTTAATAGTAAATGAATGAATAAATTAACAAATAACATGTAATAGATCCTAAAAACAGCTTTATAGTTTTCTATGTGACATCACAATATTTGATTTGATAACATGCAATAAAATCATATGCAAATAAGCAGTCACATTTATTCAAATTAATAATCAGGATAAACCATTTATATAGTAATATAGTTTGCAGATGAATATAAATCAGTCTCATTGCTGAGTGTTTCTCTGGTTCTTGTTCTGTTACTGTACAGAGTTGAGCTTCTGCCAAGAGGATATTAATAATGCTCAACACTTCAGGAGCAGAGATCCGCTGACAAACCTGCTCCTGGCCAAAATCTGCTCTCATAGGAGAGATGAAAGAGTCGGGATCACCGTCACTCCACATCACTTCAACATGAAGCTACCAGCACTCTACTCACTGCACACATATACAAGTCATTTTTAGCTTTTACTTTAGATTCAGTTATTTTTGGATTTATCAAGTTTATCAAGGACAAAAATTAATTGATAAAATACAATCATTAAATACCTTCAGCAAAATCATTATTAATATTTAACAAATGTTATTATTAAGAAATATAATTATTAATAGTATTTTTTATTTATAAAACTACTAATTTGTCTAACATTTTAAACTGTCTGTAATAATTTAACAATTTTTATTAGTTAAGTTGACAAAACCTAGTTGACAACCTGCAAAAGCGTGTCACTTGCTCAAAATGGATAGCTCATTCCTCAAAAGCAAGTATTCATGTCAATGAAAGTGTCAGTGTCATCAAGATGAAAAGACCATTGTTTATGAACAAGATAGTCCAATGGCTTTGTCATGTTTTCATTATGCCAGTTTACTCTGTAAATGTTTTACAATGCAAAAAAAGTCTTTTTGGTGACACTTCCTGAAAATGCTCAAGACAGCACTATATACTATTTACACAGCCATTTGAAAACTACAGTAAAGTACAAGACACTGAATATGTATGTTTCACATTTTTACTGCATATGCTCTTTTTTTTTTTTCAAATTTGCTTGACAGATTTTGACAACTAGTTCAACATTTTGTATGTAATGACTCAAGCAATGATGTCACACCGTTTTTTACCCCTATTTTACGATCTAAGTGCATGTCTAAAGGTGCACGAAAAATGGCCGATCACATAGTCCAAAGGGGTTGTGTCTATTTTCTTACTGAGTGACAGGTGTGTTTTTAGGCATAACCTGCAATAAACCAATCAGAGTCTCATCTCCCATAAGATCGTTAAGTAACAATATCTACATCGATAAAAACACTTCTGTAGCGAGGAAACAGATCTGTTCCAGCGCAAGCAAGCAGGAAGCTTAGTTATGATACATGCAATGACTATCCATTATGACATGTAGATAAATAATCATTTATTTATTAATAAATAAATAGAAGGGTGTTGTGCACCACATATTAGTAATGCACTTATTAACTCTCGGAGTACACTATTTAGGGTTAGTGGAATAAGTTGACATATACTTGTGAAGTTTCTGTAAGTCAGTATGTAGTATGTTCTGGAGTCTTTAAAATACAGTGTTAGAAGATATTAAGCAGACAGTCTACTAATACTCTGAAGACTGCTAGTTGACATGTAGTTGCAAAGTTACTTACTGTTAGTAGAATGTGTAAAGTGGACTACCAGAATAAAGTGTTACCAAACTGAATCAAGATTCAAGGACAGAGCGGCTGAACAAAGGTATCAAAGCAGCAAGTGTGTGTTTTATTCATGATGAAGCTGTTGATACCTGTATGTATGTGTGTGTGTGTGTGTGTGTGTGTGGAAGGGCTCACTCTCAGGCCTGGAAAGCCACTGCTGCCGGTTCCTCCGAAAGGTCCCTAAAACACAACAAACATAAGAAACTCAAGCCACAACACATTCATGAGGAACAGCTCTGTTCATTTGTCTGCATGTAGGAGTCTTTTTTTGTGTTATCAGAAACCCTACTATATTTGACATCTTAACAGTTCAATAAAATGTTAGGCCTTAAATAATCCAGAAAGATTTTACATTCGAATGCAAGTCATTTTGTTAATCATAATGGATGACTTTCAATGACTTTTATGTTGGATGAAAATCAAGATCCTTTAGGAGTGATTCTGAAATTTTTTTTTTAATTATTTCTGTGAAGCGCAGCTGAATTTTCAGCATCATTCCTCCAGTCTTCAGTGTCACATGATCTTCAGAAATCATTCTATTATACTGATTCACTGCTCAACTAACTTTTCTGATTATGATCAATGTTGAAAACAGTTGCGCCACCCAATATTTGTATTTGTGAAAACTGTGATGCAATTTATTTTTCTGGAATCACAGATGCATAGAAAGTTCTAAAGAACAGCTTTACTTGAAATTAAAATCTTTGGTAGCATTAGAAATGTCTTTACTGGCACTTCTGATCAATGAAATGCCTCCTTGCTGACTGTGTTGATGTGTTGTACCTCGTTCCCGTCCGGTCCAGGTGGCCCTCGCTCGCCCGCATCGCCCACAACACCCTGCAAACACACTGGGTCAGTGTCTCTTATCAGGCTCATCTCGTACAGAAGTTTATTCTCCTAATCAGTTTGTGTTACTGTAAAGGATGTGTGCTGTAAATGGCAGCGGTTTCAGTTCAGGAGAGCGTATGCATGTTTGCTTGTGTCTTTGAAAGCCCCGGGGGCCTCTGAACGTCTTCCAGCAAGCTTTCATCTGCACTGGAGATGCCTGTGATTAATCATTCTGCTGCAGACGGCGGGCAGGAGCCCAGCTGGCACACCAGCACTCTTGTGATTTTAGCAGACTCATACGTTTGAGGCATTCTCGGGACCAACACTTCCTCCAGAGTTTGGAGAAGAGAATCTGATCAAGTGTCTGAAGATTTGGACACTATTTTATGATCTAAGTGCATGTCTAAAGGTCGGTCACATAGTCTAAAAGGGTTGAGTCTATTTTCTTACTGAGTGACAGGTGTGTTTTTAGGCATAACGTGCAATAAACCAATCAGAGTCTCATCTCCCGTACTCTTAAGTTGACGAATCTGATCAAATGTCTGAAGACACCTGGTTAAAAACCAAAGACTTGTACAACTGTGCTCAATCGATTTGACTTTTTACAGTCCTGTTCCTCAGTACACTATAAGCACATTGTAAGTGCACATACTGTAAAATAAAGTGCAACCAACTATCTATAAATATAATAATAGTTGTTATTATTGATGTTGTTTATTTATTTATTTTAGTTTTATTTTATGGTAGAAAATAAGATATTTTATTATTATTATTATTTAATGGTTGAAAATAGCATGTAGTCGCTGAACCAATAAATGTTAAATATTTAAAAAGAAATAATACTATTTTATTAATATTCAAAGAGTTTATTTATTATTATTATTATTTATTGTTGTTATTATTATTTTTAAATAAGTTACATACTGAAGAGGAAATATCAATAATAAGTAATCAATAATTGCTGTAGTTCTCATTATTATTATTATTACTTTATCTTATTATCAAATTACTTCTAATTTGGTATTTCACATAATATTTACTCAACATTCACAAGATGAAACATTTGAAATTGCTGATAATCATGAAATACAGGCGCATGCTAATGATAAAATATCCTGGTTCGTTACTACTGTACAATAACTAACACATTCTGACGCGTGTGTGTGTGTGTGTGTGTGTGTGTGTATACATGCACATCAGTCAGTCACAGCCCCTTTAAGAAGTAAAGAAATGTGTCTGTGTTAATGTAGACTTTTATATGTTGCAAAACATCTTCCACAAGGATAATACGGCCGTCTTTACAGCTGGACGACAGATGACAAGAAAAGATTCTTTGTGCATTTTCTTCATCCACAAGTAACTTCATCTGTTACTAATATGCCTAGCTCATTTGCATAATATCCCCTGACGACATTTAATGAATGAGAGAGCGTTTACCTGTCTTCCTTTGGGGCCCTTGATTCCCACAGGACCCAGTATTCCCTGGAACACATCGAGACGATAGCGGTTACCAAACAATCAGATCTGACACACATTGATCACACTGAGCCGGAGGGTGTCATCAATCTCAGCGCTGTTGTCTTGTGTGTTTTCCAGCTCGTGTCATTCATTTGGGAATTTGAGTCTGTCAAATCACAGCAACTCTCAACACAATGTTCCTTAACAGCCCATGTGTGTTAGTCAGTCTAACATGTCCGGACAAAGCCGGCATTATGCTGATATTAAAAGAATACTGCTGGATATAAACAGCATCTGTGGCCTGTGGTCATTATGACTCCTCCATTATTATGTAAAATGAGTGAAATGTGCTTTTACAGTAAGATACTTCCGATGGGCAAGTGTACAGGAGCAGAAACATACAGAATTATTTAGTAAAAATACCAAAAACTAAGTTTCAAAAGCATAAATGTCAATTTAATGTAATTTTTTTTTCAATGAAATAACAGATACCATTCAGACAAAGTGAAACTGACCAGGTTAAATGGATTTGTCTGACCCTGATATGAGACAGGGTTGGTAAATGATCACACCTGTCGCAGGCTAACATGAAACATTGCATCTTCTTCAAATTTCAGCCACTTGATCACATCGCTGCATGCTCGCCTAATTGATATCAATTCTAAGTGCATTACTGCAAACACACAAATTAATAGACGATTCAAAATTACTTTCTGTAACACACAACAGCATGTTACTTCGCTTCAAATCATCTGCACGCATGTCATATGCATTAATGTGAAATTATGTTGTATAACTAGGAATTTGAACTCACTCTCTCTCCCTCCAGTCCTGGTGCTCCTGCAACTCCTGGAGGTCCGATGAAGCCCTGATACGGAAAAACAGACACACATCACCAACAGACCAAAAAAAGAGAACTCTTTCTTCTACATATTACACTAGCTTATCCCCAAAATGTGATCAGATAATTCTGATAGCATGCTGATCAAAAGTTGTGCTCTGATGGTTCCATGATCTACATATAGACAGTATCATTGATTGCGTACGCCTGGACCTAAGTTAACTCTTGGTCTGTGTTTGTTTATCGATCTGGGGTGCGTTTCCCGAACAACGATGTAACTCGCTGATTAACCACCAATCCGGCAATGCATTGTTTGGAAACGAACTAGCTACACACAACTGTTTCCCGCACACGGTCACATCTCTGCCGTTTAAACCACATCAGTTCAACAACATAGGGCCATTGTTAATGACTTCTGCTATTTATCTGATTAGAGATCTCCAAGATTGAGATCTCTATTGAGCATGACACGTATTGACTGACTATTTTTGTTCACTGTCATTTTGCTTTATTTGATCTTTGAATCACCGTGGGTTCCCTCTTACGTCATACTCCGATGTTCCCTTAGCCATTCATGCACAAGCGCACTTTTCAAAAACAGCGTTTAGAACGGACGCTCAAAAATACATAATTAAAGCGCATTTTATATCTAGATAGAATGTAAGTATGTAAGATAGTAATGCATATTAATTTGCTTCTCGTGCTCAAGAGCATATTTATTAAAGCCCACATGTCTCACTAACAAGAAACTATGCTTCTAACCACAGGTCCAAAGCTGTAGTTCCAACCACGTACGTTTGTGACGTTGATTGCAAGTGTTCGTTTTGAACTATGCTTTCGGGAAACGCAGAATCCTTGAACTATGCTGGGAACAACCAAACTTGCAACCATAGTAGGCTAACCATGCTTTTGGTAAACGCACCCCTGGTAAGTGGTGTCGGCTACAAAAGCAGCTAATTATGAAGTTGGTCTCAGGTTATTGTGCAGCAGGATGTGTTTCCCATAGCTATATTTTTTTTTATTTGTGGCGACTTGCCACAATATCAAAACTGACTGATTATCCAAAAGTCTTTGTTGAGTAAACACGAGCACGTAATGCACGTTTAAAAATCAAACCGAGGCGTAGGTGCTTTATATCACTGTATTTCGTAAGGAAGCATGTCATGTTCATTTCCTCCTGCATGTAAGGCAGTGTTTGTAAGCTCAGAGCTGCTTGGTCTACAGCTGTTACCGGAAAAACCTCTCGTTTCTTGTGTTTAAAGCAACCTCCTGCTGGCAGAGAATGAGTTAGCATTTTAATAAATACGTCTGATTTATGCAGCGAACAGATTTACCTTGTTATCAAAAAAATAATAGACTCTAGAAGAACTTGGCTGTTGTTATTAATTCTATTTGGATGACTACTGGAAGTTAAGTTTGTGCCACAAAAGCATGCACGTGTTGTTATCGTTGAAACGTCTATAATGCACAAGGAAATTCATTGGCGACAAACAAAAGGTAAGGCCATTGGAATGAAAATTGGTGCAAGTCACCTACTGGACCAGAAAAACTATAAAAGCTATAAGCCAAAAATCTCCCCTTAACTATGACTGAACAAATCCACTTACAATATTTATACCATTGGTTTGATTGGTCACATAACTGCAGCTTACTTTATTTTGATTTCAAAAACTTTTTCTTGCACATGATGTATAACCTTGAGCTAGTTACAGATACAGGCTCATTCATCAGCCACCTTTCAAAATTTTATATTGCTCTTAATCACAGTAATTTACAAGTAATGTGCGCATAGAGGACTGCAGCTTACTTCAATAATACGCAAAACAAGATGATCCTGTCAGCATCAGGTTATGATAACCTATTTTTTTCTACGTTTAACATACTGGACACAAATTATTCAGAGCGCAGTGTAAGCGATTGGCCAGTGTTTTCGTTTGCTGTAGGTGCACGGAGCACTATATGTATACTTTCTTGTTAAGTGAGATCACATGTACTATCGGTCAAAGATGAAAGAAACAGCCCTCCTCCCATCTTTGCACATTCCTGTGTTGCGGCACACTGCCAGATGTTGAAAGCCATTTCTGAAACAAGCTTCATGCTGCTCACTGATTCTTACTGGGACACAACAGCGTAGAGGACAACAGTAATACAAGATTTAGAGATGACTGCTATACGTACATTGACACCTTTAGGTCCAGGGTTTCCCTCTGGTCCTGCAGATCCCTGCAAAAAACATTAAGCACATTTACATATACAGTAAGACAAATACACACATCTTGAAACCTGGCAAAAACATATCAAGGTCATATTTCGTCAAAAAATCTACATGAAATTATTATTTGCATGAGGAAAAAATCCTAAGTAGGGAAAATGTGTGTGCTTTTTTTAAAATGCATGTTTATATAATGTATCTTACTCTTATGACACTGTTGATAAAGTACATTTCTGCAAAAAAAAAAAAAAAAAAAAGAAAAGAGAAAAGAAAAGAAAAAAGAAATGTGACAAATGCTTGAAGTAACACTTTGTAAGACCTTCAGACTACAATTAGGTTATACTGAAGATGAATGGAACACTGCCATACTAAAGAATATTAAAATGCTGTATTTGCACCATGCAAAATATTTAAACCACACTGCACTGAATCATTTATGCCACAATGCAATGCACTCAACCACCCATTGCATTTTTATTCCTAATGATACCTTGACGGTTTGTTCATGTAGTGTTAAGAGTTGCATTTTGTGTATTATTTCACATACTACTATTAAAAATACACAGTATACTGCACAGTACATTTCAAACAGCTGCCTGATAAAAAAAGTTCAATTTAAAAGTTTAACATTTCAAATTTTGAATGAAAATGAAGCAGCGCAGTATATTTTGTTGTTTTTTAGTAGATACTGGTCACTGCACCTGCCTGCCAGGGTAACCTGTCACCCCAGGTACGCCCGGCAATCCTGGCAAACCCTGAGGAGAAAAGAAAGAAAAACGTGAATGAGAGATGAGAGCGGCTGCCAGCGGACGAATAGAGCCACTATTGTTCCCTGTGGCATCTCTCTCAAAGCATCCACGGACCGGACCGGCTCTCCACGGCCTGACCCTGGCTGAAGTCCAGACGGCGGCTCCTCTCCGCTGCACGACTCCAGCACGGATCATCTTTGCATCAGATGACTGCATATAAAGACTGCGCTTTGTGACTGAATGAAACTTTCCATGTATTGAGTTCCAAACCTTCCGGACTTGGTTATTGAGGAGGTACAAAGGTACAACTCATAGATCTGTTTAATGCCATGTCAGACATGTAGGCAAGGATGGAGAGAGAATTAAAGGCGATTGTACAGGCAAAATATGTGCAACAGGATGGCTGCTGTGTGAAAGGGAGATTAAATATCATGCAAAAACTAACTTTCAGCTCCATCTATTTAGGAAAATCTGATAGATGCTGACACAAATTATGCATTTTGCACTACTTAAAAAAAAATGACATCACTGTGAAACAGGGCAAAAATTTCATCTGAATTATAAAAATCTGAAGTATTGCTTTATTGCTAAGATCTTATCAATATATACATACGATTGGATCAAAGATGAAAATTTTTTATTTCAAAGGTGCATTCTGCATAGCAACGCACTGAAACACTCAAAATAACTTGCAATCTGCAGTTTATTTAACAAATCTTAGCTATTGTTACACCAGTAATAATGCATGCACACTTGTTACTCAAAAATAGCCACTGAAGTTAATAAAAGAATAGTTGTTGAGTTTCTGAAAATTTTACTGCCCAATTTATCAGTAACGATTAGCGATAATAAAAGTGATGCTTGACTTTGAAAACATGCCTAGTTAAATATGGCTTGGGGCCTGACTACAGCCCCAAAGCATGCTTCACAGACACTGACTGACTGAAGCAGCAGTTGAAAATGTCAATGTGAGGACCTCACAAACAGACTGACATCCACCTGAGATGCGTTTCATCAGCTCACCTGTTCTCCGGGCAGACCTGCTGGTCCTAGATAGCCTTTGGGACCCTGCGAAGAAATGAAAGCAGATTACAACAAGTCTCTTTTACAGAATGCCGGTAAGAAAACAAAGCAAAGAATTTTCTCATTTCCCTACAGTGTTAAGAACAAGGGGAAACAGAGAGACTTGTACTATCTTTTCCACATTTCTGGGGATTTTGTTGCCTAAAGTCCCAGTGGCCTCAGATAAGACTAATAGCCCTTAAGAATTTCCACAGAACTGTCAAAACCCTTTAAAGCCTTCCCCGTCTGACAGCTCCAGCTCGAGCCCATGAAAGAAAGACAAGTCACGACAGTGAGATGGGGAGAGGAGGTCAGAAAACCTCACCTCCAAACATTTCTTGTGCGCTGCAACTGATCTGTGCCAAATTAACCGAAGCACAACAATGCAATCCTAAAGTCAGTTATCAGCAAACATATCTCTGAATTGAATATTTTGATATTAAAAAGCCTAATTTGATAGAGGTACTGACATGTGTTTGCCAGCAGGTGGCGCTGTGTCTCGGACAGAGCAAAGAGACTCAAGTGTGGTGCAATCCTTCTGCAGAGCAGCCGAGAGGACAATGATGCATCAGAGGTCACTGTGATTTACACCTGACCTGGTCTGGACCAGCAGGACTATTCTTCAGGACATTCTTTAAACGTTTTACTGCATGAGCTGAGTGTTCCAGATACTAATGACCTATAAAACAGCATTTAAACGGATTGCTTCAATTTAGCACACTCAAGATCAAAGACTCGAGGTGAGGTACGTCAAGAAAACAAGAAATGAAAGTCAAGACAATAATATTTCACAAGCAGCTCCTGTTCTGCATTGATACCTCATTGAGTATCACTCTTTCACTCAGAAAAAGTCATATAATGGAAGTTAAATCGGTTGTCTTCACGGTAAATGGTTAAACAAAAACTGTGCAACAAATTAGCTTTTAGGATTGATATCCCAGCCAACAGCTCAGATGAGTTGATAAAGCAAAAAACCAGCAATGAAGCCAAGACAAACTCAATTTGATCAGCTTCTAAGTCTTTGGAGGCAAATCAATGACTTCTGTCATGGCTTGATCTATACTATCAACAGTTCTGTTTTCACCTCCAGATGCCCATGGTTTTCCCACTATCAGATGAATCAGGCCAGGATCCATAAACCTAACCAAACAGATCTGCTTTTTATCACTTCCCCGGTTGCGACAACTGCCCTTTAGAAAACCCCCCACGTAATAGTAAAGAGATCTTTCTAAACGGCCTCCATTTCCAAAGAAAACTCCAATCGGAGAACATTCATTCTCTGAGAGTTCAGCCACACAATAACCTTCTCAACTGGGTTCTCGAGATTGCAAGTGAAAATCCAATTACAATTGGCCACTGTTAGCAAAAGACGAGCTCTGGTCCACAATTTCTGGTCAAGACTGCAAGGATTTTATAAGGCCTTTATGTCTCTTCACCTCACAAACCAAAACAAAAGCATGATTTCTCCCAACAAACTACCCTCACAGACTCAAATCATAGACATGAAATATTGCAAAAGCACATTCTCTAGCTCTAGAGTTATGTAAGCGAAAACTTGCACCGGTTGCGCTTTTGAAGACGCGACATGGGACTGTTCATGTCACCAGGAGAGTGTCACCCTGCAGAGTTCCTTTCCTCTAAAAGACAACCCTTGACCTCTGGGGGGGGTCTAGCGGGGGCTCCTAGGGGTTGGCGACTCCCTGAGCAAAGCTACGTCTTGAGAAGTGTGAACAGACCTCCGCCGGCCTCAAAAACACAACACAGTGTCTTTATTCTGGTCCGTAACCCAATCCAGCCGCTACATCTCACCATAGTTCATCTGAAACATGCTCTCTGGCAGTAAGGTAGAAGAGAGGGTCTTACCTTTGGACCTACTTCACCTTTAGGACCCTGTGGACCCAGACGTCCTCTTTCACCCTGAAATAATAGAAAAGAAATGCAGTGTTGTCCTTCATCACCTGAGGGTCATACCTGGATGATGAAAACGTAATTCACGCACAAGTGATTCTATCATTGCTTGCTCGTCACCCTCACATTGCAAAGCTTTTCTTTCAGGGAAATCGGGCAAACGCACAAATTTTGTATAGTTTAGAAATGCAAGAATTTTTGCCGAAATCATAAAAAATATTTAAACAATTCAAAACAGGCAAAAACTTGTCTAGAGCAAAAACTAGCACTGTCAAACAATTAATCACATCCAAATTATTATTTTTTTTTTTTACTCAAGAAAATCTCTATGTACTATTATTTGTATATGTATATATTATATATGTATTTATTATGTATATACATTATATATATTTACATATGATGTAATATATAGTAGGGATGTAACGGTATTGTAAATATCAATATCAAATTTATTTGATAATACTGTGGTCGCGTGACTCCATAAAATGATAGGTCGTCTGAGAAAAGTTTGCTCAGGCGAACGGAGCGAACGGGAGGTAGCGGGAACTACAATTCCCATCAGCCCAGGCGTTCCC
>JAUMHQ010000089.1:18010285-18021047 GCA_032361165.1 Enteromius paludinosus | reverse complement strand
ATAGAGACAGAGATAGAGAGAGAGAGAGAGAGAGAGAGAGAGAGAGAGAGAGAGAGAGAGAGAGAGAGCGAAAGCCAAAAGCAAAAGCAAAACATAGAATAATTACTACAACTACAATGAATGAATGAACTGAACATATGAGAATACAAAATACAAGCTGCTTAAAATAGTAATAGAAACTAAAACTAAAAATAAATAAAACAGGAAAACAAACTGACTTTAGGAATGGAAACATTTTCAAAAGTAAACATTAAAAAAATGATAAAACCACATAAAATGACTAAAGGTTCAACCAAAATTAAAGCTAAAAATTAATATAAAAATAAAATAATAAATATTAAACAAAAACTACTAAAAACCAAAGCTCAATTAAATATATGAAAACTATCCAAAAATGTTTTAAAATCATATAATCATCATCAGGGCTGAAGACTCTCCCTGACACACGGCTCTATGACTGACGTGTACAGTCAGTCTACAGACTGTATGTGGTATTGTATACTACACTGACCGTACACCTAAACCTACCCCTTACAGGAAACTACAGACATTTTTAGATTTTCAAAAAACTTATTCTGTGTGATTTAGAAGCTTGTTTCCTCATGGGGACCTACAAAAATGTCCCCTCAAGGTCAACATTTACTGTTATTCCTATTTTTGTGGAGAAAATTGGTCCCCGTAAGGTGACATAATATCAGGTGAACACACACACAGCAGGCTAAGTCAGAGGTGCAGTCCAGCTGAGTGTATCATCTTTATCAAGAGCACAAGGGTTAAAGGTCACAGATGAACCCTTGAGGAGTTTGAACCGGCAACCCTACAGTCACCAGATCTTTAACCACACCTGCGTTATTCTCACTAACTAGAGCTGTAAACAAATACCCTCATGAATTTCATCAGCATTACCTGACACCTTTGAGGAGAGAACAGCTTGTTTTTTGAATGAATATCAATGAAGCAGGAAGAGTTTACAAACACAGCACTGTTCACTATGAAGACATCAACACAACCTTTGTCCTGACCTGAACATGACTGAACCTCTGACATCACAAACTCATCACTCTACCACACAGCAGGGTTACTTATAATCCTAAAGCCAGTAAATCATTAAACACTCTTTTATTACTGTAAATAAAATAAAACATTTCAACTACTTGTCAAGATAACATTTCTCACTTTCATTGAATTAACCTGAAATATAGTACTGAAATAATAATAAAAATGTAATGTATATATTAGTTATACTAAAATAACACTAATCTGAGAAATGAAATCAAAATGGCATATAAATGACAAAACAAATAACTAAAATATGCAAAAACTTTACCAAAACTTGAACTCTAATTAAGATAAAAATAAGTTAACGTTATAATAATAACAAATTTGTAAAAATCTTAAAGCAAAAACTACTAAACATTGCAAAAGTATACAAGAATTACAATAAAAAAAACATAGGAATAAACTGTAAATATAGGAGCTGCTTTGGGGATCTCTGCGATGACATCCATATATTGTAGGTCAAAGTGAGTCCATCTGTTAAACCTCCAGCTCTCGCCTTCACCAGGTGTGCTTTACATTTCTCCATGTTCTGACTCACTCACACACACACACACACACAGGTAACAGTCTTAATGTCGTGGCACATATATATTTTCCTCTCGTCTCTACAAGATCGAACTGTCAGTGTCTCCCTGACGGCTCTTTCTAGCATTTTCCGAAGCCTTGTTGTCACACACACACACACACACACACGCAAACAAAGGTTTGTTAGAAAGCGAGAGCTATTGCGCTTGAGAGAGGCGAGTTAGAACAGGAGGAGCGTCTGGAGCTCGTGTGACGGGACAGAGAGAGCCAGGACAGGAACTTACCTTCGGACCTGGTAAACCGGCTGGCCCGGGACTCCCGTGAGGACCAGGAGGACCCTGAGAGAAACACACACACACACACACACACACACACAAAAATCAGGAGGAAAACTTGGTGATATACATCCCATATTTAGCAATATTAACTAATAATGTGTTAAATTTAAGACATTGTGGTGACATCCTTAGCAACTAAATTAAATAAAAGAAGCTGAAACTAAAATTACTAAATAACTAAACCAAGAATAAATGAAAACTGAATAAACATATATATATAAATGAATGAAACTGCAAAAGCACATAATTAATCTATCTATCTATTAAACATCCATCCTTCCATCCATCCATTTATGTAACAACCCATCCATCAGTTCATCTAAGAATCCATTTATCCATCCTTTCATCTAACAACCCATCCATCAATTAATCTAGGAATCCATCCATCCATCCATCCTTTCATTTAACAATCCATCCATTCATCTAACATCCCATCCATCCATCCATCCATCTATCCTTCCATCCACTCATCTAACAACCCATCCATTCATCCATCTATCCATTCATCTAACAACCCATCCATCAGTTCATCTAAGAATCCATTAATCCATCCATCTATCCTTTCATCTAACAATCCATCCATTAATCTAACATCACATCCATCCATCCATCCTTTCATCTAACAATCCATCCATTCATCCATCTATCCATTCATCTAACAACCCATCCATCCATGCATCAATTCATCTAGCAATTCACCCATCCATCTATCCATCCATTTATCCATATATCCATCCTTTCATCTAACAACCCATCCATCAATTAATCTAGGAATCCATCCATCCATCCATCCATCCATCCATCCATCCTTTCATTTAACAATCCATCCATTCATCTAACATCCCATCCATCCATCTATTCATCCTTTAATCTAACAATCCATCCATTCATCCATCTATGCATTCATCTATCCATCCATTCATTCATCCTTTCATCTAACAATCCATCCATTCATCCAACTATCCATTCATCTAACATCCCATCCATCCATCCTTTCATCTAACAATCCATCCATTCATCCAACTATCCATTCATCTAACAACCCATCCATTCATCTAACAACCCATCCATCAATTAATCTAGGAATCCATCCATCCATCCATCCATCCTTTCATATAACAATCCATCCATTCATCTAACATCCCATCCATCCATCCATCCATCAATCCATCCATCCATTCATTCATCCTTTCATCTAACAATCCATCCATTCATCTAACATCCCATCCATCCATGCTTCAATTGATCTAGCAATTCACCCATCCATCTATCCATCCATCCATCCATCTAACAACCCATCCATCAATTCATCTAGGAATCCATTTATCCATCCATCCATCCATCCATTCACCTAACAATCCATCCATCCATGCATCAATTCATCTAGCAATTCACCCATCCATCTAACAATCCATAAATCCACTCATCTAACAATTCATCCACCCATTGAGAAGCACTGCTGTAAGATTTCTCTCCTTCTCTCTGAGCGATTATTCTGGAATAAACAGCTGTGAAAAGTCTCTAGCTTCTGGTTGTTTCATAATGAACTGAAGTGCTTAAGACAGACAGATGCTGCATGAATGACTGATGCATGAGTCTTACCCGCGGTCCTCTCTTTCCAGGAGGTCCAGGGAGACCTGGGGGGCCGACGGGACCCTGCAGAGACACACAGATGAGCACAACATGAGAACGAGAGATTATTTCCTGAACAACTGCTTCTGAACAGCTCGAGAAGGACAGTGTAATGAGAGCCGCGTATCTGACTGATGTCTGGCGTCTGAGAGAGAAGAGTCAGAGAGAGACCCACCAGCATCTTCAGAAGCTAGAGATCTGTGCGTCACAGAAAACATGCAAAAATATTACATACAGACGCAGGCATGTCCAAAAGCCATTAATTAACTGCTTTTGATTACTTTCCATGAAGTTACAATTAAAAATAATCTATCTATCTGTCTGTCTATTTGTCTAAATACATCTATCTATCTATCTATTGTGGCAAGCCGCCCAAGCATTCATCATTCTTGAATGTGTGTAAAATATCTGACATAAACAGAAAATATTTGATGTTTAAAAAAACCTCTATGAGCAGCAGTATTTGGATCAGTGAGTTACCCGACATGAAACAGAAACCAAGAAACTAAAGTAAACAGAGCTAACAGAAGAAAAACATCCTTCCAAATGTGGCTCTTGTAACCTCAACTATTTAGAAGCAATTGCACGTCTATAAAAACTCTGCATTAAAAGCTTCCATTAACCTGCACGGATGCTCATTAGCCTTTGAGAAATGACACGCAGCCGAAGCATCACTAACGAAACAACCCTGGTTCATTTATAAGACGCATTTTAAAAGCCTCATAAAAGGACATTAAATACTCAAGCGGACCTGTTTTTTATTCATCGCCATGGATCACCAGTGAATCATATGAGCTGGATGCTGGTATAGCCTGAACCTTCTCAAACAGCTTCAAGAGAACATGGTTTCACTGGTTCACTATCAAGCAAACCATTACTAACCAGCATGAGCAAACATGTCAGTTTACAGGGCCCTTTAATCGCCGTCTGATGGAACAAAAGTGTCTATGTTCAATCTCAACTAACACCTGGTTTTTCCAGATGAAACCAACAAAAACGTTTATTCGCTCTGTGTGTCCACAGGTGGAACAGCTACAATCGCGTGTTTGATGTTCGACAACTCTTGAAGACAATAAAACTTTAAAGTTTAGTGCTTGCAACAACATACAGCTGACGACTATCTAGACCAGATCAGCTCTTTTGCCAAGATGGCCAGTGATTGATTTGTAGCCAAGGTAAGGAG
The DNA here is from genome assembly GCA_032361165.1 of Enteromius paludinosus. Taxonomy (NCBI): domain Eukaryota; kingdom Metazoa; phylum Chordata; class Actinopteri; order Cypriniformes; family Cyprinidae; genus Enteromius; species Enteromius paludinosus. Next base: position 18,016,310 of record JAUMHQ010000089.1, on the reverse strand, counting down.
ATGGTTAAGTGTGACAGCTTCTATAAACATGCAGTGCAATGAGTGTCGACCAAAAATTTTCTTTTTCTTTTTTATATTTTTCAGTGTTAATATTGAATTAAAGCATATTACAGTTATAAAAAATATATGCATAAAAGCATGCATCAATGAATAAATAAATAAATGCATACATAAATGTGTATTTATATATATATATATATATATATATATATATATAAAAACCACACTGGACTTGTGTACTGTGTAAGATGAAAGTGGCAGCAAAGAAAATTCCCATACATGTCTCTGTGTTATGACAACCATTTTTCAAAACCCACACAAAGCCTCACAGGTTTTGAAAGCACTTGTCGGTCTCTTAATGTGTCTCTTATGTTTTGGCTGCTTATTGACAGAAGTGTGTATAGGAACATCTGGAACGGAGGTTAGTCGCGCTCAGCCTATCAGGGAAGACTAAATGTTTCAGGGCCATGCAGCTGCACTCAGAGACCTGTGGAAACTCTGAGACAGCAAACCGCCTGAACACTGCAGGTGAAACTACATGTTTAGTAATCAAACCCCTGTTAAAAGAGATGCACTGGTCTATTATTTGATAATACAGTTATCAAATTCAATATCAATACATTTGACATACAGTTGCGACTGTAAAACCATAAAGACAGACAGGGTAAACTCTCTAAACTGGTTTAAGCTGGACAGCAAGAATGATGTGGATAAAAGACAGAATGAATTATTAAAATGTTATTAGATTTTTTAAGAAACTGATTCCTGGGCTCTGGAAACAAAAATCATAAAGCTATCCACCTCATTCATTGATTTGTACCTTCAAGGCATAATTAGAGTTACAACAGGAAAGAAAAGCACAACAAAACAACGCTGACTTTGGATAGGCCCAGCTGGTGAATTTACCTCCCCCAGCTATTCCAAGACAGGAATGTACCATATCTCTCCGGCAAGTGAGAGCACTTAGGGTAACATCCAACACAAATATCCACAAAGTCATGTCTCATATCCACATATCCTCACACGAACCACTTATGCAAACACCTTAGTGTTCCACACATAAACTTGAGGGCAACTGTTTAAACATGAATAAAACATTACTAGAGGAGCTTCAGGCATCATTGTAATCTTTTCCAAAATGATCATCCGTGTTTTTTTTGGCGCTCGTTTGTTTGCATGATTGAATATATTCTGGGATTTTGGAACTGAGGTCACAATGGCCCACTGACCTACACTTGATATACCACTGCGCTCCACCCTGCAGTTCTGCTATTGAGAGTTGATTTCATGCACTTTGCTATATTTAGCATTTGCTCGATCAAGTCATATTGCCCATGCTATAACAGTGCAAAAAGCAAGGAGAAAGAAGTCATGCTGTACTAATCATAACCGCTTGCTAATTCATGACATGCCTGTTTACCACCATTCCCTGTGGTAGCACACAAATTATAAAATTTACACATCAAACTTTATTTAAACACTAAATACATAGGCATAAACTGAGATCTAAGCTAGTGATATATCAGATTTGCTACTTTCCCATTGACTCTGGCAAGTTGCTCTGGTTTTCTCTTGGGATATGTTTTTGGTCAGAATCAAAATGCACACTCTGGGAAATGTCTTTACTATTTTTCAGTATCCAACACAGGGATATTTATGCTAAGGCCAAAATAGCCTCATGTATTTGATGGGTAGTGAAAGAGAGCAATACAAATCTAAGATGTTAATCTGTGCATTTCATCAGTTGTGTTCTGCTACAAAAACAACGGCCAACGTAGGTTCACATAATAGGCCTGGCATCTCATAAATGGGCTAAATAAGTAGCACTGTCAAGCACTGCTCATCAAAGACAAACTAAACCATACCATCAACATTCTCCATGACAGCTTATCTTGATGACTTGCAGTGATTCGCCTCTGACTCGGAAAGAAACCCCAGAGTTTCCACTCAACTAATTACAACATTGCGGTGGCATTTGTGTGTGCTCATCTCATAAACATAATCATCCTGACATGACTTTGAAAGCAGAATTAGACTACACTGAGTGTTTTGACATCACCTTGTTATCTCGTTGCCATGTGAGGCAAACTCCATTACAAAAGGAGGCATACAGTAAATTAGCACATTAGTCAAATTACAGCATGAGCACGGGCGGTGACTTGAAACATGCTATTATAACCACCTGTAAGTCCGGGAAGACAAAAACAAACTATCACCTTGCTTCTAAATCACTACCTGTCACTGATAAATTATTTACTTCTTCTCTGGCCCAGTAGACGCCTGATCAAATACGACTGCGATCAAAACACAGCCAAGTGCACGCTCCCTCTCAAAGAGCTTTTCATTCTGCCCAAGAAAAAGCCATAAATTAGCCTGAACGCTTATGCATTGTAATTTGGATAAATTCTCAAGTAGAGCTTTGCTCCGGCTTGCATTGACTTGATTTTGAAGTTCATGGAAGTCATTCAAAAACATGAGAAAGATAATCAGAGAGTACTTACTGGAGGACCCGGTTCTCCTTTAGGACCAACAAATCCGTCATAGTCGAAAAAATATTCGTCTTCTTCAAAACCGTAGTCATATCCATAACCCTCTGAGTATCCTGCGTCGCGCCCATCCTGGACCTGTTCCTCAGATTGGTCCACCAGGTTATAGCTGCTCTCTTCACGATAAAGGATGGTGCTGTTCACTTTAGGGTTAGCCTGCAAAAGCTCTTTGTTGGATGGGTGGGATCTACCTTTATTCCTCAAGACCTCTTTCAATGTGCTCTGCTTGATGATGGTGATCAAGTCCGGGGTGGCCCGAGTTGCTCTGGGCTTCTTGAGAAGCTGCTGGTTCTCCGTGTCATTTTCACTGTCAAGGGTCTTCTCTGTTGCAGGGTTGCTTGTGGAAGTCTCTGGAGTGGGGTACAGGGACTGCTCCTTGCTGAAGGTTCTTGGAGATGGGTTCATGTGCCTAGGTGTGCTGGAGCGAAATATTGGAGAGCTTGTGGTTGAAAACTGGTCAAAAAGTGCTGTGGTTATAGAGCTGGTGGAGTGATCAGCAAGAGTTGGGATGAATGTGTTTGATTCTGAAGAGCTACGGGGGAACTTTGGGGACTCTGAGCTCCCTGACAGAGATCGGAAGGTGTCGGACAGTCTGCACTGTTTTTTAACATAGTTGCAGTAGTTCGCCGCTGCTTGAGCAGAGGGGTAAATATCCAGCTGGCATAATGCACCTTCAAACTGCACCGCCCTGGAGTCCATCCTTCCCACAGAGAGGCGGCCTTCAGAGCTCAACGTCTGTGGACGGGTCAGCGTTTCCTCGCCGTACTGTACAGTCCCGCAGCGTGCATGGAAAGATACGGAGCGTGGCCGGACCCCCACAGAGAAGGAGTGCCACTGTCCATCTTGCACATCATACTTGAAGTAGATCGATGCTTTGTCACCTGTGTAAACCACTACCCTTCCGGGCAGGAGCTGCAAGCCAAACTGCAGTCTGTCCCTGCCGTCACGCACACTAAAAATAAAGGCATTGTTCGCTCGCCAGGAGCTTAAACTCACTATGATAGAAAACTCCTCCTCCACACCTGCAGGGAGCAGGTCCTCTAATGGGGCTTCAATGAGGGCATCCTGTCCGAGGATAACCCCAACACCAGGGGGCAGAATAGACAGAGATGAGGCAAGGGAGGTGAGGTAAGGTGTACCAGAAGAGTGTATGTCTCTGCGACCGGAAAGGCCCAGCTGATGAATAAGGTCTACACCTTGAGAGAAAGAAAAAGACAGTTGTAAGCAACAAGGAAACTAAGCGCGGTTTGGCTAGATAAACACATCAAGACAGACATTCGATGCTAGTTTGTTGTTTGGTTGGCAATGCTTGTGTTTTTTAACATGACGCTAGAGTGTCCCAAGTTTCCTCAAACCTTGAAACTAAAGGATGAGCAAGCAATAGAGATGAGCGACTAGTCCACGGCTTTAATTTACATCTGTTACATAATTTAATTTGGCTGACACTCACCATAAAACAATTTCTGACATAGAGGGCCTCTCTAATACAAACCACACAAATTGTATGAATATGTGCTTGGACAACCATGACATCACAAATTACCCATGAGCCCTTGCATAGCATCTGTGGTCCAGATGAAGAGAGACAATGAGAAGAAAGTAGGGGTCTCAAACCACACATCTCTTTTCTCTCCTTTTCTTTCTGTGTGGCTAGCTCTCTTTTTTTCTGTCAAATGTTATTACTCTGTGTGCATCTGAGAGATAAGAAAGGACATTTTGAGGAACTAATTCCTCATCATATATGTTTACTTTAGACCACGACTCTTCAATTCCAGTCCTGGGAGACCAGGGTCCTGCAGACTTTAGTTCCAACCTAAATTAAACACACCTGTATGTAGTTTGCATGTAATTCACTAGCACGTAATTTGAGGTACTGTATCTCTTAGCATCAAATTTATCTCAGAATTCATTGCATAAACAACAAAAGTCACAGACGTTTAGGTGGAGGCTCTAGTAGAGCTTCAGTGAATGCATATTACCTACTGATATTTTTAGAACAAATTAGCTTTACCTAAATGCTTGCTCCTAACCCAGACTTACCCACTTCACATCCATCAATTGATAAGGCTTGGTCTGGTTCTCTGGAATTTGGATTTAATGGGAAAGTTTGCAATTTCTGCACTAACTACAGTATAAGTAATTTTGCAACTACTAATTCTCATTAATTTGCAACTACATGCCTACTAACCCTCAGAGTCGACTGTTAAGACCCATTCACACCAAGCACGATAACTACAAAGATAACATTTATGCTTTATTACGGTATTCTCAAGCAAATATAAAAAAATGTAATTGTGCCTCAGAGATTTAAGCTTAAATTTTTCAGGGAAATCAACCTACAAATGATTAACCTGCTGTTTCCAAATTACATTGAAGAAATAAGACACTTCATTAAAAACACAAGCAGTAGCATTAGTTAAATGCATGCGTTTAACCCAGATGTTCCCACTTGCACCAATTAACTGATAAGGTAAGCTCTTGTTCTGAGTGGTGGTCAACTTGTCCAAACTGATTTCAGAATTAAAAGTGACATTGGGAATTTTCTGAACCATTAGACTCACCAAACAGAATTGCAAATTTTCGACTTTAAATGCTTTCAAGCCCATCACCAAACGCACGTCATCATCCAATATTGCTGTTTGAACATTGTTCAATACTGACACACTTTTCAGGAGACTTCACTTACAAATGTTTTACCTGCTGTTTCTGTATATTAAACAAGACTGGAAGCATTTTAACACTGAAGAAATTACACACTCCAACTTTAAATGCATCATAAAGTTATACAGGCCTGAGGGCAGCAAGTCTGTTATTGAAATCAAGTTAGCAGGAAAGCTTTGCCTCCTGTCAGCAAACACAGACAAGCTTTTACACGGTTTGAGAACGTCCATAGAGAGATCTCTAAGGAGCTGTGCAGGAAACCAGCACTTTCATTACTAATCCAGACTTTCTGCTTTTTGGTTCAACAGATTTCTTTATCTTCCGCTTAAACAGATGACGAACGGAAGACAACAATTGTGGAGGCACAAAGTTACTGTTGTTCCCTCTAGTTGTTTCTGTTCTTTGAGTTACAAGCTTAGCGTACTGTGCCTCTAAACGCTTTGCTGCTTGATTCTGCATGGTTTTTAAAACTAACATGATCTTAAACAGCTGTAAAAAAAAAAAGAAAAGTAAATGACTTCAAAGCTCAGCCAGCCATGTTTTTGACTAGTAGCACATGGGCGACCCTGTGAACTTTCACCTCTTTGGCAGTTCAAATTGAACACTGAATAACCAATTACTTATTGTTTGAGCATCACTATAATGGACCAAGCAGAGATGCAGAGAATTCAGCCATCTGGAGTACAAAAAAAAAAAATGTATGTTACGACTAGACTTTTATGTAACCTGTCTCCAAGTTTTAGTCAAGTCAAGTCAAGTCACTTTTATTTATATAGCGCCTTTAACAATACAGATTGTAGCAAAGCACTGAACATTAT
>JAUMHQ010000089.1:17983690-17995790 GCA_032361165.1 Enteromius paludinosus | reverse complement strand
ACAAACATATTATGCAAAGAAAAACTTTTATTTGGGATGCGATTAATCGCGATTAATCTTTTGACAGCACTAAAAAATTTTATTTAGTTATTCACTTTAATTATTCAATTATTATTATTCAAAATTGTACAAAATGTATTTTTTAATGGCCACAAAAATGTTAACCATGTAACCACATTTTTTCACCATCCAATTCCTCATGGATTAAAGCACTGGTCTGTGTTGTTTCCTCGTTAAATAACTTAGGCTATGTGAGTGGCATTCACACTGACAACGATTTAGAGTAAAACAGTATATAGACATTAATCCAACATCAACTAAAAACAATGGTCTTGACCATCAGATGCTAAAGTGTCATTTTCAGTCCTCAAGAACTCATTCACTCTGACATTTGACCTTCTGTTTGACCTCACTGTAACTTCAAACTTTACCAGATTTAGCCTGAACACATAAATAGCTCCATCCTCCCAGAAATCCAACAGGAACAGCTACACCTTCACACACAACCCAGTCACAGCATGATTAAATACTGGCTGTTCACACCGGATGTATTCATGCATTCAAAAATAGCTACAGTACAAAAAAAAAAACTAGCTTATTTTAAGATGCAAGTTAAACTAATTGTAACTATACAAAGCATGAATTTATTGATAAAATATATAAAAAGGCGTGTAGAATGCATCCTCAAACTATCATTGTTTAACCTAAATCAAGTTTTTTGTGCTGTCTGTCACAATCGCTCTTGTAAAAATAGGATAATGGGTCTTAAACAAGTGTTTTAATTTCACACCAAAATGACCCATTAACCCAGACCAAACACGGGCCACTGAGCTGCAGATCAGCAAAACCTCATCATTTGTTTGAGTTGAAGCACCACCGCAGGTTTCCTAGTTCGAATCCCAGTTGGTGATTGTCTGATGTTCTACAATGGCAGCAAAGCAAAAACGCTACAAGTCTGAGTGCCTCGTTCAAACCCTAAAGCTTCCCGTATGGATCTCTGCTGGTGGGAGACGGGAAACCAGACTTCCTCCCAGGAGGAGAGTAATGGATGGAGAGCGTGGAGAAGCATGGACTGATGACAAACTCAGAATCCCTTGCACACACAACAACATGATTCAAACCGGGGGCCGGATGCACAAAACTGTTCCTATGGAAGAAGTTAAGGGAAAATTTGCTGACCCTAAGGCCATCCAAGATGAAGAGGAGTTTGTTTCTTTATCAGTTTTGGAGAAATGTAGCATTACATTGCTTGCTTTCCATTGAAAGTGAACGGGTGCCGTCAGAATGAGAGCCTAAGCAGCTGATAAAACATTACAATAATCCACACCACTCCAGTCCATCAGTTAATGATTTATTATGGATTATAGACTTGTAGTTTAGCTGTAGCTTAAGTTAAAAACATTTTTAGCTGGAAACAATGGTGTAAATAAACCCACAATTATGAATTTCCTCTGGCTTCTCAAGAGGTTAACTGATGGGCTGGAGTGCTGTCGATTACTTGTGGATTATTGTGATGTTTTTATCAGCTGTTAGGACTCTCATTCTGATGGCACTCCATCCACCATTCACTTCACTTCAGTGAGCAAGTGATGCAATGCTGCATTTCTCTAAATCTGATGAAGAAACAAACTCATCTAGATCTTGGAAGGCCTGAGGATGATTTTCAGGTCTTTTGTTTTCAGATCTTTTGTTTTCATTACATTTTTTTCAAACCAATTCTCAAAGGTATCATACGATGCATATGATGATTTCAATCTTTCCTTTCTTTTTGGAGTGTTACAAGCTGTTGCATCGATACAATCCATGGAGACTAAAATGTCTAAATTAAAGACATATTCTTCATGAAAGATATGACTTGGCCACTCCCCCTTAGAGGAGAAACAATAAGCATGTGGAAAATAATGTGTTAAACACATAAACACATTGTAATACCAAATACACAAAATAATGTTCTCTTAGCAACATCGTATGACCCCTTTAAGAAAGAATTAGCCCTGCTGAATAAAACTGTTTAAAAGTGGTAATTAGTTAGTCTGTCTACCTTGATAATCTGGTTGTGGTGGTCTGATTAATTGGTTTTAGAGGGGAAAAAAACTCTATAGGTTGTGAAACACAATATAATACATTATATCTACAGTTTTTGTTAATTTGACTAAAACAAGATAAATGATAATAATGCTTATGTACAGTACACTAACTGCTGCTTTGCAACCAGTTCCAATGAAGCCGTCTTAATATTAAAATATTTTTAACTAGAACATTAACTGGTTTATGTAAACGATCCTATGCTTTAAACCAAGACGCAGAGCACTGGCATACACACCACATGTGGAGCTTCATTAAAGTCAAGCACTGGTGGTGGTCTTCATTTACCTCATGAGAACCGATAAGAAGTTTGAGCAGGAATTATGCTTCATTAATATCGTGGTTAAATCGTTCAGTGTGTGTGTGTTTAAAGGTCTGTGAGCAGTTCTCACTCACAGGAAAGCACAACTACAGCTGTTAGGATCGCAAACAAACACAAACAAGAGCTCGGCTCGTCTTAAAAGGGTAAATTGGCCCCAAAAATCAACATTCTAGTGCAAGTTTCTCTTTTCTGCAGAACATAAAGATATTTTCTGAAATAATCCACAATATATCTTTTGTGCTTCTGCAGAAGAAAAAAAAATGTACAGGAGTGACATGATGGTGAGGTAATGATGACAGAATGTTGATATCTGGATGATTTATCTATTTACTCTTATCTACTCGTTCGTGGTGTAAGTTACAAGCAAAAATTAGGTAAATGGTACAACAGCAAGTGCTATGCTAGTACTCCAGAGGGTTTTTTTGAATATATAATGGTCTATATGCTTTCAAGATGCTTCAAGAAAGCTACCTGCAAAGCTCCTGAGAAACTTTGCTGAAGTGCACCGAGGGCATAAGCTGCTTTAAACACAAAGGATGCCCACACAGCAAAGGTTGATTTTTACACAAGTGCCTAAAACTTTTAACAGAACTTTAGCTTTCCAAGGAGGTTTCCTGAAGCATTTTAAAGACAACAAAAATCTTTGTGGATTATTACTGTTATAATGGCTGTAACGAGGACGCTGACACAGAATGTGGACCCATTTGCAGAAGTTTATTAAAAGCAATAGGCAGAGACAGGTTAATCAGTTCAGGCAGCGGGTCAGTAACGAGAAGGCAATCCGATCTAGCGTCATACAGAGGGCAATCCAAGAGGCATAAACGATAAGGCAGGCAGTAAGTCCAAACAGAGACATAAACATCAGTCTGATCAACATACCAGGTTAGAAGGGAAATCCGTGGAATCAGAGTCAAAGGCAAGTCGAAACAAGGTCAGGCAGATAAACAATGAGAGAAACGCTTGGTAAGGCAGTGAGACTGGCAATATCTTGCGAAGTACTGGAGTTTGGCTTTTGGTTATATACAGGCCTGACAGGAAGTGAGTGCAGAGGGAGCGGAGTCGAGCAAGTACTCGGGAGAGGGCTCCCTCTGCTGGATTGGCATTATAAAACCCCCTCCTCTAGGAGCGATTCCTGGAGCTCTACATGGACGTCCCCGTGGTCATGCTGCTGGAGAGTCGGGTCTGGCTCGATGGATCCAAGATGTCCCGGGCGGCTAGCCAGGACCTCTCCTCGGGACCTTATCCCTCCCAGTCCATCAATTATCGCCGCGAGTCCAGTAGCTCCTTCACCTGATATGCAGGTGTCCTGCAGGTGCCGATATCTAGAGGAGGTGGATGTTCTGGGGCTTCATGGCCAGGGTCATCTCCGGTTTCAGGAGGGACACATGAAAAGGAGAGATCCAATAATCAGGAGGCAGCTCTTACTGGTATGTCACTTCATTGATCGGTTTCAAAATTTGGAGAGGACCGACATACCTGGAGCTCAATTTCTTGCAGGGCAGCCGCAACTTGATATCCCTTGTGGAAAGCCAGACCCGTTGTCCAGGTTGGTAGGGAGGGTGTGGTCGACATCTACGGTTGGCATGGATCTCTTAGTTCCTGACAGCCCGTTGGAGACGGACATGGGCGCTGTCCCACACCCTCTCACTTCGACGTATCCAGTCATCCACAGCAATGGTGGATGGTCCTCCTTACCATGGGAACATGGGCGGCTGATATCCCAGAATGCATTGAAATGGAGTCAGTCCAGTAGAAGCACGAGTTAAGGAATTTTGGGCGTATTCAGCCCATGCCAGAAACTCTGACTAGCGGTGCTGTTCTGTACTGCAGTAGGAGCGTAGGTATCTTTCAATCTCAGACGTTCCACCTGGCCGTCGGCTTGAGGGTGATAACCAGAAGTAAGGTTAACATTAATATCAAGGTGTTTGCAGAAGGCTCTCCATACCTGGCATGTGAATTAGGTTCCTCGGTCACTGACTATATCATCTGGTAATCCATAGACTCTGAAGACATGTTCGAATAAGGAGAGAGCAGTGTTCATGGCAGTGGGTAAACCCTTAAGGGGAACAAGACGACATGTCTTGGAGAAATGGTCAATAATAACAAGTATAGATAGAGGTAGGTCAGAGACAAAGTCTACGGAGAGACTGGACCAGGGTCTTTGAGGAATGGGCAGTAGCTGCAGCAGACCAGATGGCAGTTCCTTGCCTGGGCACAGACTTGACGAAATTCTCTACATCTTTTGACATGGATGGCCACCAAAATGAGTTTTGTACCAGACGAAGGGTGTGTGAAATACCCGGGTGACCTAGATACAACTTAGTATGCCTGATGAAACTCTTACAATGCTCCGGAGAGCCTTCAAATTTGTCAGGATGTATAAACTTTACCAGCTGAGGTGTAGGTGATGGTAAGGCCCGAATGTAGTCAGTCAGGTGTCCATTAATCGACTGTAGCTGGTTAAGTTGCTCCTGGTAAGTCTTGAGCATATCGTTTTGGTACTTGAACATAGCCTGTAGATTCGCTACTTCCGCTGGATCCGTTTGAGGCCGCTGTAACGAGGACGCTGACACTGAATGTGAATCCATTTGCAGAAGTGTATTAAAAGCAATAGGCAGAGACAGGTTAATCAGTTCAGGCAGTGGGTCAGTAACGAGCTAGTACTCGAGCGAGGGCTCCCTCTGCTGGCTTGGCATTACAATGTCCCTGGAAGTATAAAAATGAGCTGCCGCTGGAAACCCATTGCTTTGCACGTGTTGGGGTCTTTTGTCTTTTTTGGTGTGTGCCGCCTGACTGACATTACCGCCTCAAAAGCATCTGCAGCTTTGAAGTGGAAGCGTAATAATAAAGGTCCGATTCATAATGACCCCAGATGTGTTGTAATGAGCCCGTCACTGATACTGCTATGGAATGACAGGCTGAAGCCATTACTGTCCCAGCCCTCCTGCCGTATCCAGACTTCCTGTCCATCCCAAACATATGGGGTATCCCAACGCTCGCTTTCCATTACAGATCCGGTCCGGGGCTGCTGGGAGAAAGCATATAAATGCAGGTAAACCGTGAGGAACACAGTTTGGAACTGGTTTAATATGCTCCAGTTAACAGCTTAAGCTGGGTATTCCCACAGGAAAAGGTTCATGATTATATATCGCACAGATGCAAATTTCCTTCACATGTGTTCTTCACATTACCATACTGTGATGAGAACTGCAGAGGGTCAACTTCCTCTCTGTGCAGGAAAAAGCACCTCAGCAAAACAAACAAAATTTTTTTTTCCTTTTGTTACAGTTTTAGCTGGAAATCCTAGAGAAAATCCTGACTCATCCCAGTCCAGCAAAAAGAGATAAGAAGAGAGATGAAGAGACGTGCATAAAAAAGAAAGTGCATTAAAATTGACAAAGTTCATCATTTATTCATCTTTATTTAATTTCAAATTTTTTTTTCTGGGAAAAGCGTTGAATGTCTTAGCTGTTCTTTTCTATTTATGCAAGTGATATATATATATAGTAAAAATGCACCTTCCAAAGTAGTAAAAACCACAAAATGCAAGCTACATTGGTATCATTTACTTCAAAAGCAGCATGAGTTTGTTTCATGAGAATGCAGCATGCACTTGCTCTACAATGAAAGTGAAAGGGTGGCGTCAGAATAAGAGTTCAAACAGCTGATAAAAACATCACAATAATCCACAGCATCTGGAGAAGACAAAAAACTGAAACAAATCCATCATGACATTTATAACCATTGATAATTATGATGTTTTTTATCAGCTTTTTGGACATTGATGAGCTACATTTCTCCAAATCTTTTCTCAAACTCATTTAATACCTTAGAAGTTTGGCTTTAAGCATGTTTTTATATTTGTACTGGAAAACAAGAAAACATACTGAGAAAAAAAATCTTGAATCCGTCTTTAAAACATCTGTACTATTAAGGTTTGATGATAAAACTGTTCTTTGTTTATGTTAATTACACACAGAAGAATTAAACAGATCAAACTATTATGATCTATGTAGAGCAGTCAGAGTTACATAAACTGCAGATGTTTCTTGCTGAGGTTGCACAAGTTGTTGTTTATTCAGTGAAATTATCACTGAATGTAATGGCTTGTAAAGATTTTTCAGACACAATTTCTTCATCAACTTGTCTGATCAAAGAGCAAGCCAATGAACAGATGCTATATGTTATAAAATGCACGAGCGGCACATCTGGGTATTAAATGCTTAGTTTATACTGAAGCATACTGAAAAATATGAGTGGCATGTTATTCTGAACAACTCTGAGGTGAAAAGCTAAGGAGTGGGTGTTTCTCAGAAGTAATTTATGCACAAATAAATAAAACTCGCAAGAAAACACTTTCTCTGATGGTTCTCACACAGTAAAGACTGATTGATCTTGTTCACATTGCTCTGGAAAAATGATGTTTCTTTAACTTTCTCAATAATTAACAAAAAAGTAGATTTATAAACAAATGCCTGATAAAATTAATAATTAATCAAATCCAGCCTAAATAAACAAACAAACTAATAAACAAACAACTGACAAAACAAATAAATGAATGTACAAATGCCTGATTAAATATATTAATTAATTAATTAATTACTAAATAATACTTAAAAACTACAATAATCTACTCTTCAAAAACCAGTATCTTTTTTAATCAGGTTCAGAAACAATCAGAAACATATATCTATCGTTCTTTGCATCTGGGAAAACAAGTCATGAGCGGCTTCAGTAATCTATGTGTTTGTGCTTTACAGACTATTTCTCTGCATTGTCTGAAGGTCTCTGGATATTGTGGAATCTCAGAGAAGACACTTTGATGGTTTTACCTGGATAAAGGTGAATTGCTTTATCTCTCTGTTCTTCCAAAAGTAGGACATCTGCTCAGAGTCAGATGAGAAACACTGTCAAACACTCAAGGGAGATTCACCCTGGAATCTCAGGGAAGCAGATCTTGGGCTGCTTTCCAGTGAAGGTGGATTTAAATGGCATCCGACTCTTTCCCAGAACATCCCACATGAACCAATCAGAGAGCATACAGTTTTTCTGTACAGATCCGTCCTCCAACCAACCAATATAATTGAGCCAATATAACTGTCATCAACCAATCAGGTGCTGATCTGTAAAAGTCAAGAGAAACAGAGTTAAAAGCCTTTTGAGTCGCTGATTAAAATCAGCTTATAGTAGAAAATGCATTTTAAGTTCAGCAAGATGCTCGTTTGATCTTTATAGAGTTCATCAAATCATAAACTTCTCTTTTGGGGCTTTTTGGATTATGTGCATTAGCTTTGAGCTCACCTACATGCTATAGAGAAGTCACAAAAGTAAAGGTAAAAGTAATAAAATAAAAGCAATCCCCGAAATACTAACCAGCCACACTGCACCTGTCATTAATCAACCCACACCACATTTAAAAGATACTCTCATGCACGCTCACTGTCCGAGCTCGTTTGTCGTAAGTGGACTCTTCCTATGTACTCCTCCATTGATATGTGCTTACCTGTTCTCCTCCAGTGTGCTCTTTAATCCTCAGTGTCTCCTTCCAAGTCTCCGTGATTCCTCTCCTCCTCCTGGTGGTGTGTAGTTGTGGTCTTCAGTGTTGTGTGCTCCGTCTACTCATCTATGAAGGAAAAGAAAAGACTTCCAGTTGTGTTTGCTCTATTGCTTGGATTGGATCTCTATATGTTTTCAGTTACCTTCATTCCGCTGTGTGCGAAGAACTTTGTTATATGTTTACGCCTGTGTCCGTCCGCTTCTTTAACAAACCGCATCCTTTTCCAAAACAAGCTCTTAAATATATTTCATCCAAAAAACCTAAGAGTTGTTAATATTATTTTATTTTATTTAATAATTTATTTAAAATTAAGGCTTCTTTTATTTAAGTATTTACTACGACCAACTCAACGATTCATTTATTTAAAACGTTATATTTAATGTTTATTTTATGATTACTTAAATATATTATTAAAGCAATTCTAAAATGTCACATTTCCCATCTACTACTCATTGGTGGTTCAAATACACTCAGTAAAAAATTTTTATAAAATACAGATACATATTTAAAAAGCAGTACAGAAAGTTTCACCCTGCAGCACCCTGGACATTAATCTGAGACCCAAGTAAGTATCAAAACACCCAAAACATGACACACAGGTCTATCCGCCTCTCTGTAAAAGAAATCCTTCATCATGAGACTATCTCATCTGCAAACCATTACAACCCAGTGCATGTAACTCGCCCCACTTTAGTTAATTGTCCTCGGCTGAGAACGGCTGTCAGTGCATGAGAACGAGCTGGTTTTCAGAGTACTGTAACATAGATCTGAAGGCCAAAGCGCTCTCATAAAGACTTGTAAGTCAATACTCATCAGGGACTTTGAAGTGTTAATGGTGTGGGATTGAGACAACGGGTCTGTTAGACCCTGATCTTCACGACGAGACTGGAGTGTCATGAAGAAAATTAAGTAGAAAACCAGATTATCATTCAGGTCCAGATCTCTGACATATCATTAGTTGTAATTACAGTCACAAGAACAACAACATACAGTTAGTACACAAACTTGTATGAACTTTGAAAAGCGTGAAGTTTAAAAATGTTACTCCAAGTCAATAACGTTCTAGCAAGTCGCTAAAAAGTTTAAGCAAGTTGCTGACATTATTTAACATGCAGGCGATTAATAAAAAAAAATTAAAAATAAAAATAAATATATATATATATTATGCAGGGGCGGAGCTAGGGTTGACCACCTGAAAAATCTATATTTGTAAGCAATTATTAAAAGTCTACTTCTTTTCCACATTTATGTGAAGATTGAATGCTAAGTGGATGAATTGTGATTATTTTAAGAAAAAAATGTGATTAGTTAGTTGATATTTTTTATTTAACATATCAACATGCTTAAAACTGTGCTGACATTATTTAATGCATTTCTGGCAGGATTGTAGCACATTATTAACATGTTTTAACATTTCATCAGTGAGTTACAAACATGATTAGCACATTCGTTGTTCTAGGATAGTTGCTTTGTCAAGCCAAAATAATAATTTTCTATCATTTTATTTGAGGAACAAGCAGCACAGATCTGATGCCAATATCAAATAACAGATCATCAGAGAAAACAAAAAGAGATGTTGGGGAGAAACACAGTTGGCCTACGCGTTTGGTTCATTGGTTTCTACAAAGATGGTCGCACGCTCCGGAAGAAAAAAGAGCTTCTCTAAAACAACAAGATGAAAGCAAAGAGCTCGTCTTATAGAGTACTGACTCACAAAGACATGTCTTGTGTGATCTGCAGAAACTCTCATGGATTTATATTATGACAGAGAAAGAGAACAGCACAGGAACTGCAACTGTAGACTCTGAGGGAAACGTTTATGGTTCAGAGGTTCCTGTAGGTCAAGTGGAAGAGCATGACGCTCACAACGCTGAGGTCAAGGGTTCAATTCCCAGGGAGCAGATGCTAGTAAATGCACTGTAAGTCACTTTGGATAAAAAGGATTGCCAAAGGAATCCATGTAAACGTAGGTTTGCCTTTCATGGCTGGAGAGACAATATGTTCCCAGTGATGTTTCACTCAAACTTCAACTCTGTCTCAGATGTTCCTCCTCAAAAGTTGTTAGATCTAGAGAAAAGAATAAAAACAGAAGGGTGTCAAGTAAAAAAACTATGAGCTCATATACTGAGATCCCAAATCTGACATAGCTTCTACAATAATTTCAAAAGATTTGAGGCAAATTTGTACAACAGTGTTTTAGTGCCACAAAATAAAAAAAATATATATATAAATAATAATAATAATAACAATAGTCTATAGCCTGTTGTCCCATGCCTTCTGATATTCCTTCACCTTTTATATCTTGCTATACACTTGAAACCAAGAGGAAAACACATTAATTTGAAAGCTGAGCTATTTTATATCAAAAGCAACAAAGTAGAACATTATTGCAGTTGCTGGGTGTCTGACATGCTACAAATAATGAATATTTATAATACAGCGACCTGATCAGTAAAGAGCTTGAACAACACATTACTGTAAGACACCATTTGTGTTTCGCTATAAAACTGAAAGACTTTGTTTTAAAAGTACTAAAGGGACAAAACGTCCCTTTTGCTATTGGATGGGAACTTTAACGGACGCAACAATATTCAAATATGCCTAAATTCCGGTGGCCTTCTCTCAATCCATGTCATTTGCAAGTGCGCTATGCTAAATATTATATTTCGACGTTTATTCTCGTAATATTTCGACTTTTATTCTCGTAACATTTGGACTTTTTTTCTCGTTGTTTCAACTTTAATCTCGAAATATTACGACTTTAATCTCGTAGTTATTTTTATTTTTTTTTGGTGGCACTAAAACGCTCTCATAAATTTGAGCAAGGTAGGAGAGTGGTAGAAAAAACCTTTTTAAGTGAACAAGAGTGATGGTTTTCTTGACGCCACTGCATCAGCTGCACGGTTACATTAAGATCTTTATCATGCTCATTAAAGAAGCTTGTTAAACGTGATTCATAGATGATTCCTAAACAGCAGGACTGGAAGCAGCAGCGGTGGGAATAACATGACCTCAGTCTGCTGAATCATCACAAGGTCTAAACTACTGATTTAGCAGAGACAGATTTTTACTGGAAAAGCTCTCAGCCGTTCTCATGATGCTTGAGATGGAGGCTTCACACTGGAAATACCAAGAAGGGCTTCTCCAATTTTTCATTGTTTGTCATCCGGATGTTGAGTGACACTTCAACCCTTACTCTCGTTTGTTCACAAAAAAAGGTTGTTTTGCAGTGATTCCATCAAAGTAGCATTTTGGGTTCTTTAAAGAGCCTTTCTTTGCACAGTTCTTAAATGAACTAGTTTTTGTCCTTGTGTAAAGAACATTTAAACTATTGTGCACTCTTTGGTAATTGTTGACCAAAAAATCAGTAAAATACTTGAAACACACTTTTTTAAAATATATTTTTCTATTATTTGTTTTTTACTTCAGTGGAATGGTACGAAACTAGCAGGTGCTTAATAAATGAAAGAAAATAAAATAAATAAATAATCAAAAAAAATAAATAATGGACATGGTTTGAAAAGGTTAAATAGTAAATAAAATCATTAAGTTAAAAAGCATTAATTATAGTACATTGGTAATAGTAAATTTTTTTGATGTAAGTTCTCCAATAACCTCACACGTGTCTCCTCTAGAGTTTCAGAAGAGATCTTAACTTTGTAGCTCTATGACATCTGTTTGCATCGATATGATTTTATTCCTCAATTAGCTCTGCTGTTACACTCTGACTGGCAACCCAGTGGGAAACAATGAAGTGATGGTCAAGTTTAGGAAAGTTTCCCGTCTTTCATGGAGAAGGGGATCCGCCCCAGGAAAGAGTTCACACTCCTTTGTCAGCGCTCATACTGCACTTAAAACCACTCAGAGACATTTCACACGTCTACTGATAAGTGAAGACCAACTCACTTCCACTTCGTTCCTCTAAACCAGGATATAGAGTATCTACTGATTCCTTTAAAATCAACCTCTCATTAAAAACAGCTCCTTATAGGAGGCCTGGACACTTCTCTGGTTGGATTCTGTATGTTACATCATTGTTAACTGTTTAAGGATTGGTTGTAACTTCTGTAGCCCTCCACATTTAAACTCTCAAAGTATGAATACAAAACTTGAAATAGTTTAGCAAAAAAGGAGAG
>JAUMHQ010000089.1:17954727-17965444 GCA_032361165.1 Enteromius paludinosus | reverse complement strand
TAGCAATGAGATGCAGCCTTGGTCTGACACAAGAAGCAAGTCATTGGTGATTTTAACAAGCGCAGTTTCTGTGCTGTAATGGGGCCTAAAACCTGACTGAAATTCTTCATAGATAATGTTTTTTTGCAAAAATGAGTACAGTTGAGCAGATACAACTTTCTCTAAAATTTTATACATAAATGGAAGATTAGAAATGGGTCTAGTTGTGGTTTCTTAATAAGAGGCTTAATAACCGCCAGCTTGAATGGTTTAGGGACGTGGCCTAAAGATAACGATGAGTTGATAATATTGAGAAGCGGTTCTTCTGTTACAGGTAACAATTCTTTAAGTTATTCAGTGGGTACGGGATCTAAAAGGCATGTGGTTGGTTTAGATACAGCGATGAGTTTATTTAACTCTTCCTGTCCTATAGCGGTAAAGCACTGCAGTTTTTCTTTGGGTGTGACAAAGGTAGTTGACATATTAGATGCAGTAGAATCTACAGTGGTTATTGTATTTTTGATGTTATCTATTTTATCAGTGAAGAAATTCATAAAGGCATTACAATTAAACTGTGAAGGAATATTTAGATCGGGTGGCGTCTGGTTATTTGTTAATCTAGCCACTGTGCTAAATAAAAACCTTGGATTGTTTTTTTGGGTTTGCGGATATGTTTTTAAAGCCTGTCTATATCTGGACATACCGTTGTTCCATGCAATTCTAAAAACTTCCAAGCTAGTTTTTCTCCATTTGCGCTCAAGATTACGAGTTTCTTTCTTGAGTGAATGAGTATTACTGTTGTACCATGGCGCAATACGTTTTACTTCTAACTTTTTTCAATTTGATGGGGGCAACAGCTTCTAACGTATTGGAGAAGATGGTGCCCATATTGCTAGTCATTTTTTCTAGATCCTGTGTATTAAGGGGCACACAGAGCAGTTGACATAAATCAGGCATCAGGTTATTTGTAAATCTATCTTTGGTGGCTGGAACAATAGTTCTTCCAAGATGATAACGCGGAGCCATATAGTTAATATCAGTGAAACACAGCATGCACGATACAAGGAAGTGGTCAGAAACATCATCGCTTTGAGGTACGATATCTATATCAGTAAGATCAATTCCATGCCATATAATTAAATCTAGCGTATGATTAAAACGATGAGTCAAGATTAACCTGTCAAGATTACGATGCCGTCCTGGAGGCATCTAGTGACTCTGCCCCAAGTTGATTACTTTAACCCTTGCGACCTGTGTTCCTCACCTGTCTTGCATCTGCTCTAGTGTTTATAACCCCAGTGTATTCTGTCCTGTGTGTGGTTTGCCATTGTTATTATGATTACGTTGAGTGTGTGTATGCTTGTCCTGTGAACAGTCTGAAGTAAAGTTTATGTCTACTTATCATGAGTGCTTCTTCGCCTGCCTTGCTACGCACTCACCCTGACACTTACATCAGCAATTAACTGAAATGAAATAAGTTTAGGGTATTTTGTTAATTTTTGTTTTATTTCAAGTGTTTTTAGTCAACTATAATAACCCTGGTACCATATTATTGTAAAGTGTCAGTAATGATTGCTGTATTTGAAATTGTCACTAATGAAAATGTAATTTCAAATCTTCCAAGCATACATTTTACTGATCAGAGATATTAAGTATAACATGAACCTGATGCTGATTACATTAAAGTAAAAGGAACTTAAGAGGTGATGGTGGTTATCGTACCAGACAGAATCGCTGGTCTCGTCTTTGATGAGCTCAAGTTTCTCATCAAGATAAATATCTGTAGTCAAGGAAAGGTCCGTGTCGTGAGCGGAGCTGAAGTTAGTCACACACCGGGTGGGAATACCAAGACATCTTAACACTGAAAGAGAAATGGAAAGAACATTACAAAAACATTTATATACACTCTGAGCTGTTAGTGGTGCAAAAATTGCGAACGTTTGCGATTTGCCCTGAACCTTCTTTCAGACTAGTGAAAAGAAAACATCTAGAAAACACTTTTAAGTGTTTATTTTGTTGCACTGCATCTATTTGCTTTGGTAGATTTTAGTTAAAATACATATATTTTAAATGTTTTTTTCTCCACTTCAGCAGCACTTACAAACACCAAACTTAGCAATTTTATTTTTTGTGCATATATCATTCTCCTGATATTATTAATGCATCTTATCTACGTGCAGCTGTAGATTTCAAAACATGTCTTTAAAAGTTTTTTCTCCACTTCATCAGCACTCACAAACATCAAACTTAGCACTATATTGATTTTTACTGAGGGGTTTGTTAAAATATAATTGACACTGATTTATTTTTATATATTCATACATTCATTCATTCAAGTGTTTTGTTTTATTCCTAAAATATAGTGATTTTTTTATTTATTTTTGTGGCAGTTGACAGTGCTTTCTGATTTATCGTGTGCCAAAAAGAGAAATCCAAAATGTACCAGATGTGGTGACTCCTGCATAGACCCAGCACTGGCCGAATTTGACAGGCTTCCCTGTGCTTTTGTAAAACTGTCTGAGGATATCTCCGCTCCCGCTCCAGGCAGTGGGACTCGTCCCGCCTTCAAAGCTGTCCGACCAATTACCCATCAGCACACCATGGTCGTCATTTGAGTTCACCTGTCACAGCAGAACAGAAAACCTATTCAAAAACAGGTGTTTTTCAGATCTTTGCATCTATCTATATTTCTGTTCCTCACAAGTCCTTCTTTTTAGATGTGAGAACAGTATTAATTAAATCAGTATAAAATCAGTATTAATTTCTAATTATTATGCAATGTACATATTGTATGAAGACCCAACTGTTGCTTGTAGACACTGTTTATGAACGTATAGTTCTTTTATATGATGAGAGTCAGTTAAAAGCGGACAAATATTATCTATTGCTGGTTTTTTTTTCTTACTGACAAATTTCATAGGTATTTTTTTTTAACTGAATCAAACTGGTCTCTGTTGCTATAGACTCTAAATAAAGTGTTAGTGCTTTTTTATTTAATTTACATAAATTATTTTTTTTTAAGTTTGGAGTCAGTACATTTTATACAAATATGTTATACTGTAGCAAGGATGCATTAAATGGATAAAAAATGACAAAACATGACATTAATAATGTTACAAATAATTTCTTTTTCAAATAAATGCTGTTTTATTTGAACTTTCTATTCATTAAAGAACAAAGAATGGCGAAAAATAAAATGTATCACCATTTCCAAAAAAAAAGAGCTTGTGCCTCTTTCTGCAAACAAACAATCTTATGAATCTGCATTGATGTTGTGTGAATGCGACTCACCAGAGCTGATACCATTCTGGACACGATCACTGGATCTCTCCATTCGGTCATAGCCACCTGACTCCTCTCCAACAGAAACAGACACGCTTCCAGGACGTCCTGTTCAAACTAATTAAACAAATGAAAAAGAATAATAACAATAAATAATGGATTGATAATAATGATAATAAATATAATAATGGAAGCAATAATAATAAAAATGATTATGATAATAGCTCTTTAATAATAAATACATAAAGAATAAAAATACAGGATCACAGGAGCAAACGTAGCACATATAATTGTAAAGCAAATACCGGACAGACAACAAACAAAACAGGGAGTGTATGTAATGGGTCAATTAATAAGACACACCTGAATCTAATGTGTAACCGAGAAAAACTAACGACAAGATCAGAAACTAGAGAGACAAGAACTAGACAGGGCAGGAGAGCGAGGAGCCCAAGAAAACACAACAAAAAGTCCATAACCGTGACAGTACAATTATACCACACCTGGGCAAAATTCCACGTCCTGCATCCAATTTGCTGCTCGGTTCCATAGTAAATTCTGCCCATGCTATTCAGAACATACTCTTTCCTTTCCGCCTCATTATCCAGATACACAGGATCATCTGGTGAGAAATAATGACACATTTAGTAAATCGTGCGCACAAATCCTCAGTTGTTGGTTTTTTTTGTCTTGCATGTGATTTGCAGGGCTTCGCATATTAATGTACACTGTGTTTTTAATGTTTTTTTTTTTTTAAAGAAGTCTCTTCTGCTCACCATGTCTACATTTATTTGATCTAAAGTACAATAAAAAAAAAGTAAAATTCTGTAATATTTTTCCTATTAACATAACAGTTTTTTATTTAAATATATTTTAAGAATTAATTTATTTATGTGATCAAATAAAACATTTTAGCATGATCCTTCAAAAATCATTGTACTATGATTTGCTGTTCAAAAAACATTATTATTATTATTTATTTATTTATTTATTTTTTCTAGATTCTCAGATTTTTGTTGAGGGGGAGAAATTATATAAATGAATACTTTTATGTAACAAGGATTCTTTAAATTATTTAAACGTGATAATAACAACATTTATATTGTTAAAAAAGATTTATATTTCAGATAAATGCTATTCTTCTGAACTCTCAATTCATCAAAGAAACCTGAACAAATCTACTCAGTAGTTTTCCCCATAATAATAGTAATAAATCATAGCAAATCATCAAAGATAATGCTTAAAATTCAGCTTTGAAATCACAGGAATAAATATCATTTAAAATATTGTCAAGTGAAAAAAACAGTTGTTTTAAACAGAAAAAATATTGTAAAGTTTTCCCTGTACTTTGGATCAATTAAATGCAGGCTCTGTGAACAGAAGAGACTCAAAAGTGATTGACTGAGGGAGTGTGCTCGTCTTCTGTTGACTCTGTACCTTCACACCAGGGGTTGAAGAGCATGTAGATGTCGTTCGGGGTGCAAGGGAACAGCAGTCTGGCCCTCGGTAAGAAAGTCTCGATGGTCACTCTGTATCGGCCGATGGATGCGGTGGGAAGAGTGTTGACCGCTAGCCTCACACGCTTGTCTTTCTGCTCCACGATCTTCATCTCCCAGCGGCTGTCTTCCAGGACCTCCACTAACGGGACAGAGATGCGAATCCCTGGATTACTGGTGAAGAGGGGATCTGTGTCAAAAACACAAGAAAGACATGGAAACATTAGTGTCAGAAGAACGGCGTCTTAATGATTTAGTTGAATCAAATCATCTGTCAGTGACTCAGCTGGCAATCCATTAACGAAAGAGACTCAAGGAGCAGCTGGATTAGATGGATTAGATTACGTAATAACTAGACCTGGCCTAAACCCAACTACTGCATGACTTACATCTGTCGTGAATGAATAGATTCATCTGTCACTTCTTTTCTTCTCAATAAAGAGTAGGATAATTAAACTAACCGTCAGAATGTCTGTGCATCTTTCTATCTTTGTCACACACTGATTTATCATTCAGACAATAATAATGCATCAGACTCCGGATGAAAAACACTGACAAAAAAAACAAGTTTCGTTTCCGTAGCTGCTGCATGTTTATGTTTTATGAGTGACGGTTGAGTACAGATAAAAATCGAACAAAACCCAAGTTAAAATCAATTTTAAACACACTTCACTGTCTGATTTTTTGGGGTCTGATACTACTTTTGTTTTGGATTCTGATCTTGATTCTGATCTTATTTTATTTTTATTTATTAATTTTTTATTGGGTGATATTTTAGTACATCTGAGAAACTATTATAATGTTTCATTAATATGTTTTTGTTGTTGTTGTTTTATAATTGTAATTTTACATAATCAATTAATATTTGTAATATATATTGTTTATTAATAGCAATTAATAGTATGCATTATTTATTTATGTTTTTACATTTCTATTTCTTTTTTAGTTTTAGTTATTATAGTACAGGGTTAGGCAAGTCACAGCAAGTTAAACTGAACAAAAATGAAAAAACAAAATGTTGTTCAAAACATCCCTAGAATGTATGTGACCAGTGGATGAAGTATGAGGTCTAAGAATGTGAGAAACACACTGTCAGAGGTGTGTCTGGTGGGAATGAGAAGGAAGTACTGCAGTAATCATGAAAAATATTCACTAAACAAACTCAAAACAAACAGCAAGAGGGACCTCAGACAAGTCCAGACTTGAGTCTGTCATCTGTGGAGATGTTTGACTTCTTACAAAGTGTCAAAAGAAGATAACTTTAAAAGTGAAATGAGTCATTTCTGAGCACCTTGAGATTAAATAAAAGAAGAAAAAAAAAGACTGTTGTCAAACAGGTTCTGTGAATGTGGCTCGCTTACCTAACTTCAGCAGCAGCTGCAGTTTGTCTGTTTTGGGGTTGAAGGGTCTAGAGAACTCGATCCACATCTGGAAGGTCTGTCCTCTGCGGACAATCAGCTTGTCGCTGAAGTACGCATCTGTGTGATGCTCCAGACGGTTCTGTCCATCCTTAGATTTCAGGAGATCGACCGAACGAACCATCAGAAGCGTTTCTGAGAAAGAGAGAACAAAGTGCAAACTGAAGTGCCTGTCTCAATTAAACTACTGAATTCTGAACTATAACTGACACTCAAACACGGCACATTTACACCAGTGCATTCATGTCATGCTCTTTACTATGTAAGGTTTTTATATAATAGTTTTCTTTTGATACAACTTAGGGATTTAATTGCTACGTAGGTATTTAGATATTTATTATATATTTCAATTTTTATCTTTGATTTTAATTTGTCTGTAACAAAATAATAATTTCCCTTCGTGGATCAATAAAGGAATTCTGATCTGAAATATAAAGATCACTTAAAACATCATATCATAGTGTCTTCCCAACAATAGCAGGTGCAAAGGTTTAGTTTTATACAGTTTCACTCAGCAATAATATTGTTTTAAAAGTCAAGCAGTGCAATCATTATTAAGACTTTTTTGCTCCTTTGACACCCATAACCTCCCACGCTAAATGTCAAGTCTTTAACATAGTTCTGGCACAAAAGACTGCCAACAAAGAAGAAAACCTAAAGAAAAACATGACATCACCCTGCTGCTATAACTGACACTTCTGAACCAATGAAATAACAACAATCTGCTCTCAGATCAGGAGCAGTGTTATTATAATGAGCATAAATAGGTCTCAAGATTCATCTTTGTAAGACAAAAAACTGTATTTAAAATTAAACCTAAAGAAAAGTATCATGCATTTTTTTCTTCCTCCTCACCTGATGTCCCAGACGCAGACGGGACAGCTGTAGCGGTCCTGGTGCTACGGTTAGAGCTAGACATTTCTACAAGCAATCTGAAATTATAAGAGAAACAAATTGTTAATATGTGACATGCTTGATGTATAAATAAATAAATAAAATGTTAATACTAAATTCTATTTATTTTTTTATTTCTCAAATCTACAAACAAAACAAAATATTGCCACTATCCTAGGTTTTGCCCGTTTGTAATAAAAAATGTTGTACTGATATAAAACTGAATAAAATTGAATATTCATTGATGAGAACTCCCTGAGGGACTGGCATGGTAATGTACATGACAGTGTTAGTGTGTTTGGTCTTGGCAGAATTGATCTGGAGCAGAATAAGTACTGAGACTCAATATTGCCAGTACATACACAACAAGTTGCTGTGAGCGGGTAAGAAAACTGCTGCTACACATATCATGTCTCTGAATAACCCCCATATAGCACACATGATCACCCCGTAGCAGATCTACTATATACAGGTGGAGCTGGGGAAGGTGGAGGGTCATGAAATGTGCTGCTACTGCTATAGCAAACAATGACACAAATTTAAACATTAAGTAGCATGTTCATTGGCCACCAATACAGGAGAGAACCAATCAGCTGTGACATGTGGTAACGATGTTATTATATCATCCTGAGTTATATCTGTCGACTGCACCATCTAGAGTTTCATGCCACAAATTTGTATTTGCAGCAGAAAGAGAAGGAGGTGTCTTTACTAGTGTTCCCAGGAGACACCTTATGAAGTTTCTTGATGAGTTTCATAACTTTATTCTAACATATATAAATAAAAAAATCAGTGGATGCATCCGAATTCTTAAAGTCTTAATTAAAGTCTTCAAAATACCATGTCACAACATCATCTCTTCTCACCAAAATGTCACAGCAGGGCCTATTGTGTAAAATTTTGTTCACGTTTCTCTGAATTCATATCTGAATTAATGACAAACTGGCAACATGAAGACCAAAAATGTTTGATATTTTGAGCCAATTTTAGAACGCATTATCTTCATGTGTTTCTAATTGACTGAGTTTTAAAAGTCAAGCAGTGCAATCCAGCCTTTAAGTTACAATTAAAAAATCATTATTAAGACTTTTTTGCTCCTTTGACACCCATAACCTCCCACGCTAAATGTCAAGTCATTAACGTAGTTCTGGCACAAAAGACTGCCAACAAAGAAGAAAACATGACATCACCCTGCTGCTATAACTGACACTTCTGAACCAATGAAATAACAACAATCTGCTCTCAGATCAGGAGCAGTGTTATTAATGAGTACAAATAGGTCTCAATGTCATGCATTTTTAAATATGCATGCATATTTTAAAATATTTGAAACAAAGTTCAATGACATTTTTAATCATCTAATCATTAGTGGCTTCAAACTGAAACCTGAACACTAAAAAATTTATTTTTACTCCAATCTATAGTTTTATTTATTTATTTATTTTACTTATGGTTAAGTTAATATATCGTTCATCTTATTTTATTATTGCATAAATATTTGATTGGTGTAGATTTCAGTTACGATGCTATCTTCAAATGTCAGGATTAGGATTAAAAAAAAATAAAATTCCCTCCACTTCAACAGCACCAGCATGCACCAGTTTTTACAGGTTTATTCCTGTCTATGTTCTGTGCATTTTCATAGAGATGTTTGTTCATACTGTATATCAGTTGCCTGGTTTTATACAGTGTTTTATAATACAAAAAATTCATTTTCTGGCTGTTGAAAGATTTTTTTTATTTATGGAGATGTAAAATCATTCAAAATTCACTCTGTAAAAAACCTTGAATCTAATACAGTATAGCAACAAAATCTAACACACATTTTAAAGTCTGTTTTTCTCCCAGTTTTATTTAAGTTAGTGCACATTTAATTATTTAATGCATAATTGCATCATCTCAGAAAACTAGGGAAGTATGGTATTATTATTAAGCATTATTACCGTTTAAGTGGTCCTTTTTGCCCTGTTCACCTCTGTTTTGCATTAATGCAATAATGACATGATTTATATTTTCAGTATAAGCATACTTGAATAAAAATGACCAGTTGATCAATTCAGTAAAGTGTTTATGATGAATAAAAAAATATAGATATATATAGATAGATAGATGTAGATATAGACTAAAGTGTTTTGTAGTGCAGTGTTACCTGTGTGTACTCAGCTTCTGGCGTGAGGTTCAGGTGATCTGTCAGACCGGCTGGTGTCTGCGCTGATGGATTCGAAGAATGTTTGGCACTGAAGCACCTGCTTGCGGCTCTTATTTACCTGATTACTGCCACTCCTTCTTCACTAAGGAGGCAGGTTCTGATGAACAACAAGCTTGGCATTCACAGGGAAAGGTGGAACTAAAGTGGATTTCTTCCTTCTTGTATTAAACTAGAAATATTTAAGGAAATGCAAATCATAGTGAATCACAGACCATTAAAACCAGCACAAAATATGAATCACAAGCCAAAAGCCATAATGATGAGTACATTTGAAAGCAATTAAAAGTCAGTTCAACAACAATAAGCCTTAAAAGGTCTTAATGCATTTACCATTGCCCTTATTATTATTGTTATTGCTCTTTCTGAATACTTATAATAATAATTCAACCCAAATGACAGAAATGTTGGGAAAACTAAAATGACATGAGCCAATATTCTATTCACAGTAGAAAATAGAAATAGCATGCATTGCATAATGGCATGTAATCATGTTATCATGGGTTCGATCCCAGAGAATGCAAATGCACTATAAATCATAATTTTGCACTACCTTTGTAAGGGGTAGGTTTAGGAGTGGGCTAGGTGTGTTCATTCGTTTGAATTACACCTAGTAAAACATGTACAAATTACCGTGAGATCGGTGTAAAAAGTCCACACATTGCTTTTAAATAAACACATATTTTGATTAGGAAAGACATATGTCATATGTCAATTCATGACAACAGATTCAACAAAGCTTTGAAATGTAAAAAATAGGTCGTAATAAGGTGCATGCAAAAACAACATTGTTTTTTTTGAGGACAGGATCTAATAGACATCAGGTCTGTAACACAATTAGCCTTCAAAGCGATGTCTCAGAAAGGCAGACTATATTAGAAGTAAAGATGGGCAGAGGCTTTCCTATCTGCAAATCTCTTTATCAACTGCGCAGAAACTGGAGAAATGTCTCCATCCAATCTTTGCTGAATAATCGTGATGTTTGGGCATCAGGCGACACTGCATCACTCATTGGCATGATTCTGTCACTGCAGTGTTAATTTTGACAGCAATATTTCATTTAGTCTTAGTCTTTTGACTAAAATGACATTTAGTTTTATATTTTATTTTTCATATTTTAGTCATCTGACTTGTTTTTAGTTTTAGTCTAGTTTTAAATAAATATCATATGATTTTAGTCGACTAAATCTACAGTAAATTTAGTCAGCTAAAATCGAATGTGTTTAGTTATAGTGTAATCCATTTATTAAGCATTTCTCTAAAATTTCCAAACTCAATATGTTTGACATTAAGATTTTATCACAATAGACACTGATTTAACTGTGGGGACACACAACATGCCATTATGTTAAAATTAAATAGAACCACTTCAAGAGTTCGCGCTTCCTCATAATCAAGAAGGATAAAGTTTAGCATATGTGGCGTACTGTCCGGGGGGTGAG
>JAUMHQ010000089.1:17924195-17954627 GCA_032361165.1 Enteromius paludinosus | reverse complement strand
ACCTCTAGTAATGTCAGAAAGTATAGTTTTGGTACAAGCTCTGTGGACCGCTGTAGCAGTAGACCAATCATAAAGGAGTGCGCCATCTGACCAATCACAGCAGTGAGGGCTCATGGAGAGGCGGGGTTTAGACGGACTGAGTCTTCGAACTCAGGGGGTTGTCTCTCCTCGACCACCACCAGTGTGCAGCATCCACCTGGATGATTGGTGATTATTGGGAGGCCATGATAGATGAGGGCCAGTGGGAATTTGGTCTTCTCTTTAGAAGGAGAGTCATGGGATTTTTAAAGACCTTGGTTTAACGTCTCATCCGAAAGATGGTGCTCTTTTGACAATATAGTGTCCCTGTCACTATACTGGGGCATTAGGACCCACACAGACCACAAGGTGAGCACCCCCTGCTGGCCCTTCTAACACCTCTGCCAACAGCAACAGCCCAGTACACCAGATTTCTGAGAAGAATCCAGTTTAGAGGATTCAGGTTTGTATTTCAGGATGTTGCACAAAATCAGTCAAGATTTTCCACACACACAAACACTGCTCAATGGATTAAATCTGCTAAAACAGATTATTAAAAAAATTTCCAAAGTTGATCAATTAATCAGTAACCATAGTCTATGAGCACCAGAACAAACAGACAGACGAAACACTTATAAACGTCTGTAGACAAATTTATTCCATATTCAACAACAAACACAGTAGATTTCACACAGTGTCTCTCCAGAGCGAGACGAGACTCGTGAACATAAACAAGAACTTGAAATGTAGATGAGTGAGATCTGTACACCAGCCAATGAACACTAACATCTGTACAGAACATTAAACCTGTGACACAGCACGCATTACAACCTGATAATCGTGTGTTTTTATCTTAAACAACAGTTGACCCAAAAAAATAACATTTGCTTAAAATGTCACTCTCAGGCCATCCAAGATTAGGGTGAGTTTGTTTTTTCCTAAGACTTAGAGAAATGTAGCACTGTGTCACGTGCTCAGCAGTTGAATGAATGGGTGCCGTCTAAACATCTGGAAAAAACATCACAATAATCCACAGCACTCCATTCCATCAGTTAACATCTGGAGAAGACAAAAGCTGAAAAAAGTTGATGTTTTTAGCAGCTTTTTGGATTCTCATTCTGACGGCACCCATGCACATACTGAGACACTGATGCAGAGACAAACAAGAAGAAGAAACAAACTCATCAACATCTTGGACGATCTAATGGAGAATAGCAAATATTTATTTTGGTGTAAACTATTGCTGCAAAAAATGGAGCTTCATGCACCGTGAACAATACCGTCATGGAGAAATATCAGTATTAATGTTATCAATAACCATTTTACTCAAATAAAAGTCCTAAGTACCACAGATACAGTGAAGTTAACAGTGGTCAAGTGTTAGTTGCCTGGTTAACACAGTGGAAAATCAGTGAGGTTGTTCAGGTTAGTGAATGAAGCCAGTCTGAAACAGAAACATACTTGACTCGAGTTCAGCTGCAAGAGAAAACCAACCAAAGATGAAAATAACACTCAAACATTAGGCCTACATTTCAGATTTATGCATTTAAACCGCATACAAATCTTTCATCCGTTTAAATTTCACACTTTTGAAAGACTAAAAAACTTCATGTGATGCATAATTACAACAGGCCAGAATTCAGTAATAACCTGAATGCATTTAAACACATAACAAGCTTTTATATTTCTCATCAATAAATCCAATACTGTTTCAGTATTACTTGTTTCACAACCATCTTCATCTTATTTTTATTTCAACAAAATCAATCATTTTCACCTTGAACAGTCTTATGCTGATTCTATGTTATTTTTAATACATGCATTGATTTTATATAAAAACAAATTGATGGAATCTTTTTGGGAATGCAGAAATCAGACCTTTTCCATGTATGTAGATGACAAATATCAGTTAGTTTTAGTGCTGTCAAATGATTAATAAATTAATAAATAGGCTTTGTTTACATAATATATGTGTACAGTGTATACACACACATATAGTATATATTTAGAAAATATTTGCATGTATACATTTATATTCATATAATTTATTTATTATATAAATGTTACATATTTTTTTCAAATATATACATGCATGTGTTTGTATGCATATATACAGTACATATACACAGCACATAATGCACATGTAAATATTTTGAATGTGATTAATCTCAATAAATCATTTGACAGCACTAGTTTGTTTATAAACTCTATAATCCGACAGTTCTAAATCTTAAATTTGGGCCTAAATATTTTCTTTGCATTGAAGCGTTTGTTTTCATACACTCATGTAGAGTATGTTTGGGTCTGTGTGTTGATGTTTTCCACTTTAATCTCCATTCTAACACAAGAAAGCACTCTTTGGTTTTGTGAATGAATCCCTTTTGTGTCTTTTTCTCTATTTTCTAAATGACATAAATTCCCTATGTCACGTAATACATCTTCAAACAAGGTAAAGCTAGTCGTCTGAGTGTCTACAGCAGGAATATCTGATAATACTGCCTCCAAACGATGAGAGAATCACATATATTTGATGAAGTAAAGCAGCAGTGTGTGTGGGACGCTGATCACAGCAGATGTAAAGTAGGACGTGTCGTCTCAACACATTTCTACAACAACTTCTGCTCACAAACAATCATGAGGAGAAAAGAAAGAAAGACGTCCAACACAGAAACATGGAGAAGTGTGTGTGTTTGCTACATCTTTAGTGGTCAGGCTCTCAGTGAGTGCGTGTGTGTTTGGGATGGCGGTCTCTGAGGGTTTATGTGAGTCCAATCTCCTCGAGGACGCTGCGGGGAGTCTCTGCTTCCTGTGAGAGGAAGATCAACACTTCCCTGGTCACTCGCTCAAACAGAGAAATCACGTGAAAACACATATTCCATACACCAACACACACACTAATTCAATCAAACACTGCCTTTGTTTTAGTTATAAAGCCATATGTGACCCTGCACCACTAAACCAGTCAGTTTTTATCAATTGAGATTTATAAATCATCAATAAATGACCTTTCCATTGATGTATGGTTTGTATAGACAGAACAATATTTGAATGAGATACAAAATCTGAAATCTGAGAGTGCAAAAAAATCTAAATATTGAGAAGATGGCCTTTGAAGCTCCAAATTAAGTTCTTAGTATATTAATATATATTAAGTTTTGATATGTTTGCGTTAGGAAATCAGCAAAATATTTTCATGGAAGATGGTCTTTACGTAATATGGTATTGATTTTTGGCATAAAAGAAAAACTGATCATTTTGACCCATATAATGTATTTTTGTCTCTAGAAATATTTAAGGTGTGACTCCAGGGTCACATATATACTGAACAAATACTACAAAATTCTAATTTTGTCTTATTTGTTCATTTATTAGCCAAATATTTATCCACAAACACTTAAAAAAATCTATTCAAATAGCTTTGCTTTAGTTCTAACAAACACATATTTACCAAACAACTAAATAATTAAAATATATATTTTTTCTGCTATTAAAAAAACATTTTTACCAAAGAAAACCCAAATAATTCAAAAGCTGGCTTTGTTTTTATTATAAAAATAACCCTATTTTTCCTAAACAAACACTATGTAATTCAAAAGTTAGCTTTATAATATTATTATTGTTATTTTATTCATAAAAGAAATATATAATATTTACCAAACAAACAAATAAATTATTCACATTTTGGTTTTGCTTTTGTAATAAAAATTTTAATAAAAAGATTTACACTAAATAATACCTTTGTTTTCATTAACTTTTTTGTTAATAAAAAATAAATATTAACAAATTATAATCATTAGCTAATTCAAATGTACAATGTTTCCTACAAAAACTGAAAAGAAAAAAAAAACAACAACAACATTTATCAAACAAACACTAAACAATTACAAAAGTGCTATAATAATAATAATAATAATAATAATAATAATATGTACTGTAGATATTTTGTCTTTTTTAACTTCTCAAAAATTCTTTTGAAAGACAGTTTTGTGAACTGTGATTTCCTCAACAACCATTATATTATTTTCAATCACACAGTCAATAGAATATTTATCAAAACATTGTTACAAGACATACTGTGACAATGATATTACAAGCACAAAAAGTCAAAAGACAAGGTGGAGAATGAATTTCCAGTCATGTAAGCGGACCGAGAGGATTTAGGATTTAAATGTCTTCTATCAAATATGCTTAAATGTGTTAAATATACATTAGCAATCAGACGCTAGATTTAGTGACTTTTCAGACCCCCTTGGCGGCGTTTTTCAAAAAAAAGCGACAAATCTAGCGACTTCTTGGACAAACCTCAGCAAGTCTCTGGTAGTGCAGCACAAGCGTGAGCCCTTGTTTTCCCAGCGCGCACACTCCTCTCTCTGCGTCTGTTCTGCTCAGCGAGAGACTAACTCTAACTCTATTTTACATGCAAATATAGCAGTTATCAGGCCTAATAAAGGGGTGCATTTCAGTCACTATTTCATATTCAACTGAAAACATGAAAAATATCAATGAAAACAGTTATATTAAGAATTTGGCTGCATTAAAATACATTATATGGCTACAGAGAAGCAAGATAATATGACGCACTGATGTAATGAATATGCAAAGTGACGTATGACGTCATCTAGCGATTTTTCAAGCTGGCTTCAGCTACTTTCGATTGAAAAAAGTTGGCAACGCTTGTAACGGTAAAATATCTTCTTGTTTGAGTAAGTGCAACGTTGTCTTTATTAAATAAACACTAGTATGTCTATAAAGGTTCATATAATGCGTCACCACAGCGGTGTGGTGTAGACGTAATGTGATGCCGTCGGTTTAATGACGGACAAATTCCACACATTCGCTTGTTAAAAAACCTGCGGTGTAACTGCATTTGAGTTTGACACAAAGCAACCGAGTGATCCTTGTCAGCTAGGCAAAATAGAAATTTCTATTCTCTGCTGAATGTGCTGACGCGTGTAAGCTAAAAGATGTAATTTATAAACATTTCATCATATTATACAGCCTGTCACACAGCACAGTAGGTTAAAGTTTACAATGCTTTTATATTATGCATGTGTTTGCAGGCTAGACTAAAAAGAAACCTACTATTATCCTCCCTGCTCGTCTTCACATGTATAAAACTGGTTTACTACTGCAATAATGTTGTATTAAAAAAAAAAATTATCATTTTACACAATGAAAATGAGAATCATCAGGTCACTGTGCAGTCTATATATTTTATCACGCAGATTGTAATCTGCATGTATGGGGTTGGGTGCCCTTTTTTTTTGTTTCAGCACATGCCCCTCAAAAGGTCTGTGCACGGCCCTGTTAGCAATAATTATATAGATATTTTGCTGGCGTGTCGCTGGGTGCCACCCCTCTGAGCTCAGCAGCTTTATTTGATATGTATGAAGCACATGGAGATGAGCCGAGCTAAAATTATCCAGAGATCTGAAAATAATCAGCATGTGGGCTGCCATGTAGAATGAGTCACTGATGACACAAATACATTTACAACACACAGAACGAGCTCAACTTACCTTGGCATCCTGAACATCATCCGGACATAAAGTGAGGGGAAAAGAGAGACAGAAATTCAGAGTTCAAGCTGTTATTTGCATTAGATTTCCAAAAAGGGTTTTAACCATTTTTAGCCACGGCAACACATTTTAGTACCAGAAGAAACTGTTAAAAACACCAAATATTATATTAATAGAGTGACCGGTTCACATTAATCAACCTACGTCACAAAGACGCTTCAGATGTGGAGCAATTTGATGAAAAATCATGAAGAACTCAAAATTTACCAACAAACACCAAATTTAGTATATGTTATAAATCTAAGTATATAATAAAAAAACTAAACAAAAAAACAATATGTAACACTCAGACTATTTGGCAGGTGGTTTGGAGGATTCAGTGCTCGGTGCAGGTAAGTGAGCCGGTAGGGCTTATATCCATCGTGGGAAGATAATTCGGGGACCAATCCGACATCCGAATATCCATAGGCAGATCAACAAAGGAGAGGAAGCAGGTTGTTACCTCGAGCTCAGCCACTGTGTGACTGGTGTGTGCTGCTTAAATGCAGCTCCTTTGATTGGCCAAAGGTGTCATGCATTGATCGTTATTAGGAGGTGGCTGAGAGCAGACTGTGCAGGCGTGACACAATAAAGAAATTTAAATATGGGCTTTTGTTTTTGATATAAAACAAATAAAATACTAAATTATTTAATTTAATATTGAATATTTACCAAAAACATAACAAAATTTAAATGTGGCTTTTGTAAAATAATAAAATATGGGCTTTTGCAAAGTACTAAATGATTTAAATATAATAACTATAAAATAATGATTAATAAATTATACAAAATATAAAATAATTTAAATATGGCCTTTAAATTTATTAAAAACTAAATAATTATCATAAAATACTAAATTCAAATGCAAGCGTTGTTTTCGATAAAAAAAAACAAAAAAACTAAACATCACCAAATCTTATCTTATCTTTGTTTTTGTCATAAAAACTGAATATATACCGGACAAACACTAAATAACAGACTTGTTATAAAAATTAATGTTTGTGTAATTCAATAAAGTATTACAGATAGCGTGGATTTTAAAAGTGCACATTGAACTACACGCAGAAAATTGGTCAAATCTGAACCAGTTTTATTCAAATCATTAGGGACGTTTTGCAAAAAAATAGTTTCGAGAGGAGTGCGTACGCAATCAACTGCAGCTGGCACCGCATTATCCAATCAATCTCCTTATCTCTCCAGCCAATCAGATCCATCCTTCCCACTATAAATAGACCCATTTCCTCCCCTTCCACATCTCATCTTTTTCGCATGATCTCGCTCTGCCAGACAAGCTGCCTAACGCCGATTACTCGTCGAGCTCGATCAAGGACCCGACTCCTCTTCCAGCCCCAGCCAGCCTTCAGCCAGTCCGCCTGAATTCCCAAGCTCGAGCGCTCTCCGATCTCTTCCACTCTTCATCCGCCAAAGCAATTTCCTGTGAAAGAATCCATGCTACTTACTACACGCCGGCTTCCTCCTCCATTCTCCTCCGTCACGGACACAGAACCAAGCCCGCTGTTGCCAACTTCAATCGCAAGTAGCAAGCCAGTCTGATACTTCCTAGTCGTTGCCAGATGACGTCATACATAATCTGCATATTCATCACGTCAGCTCTGCGTATTATTTTACTTTTCTGTGGTCACATAACGTATTTAATGCACCCAATTTCTTACTGTAACATTTTTCATTGTTATGTTTAGCCTAAAGGTTTCTGTTGCCAGAAACAGAACAAATATACTGTAAATATGGACTGGAAGGTAGCCCATCATTACTAGAGCTCTCCCTCTGCTAAAGCCGTGTTTTTCCATCCCTCTCAGCCGAGGTCTGACGCCCGCCGCTACCCTCCCCGCCACTGACGAGGCCGTTTTCCCACCCGCCTCTGACAAGGCTGTTACCTTCCTCGCCTCTCGCGAGGCCGTTTCCCTGCCAACCTCTGACGAGGCCGTCTTCCCGTCCACCTCTGATGAGGCCGTTACCCTCCCCTCCTCAGCCGTTTTCTCGTCCACCTCTGATGAGGCCATTACCCTCCCCGACCCTGACAAGGCCGTTTTCCTGACCACCTCTGAGGAGGCCGTTATCCTCCCCGCCTCAGCCGAGGCGGTCTTTCCCTTCTTTACCCCAATTTTATTGTCTGCCTGGTTCTTTTCTTTTCATTACATCATTCAAACTCATATTTCTGTTCTACTGACAGGTCGCCGGTTTCTCCATTCCGGCCAAGCAACCTCCGCCGTTGCTCCCGCCCCAAGAGGCTAATTAATCCTCGCAGGACACCACTTTCCCAGTGTCGGTTCAACACATTAAACCTAAAACTTAGACAAAAGTGGATAATTTGCAGAAAGCCCTGGTTCTCCAGGCCAGGTGAATTGATTTCTGAGCTGATTGATTAAACATGAGTTCGGCTCAAGGTTCTGCTTTTAAACGTTGGGTAAAGACACAAGAATCCTAGCGCTGGACTCTGAATCATTCATGATTGCTGAGCTGCAAAGATTTCCATCAGAATTAAAACCCAATTAGTGAAGGTCCAGGAGGAGATGGTCAGCAAGAGCAAAAACCAACCTGATATACTGTACTGTATATATCAGACCGAACCAGAGAAAAATCTCATTTGGGTTTCACCTTGTTCAGCCTTTCCTTCAAGTCAACCTCAAAACTCATTATTTAGTTTGCTTATTATTTAGTTTGCTTAAAATTATCGTTCGTCTTTCATCAATAACAACCTGCTCCACTTCTGAAACAACTTTGAGTCTGACATCCCTTATGATGCGACTGAATCATGTTAACAAAAAAAACCCACATATTTATACAATTTAGAGAACTTTTGCACTGTACGTCTTTCACCAAACATTTGGAAATGTCATCATATTGTGGATGTAATGAATTGCAAACAGATGAATCTCACAAAAGCCATGGTAGTACTTCTTTATATATATATATATATAGTGGTAATATGAAAATAAATATGAAAAAGGTTTTCGTTATGCAAAATATAAAATGCATTTTTTCTTTCTCTTTGATTTTCATGTCAAATACATCACCCAGTCAGGTTTCTTGAGCTCTATAATCATAACTAAATCTTCAAACACAAGAACACACTCCTCTAAATTGCACACATTTCATTTGTTTATTTCTACATTGTGACAAAACTCACAAGTTTTTACATTCATTCAGGCTACAGATCAACACAATTACGACTCATATTCTCAGTGTGATGAAAGAGATTTAAACATTCATTTTATATCAATAAACTTGAATACGCTTCCAAATCAAACACTATAAATATAGAAGAAAGTACACTAATAGATTGTATTTCAAACACTGAAGTGCAAGTGTTTCTGGTGTAAAACAGCAATGGCAGAAATACAGCGGCCCAAAACACGTTCACTTTACCAACTTATAACCATATGAATGTCACTTTTCTTCATCTGAAGCCTCAGTGTGTTTGACTCTTTTGGTGACTTTGGTGAA
Source organism: Enteromius paludinosus (assembly GCA_032361165.1). Classification (NCBI taxonomy): domain Eukaryota; kingdom Metazoa; phylum Chordata; class Actinopteri; order Cypriniformes; family Cyprinidae; genus Enteromius; species Enteromius paludinosus. Next base: position 17,945,586 of record JAUMHQ010000089.1, on the reverse strand, counting down.
GTTAGTTCTTCTGGGGTCTGATGGATGGTTTAGAGCAGGGGTGTCAAACTCAATTCCTGGAGGGTCCGAGCCCGGCAGAGTTTAGTTGCAACCCTAATTAAACACACCTGATCCAACTAATCTAGTCCTTCAAAACGGCGTATTATGTGTGTTGGAGCAGGGTTGGAACTAAACTCTGCTGGGCTCTGGCCCTCCAGGAACTGAGTTTGACACCCCTGGTTTAGAGTTTTTTATCAAGTGAAAGCTCTTTAAGTTTAATTATACAAATTTCCAACTTCATCTGCTATAAAATCTACTCATTTTGATCAAGTACAGTAAGCGTAAGAATAACTTTGGTCATATCTCCAGATGAACTCTTACTGGACTGAATCAATAATTTTCAAGAAGAATCTGATCTTCGGAGCAATGATCTTCACAAGCCTCCAAAACATCTCACATCTTCTGAGGAGCCTTTAATTCTTCAGCTCTCTATCAGCACTTTATTATATGTCTGGATCATTTCGATCTCAGACATATTACTGGAGATAAAAAGCGACTGCTGATATTCAGATCAGTTTATATCAGAATCTTCTGTACTGTTATAAAAATCTCACAGATTTGCATCACAAGCCTCAGAATTTCGTCATACAAATATCTACGGTGGCAGAGAGAGCTCAACACTCTGCAAACTCCAGAAAACACATGCAAACAGAAAAAAAACGACAACACAAAGAAAACATCTTCATCAGTTTGACAACACAGGCGCTGCAAACTCAGAAACGCTGCAAATAGCATGGACCACAACAGAAATGTTTCAGGGGGACCTCAAAAAGGGACGACCCCATCTGAGAGTAACTCTAGCTAACATAGCATTAAAATAATGTTTCACAGTTAAGTGTGTAATTCGTCAGATTAGTCTAATAATATCCATAAGACTCCGTGTTTGGTTGCGTTGTGAGAATTTGCAGTTTGCATGTGTTTTTTCTGTTTGCATGTGTTTTCACACAAGTTTGCAGTGCGTTGAGCTCTCTCGGCCATCGTAAATATCAGTATCTGCACCAAAATGCATATTTCTGCTCATTTTGGACCTTTGAATAAAACTGAGCTGTTTTCACTCCATATTCTTACTGTATCAGACTGTTTGAGCCATAAAAGCCTTATCGATCTGAACAAAAAAAAACACATAGCTAAACTTTACTTTAGATTTATAAAAAATATTTATCTACAGTTTCAATAAACTCTACCGTTTCTAAATATAAGAAATGTATGACTAAAAATATGATGTATATATTTATATATGTATATATATATATAAATATATATAGGGCTGGGCGATATGGAGCAAAAAATATATCTCGATATATTTAGCTGTCTCTCGATATAAGATATATATCTCGATATCTTTACAGGATAAATAACCCCCCAAAAACTACTGCAAAAACAAATATGCCAAGCTCCCAAGTCTTTTTTTCATTGAAACTCAGGAGGTATGTAGTTCAGAACAAAGTGCTGCTAAGAAATTTCTAAAAAAATCCCTGTAAACATATTGTAAAACAATAATAAAAATAATTGCCGCCTTTTCATTCGAAAATAAAACAACTCAACTTTTTAAACCTTTCATGCAATTTCATGATAAACCATTCAAGTGAACAGTAGTACAGTTTCATATTTATTTGCATATTGAAATGAATATTTCTGTATCCCTCTGTGTTTTTTATTTGTTCTGTCATGAAGATAACTGAGCCTTTAAATCTCCTTTGTAATAGATATGATTATAAATCAAGAATTATAAATTGTAAATGAATAATAAATGAATAAATAAAATAAGCTTGCTTATGACACAATAACTAACATATGATCCAATGCCATGTCTCAAGTCAAGTGAATAAATCATCTTATAACAGGCATCTAATACTGACTTCCGAAGAAGGGGAATAACCAATGACATTTGAGATTACAACTAAAACAGTAAGCCCCGTCCTACGACTGACAAAAATAAACGTTCGCGCGAGCAGGTGAAAGAAGATCGAGCGCAAGAATAATCATACAGATGACATGCACGCGAGGGTTTGAATTGTGCGCAGATGACATATCATGCGTGCGCGGGATTTAAAATGAGCTTGCGGGCTCCTGTTCCTTCGCATGTACATCTGTTTTCCTCTCGTGGAAATGATTTGCCGCACGCGCCAGCATCAGTGGTGCGCTCGCTTATAAATGGCATAGATTTGGCGCCATAGATTTGTTGGGTTTTTCGTTCAGGCACGGCACTGAAATCGAAATATTCAACCGAAAATTAAATATAAACATTATATCGATATATTTGATGTGTCAAAATTCATATTGAGTTTAAAAAATATCTAAATATATTTTAAATATCGAGATATCGCCCAACCCTATATATATATATATATATATATATGAATACACAAACAAAGCACTATTAAACTATTCAGTGTGACTATTATTTCACATGTCAAAAGCACTACAGCGTTGAAAAATGACATGTTTTAATATTTTATCTAATACAATAACATTCATACACATCATATGATTTAAGCGTCTAAATACTTTGAGGCCGCTGTAGATCTGTGTGTGTGTGCAAACAGAAAACTGCAAATGTGCTAGAACTTTCTACTAAAATCAAGAAAGAAACTAAAACTTGTTGCAAAGATCTGCTCAAACAACCTCATGATTGATAAAACAACTACATTTATTAACTGAACCACATCTGCTATAGCCTGGGACCGCCCATACTTCCTGTGACGCTACATTCATTTCGCAAGCAAAATCAGTCTGGCCAAGCTGCCGTTTTAGAGCATTTCTGTTCCCAAAAAGATGGGAACCAATGAGAAACGAGCAGTAGATTCGTCCAGTAGTATACAGAGGCATCTGATGGACGCAGGTTAAGCCTGCATCCCAGAAGGCGGGTAGTAAGGCAGCTTGACCAGACTAAGCTCCAATGAGCTTTATAGTCGCGGAAGCCAGGCTACAGCTGCTACTCATAACAATCTAAATTATTTTCTTAAAACAAATGCATTTAAAAACAAGATTAAGTTACTTGAGAATCAAAACTGCCTTCAGACACTCAATCTTAAGTGTTTCAAACAACATTGTTGCAAAATAAATTCCCAAATTGGAAGACGTAGGAAAGATATGAGTTGTTTCTCTGAAATAAAGGCTGAAAGTCTACTTTTATCTTTACAACCTGGTTCTCTAGAGCTTGAATGAATTATTCAGTGAATCTGAAATATCTGGTTAAAGTGTCGTCAAACTGAAGATCCATTCGCCAATCAACTCTGAATAAGCTCCCGAAGCTACATGACTGGGAGTCACCTGAATGAGATACAGGAATAACATTGATTCAGCACGGCACAGTTAAACACACACACACACACACACAGCTGGACAGTTGCAGGTGAAACAGGGCCCAAGATGCAGCTCTCTGATTGGATGGTGCTGGATGCAGAGGTGGGGCCAGCTGGCGTGCAGGGGGCGGGACTCAGCATGCAGCCAATCAGTAAACAGGCATGTTAAAGTACTCATGTCGGGGCTGAAGGAGAAACACACAAACACACACTGATAATGCAGCAGGCAAACACACAGCTGTGAGATGCAGACGGACAGACACACCACAGGTGCTTCAACAAACCAACGACAGAAACATACACATCAATAATCTCAGCCAGATTACTGGTGAATGACAAACTAACACACACAGGTTTTTAAGCATTACTTTGTTTTCATGCTGCATATAAATGCCTACAACAGTGTTTAGTTCTATTTTATAAATATGAGTAAGTTTATTTACATTTTCATCAATACTTTTTTTTTTTTTACATTAATAAAATTTTATTGCACATGTAAATGCACTCAATACATACTCTGGTCAGACTTTCTACAATGGAATTATGTTCTAATTGGACTGTCATGAGATTAAAATAAACTGCAATTAAACTCAAACTGTTTATTGTAATTATTCTCACATTTTGTATGCAATAATTCAGATCAAAAGTCTAATTTGAAAGAAAAGATTAATTTTATGCATCAAATATGCATTGATTTTTAATCAATCAATATAGTACCTAAATTATTAATAAACAAAGTTACATATCTAGAGATATTATGCAACAGACATGATGTAATATTAAACATTAAATTGTACAATTAATATTATTACAATTAATGATAAATGCATACATATATTTACTGAATATGATCACTAACCGCACTAATTAAAAAAATTATGGGTGGGCATAGATTAATTTTTTTAATCTGGATTAAAATGGCTCATTTGAATTCTGCAAAAGTCATTCAGAATATGAGTACTACCTAAATAATGACTAAAAATAAAGCCCTATTCATACAGAACTAGTTTTACAGAATGTTTTACAAGTTTTACTTTAGAGAATGTTTTGTTTCACAGATGTACTTGTGATTTTAATCCCGCCTGAATCTGTTTTCTCTCACAACCTCTGTGATAATTCTAGAGTCCGAATCAGTACTGCCACTCCCTATACTCAGAGTACGCAGTCTGCGTAGGGCACCAGCTCCCCAGGAGGCACCATCCCAGTTGGTAAAAAAAAACAACTTTTGTTCTATATTAACAATAGTATACACATCAAAAAAATTCTAAAACATATTATATATGCAAAATATAATTATTAAAAATATATATTTGATGATAAATGCAGTGCAGTACATGTGCGCGATTTCTGCACCTGCGTCCACACGCATTCTCGCCTAATGCTTGCGGCTGAATACAAATGGTTCTGTATGATTTTATCTTTATTTTAATTATATATTTATAATATATTTATAGACATTTATAATATTACCAAAAAATAAATGTAAAATATACGCACTTTTTGAACTTTCTATTAATCTGTGAATCCTGGAAGTTTCCACAAAAATTGGTCAGCACAACCGTTTTTTAAACATTGATAATAATCAGAAATGTATGTTGAGCAGTAAATCAGTATATTAGAAGGATTTCTGAAGATCATGTGAAGACTGGAGTAATGATGCTGGAAATACAGCTGAACATCACAGAAATAAATTAAAAATTCAAATAAATTACAACAGAAAATGTTTTTTTTAAATCATAAAATATTTAATAATTTTTACTCTATTTCTGACCAAACAAATGCATTATGCATTTCAGACAATGATAAGAGACGTTATGGTGATTTTAGTACTAGTACAAAACCAGTTGTAAACCATCTCTCTCTACATTAACACACAGGACAGGGAACAACATTATAAACCATAAACTCAGAGTGGGAGGAACACAACGACACAAGAACATGAGACAGGGCAGAATTACAAACCTGTCACACAAACACTCATAAAGCTACATTTGACGGACCTTCTAGTGGTTCTAACAACAGGAAAACCATTTTATAGATGGAAGGGAGACCCAGACCTGAAGCGCGTCGATCTGGACCAGTTTAACTCTGGAAGAGTCCAGAGGACTCGGCCGACATGTTCGGACTCAAAACACCTGCAGGACATTCACAAACACACAGAACGGCAGCGTCATGACACTACAGCTCACTTTCCAGCAGCTAACAGTGTTTGGATCCGTCTCACAGCTGCTTCTACATCAGCTCCCGCAGGTTTCTCATCAAACACTGATTCAGACCAGCTCCAGCCTCCCCTGTCCTCTATAATTAAGCCCAATCAGCCGGCTTTGAGCTCTGAGTCCATGAGGAATTTCTTCTGCGCTTTGAGGAATGTTCCGGAGTGACTTTCCCAGGTCGAACTCTCATTAGATTAAGCGAGGGACTGTGGCTTTCAATTATAACCCTCTCAACAAACAGAGGGAGGCGGTTCAGCCAGCAGGGTGAAATTTAAGACCTAAGCTTACAATCACTTCATTCTTTTTTTTTTCCTTTTTTTTTTTAACACAGGGAAAGTAAAGAATGGTAATCGGATTACTAAAACTAAATCATATGAAACCATTCAGAGTGAAAACCTCAAAAATATGTTGAGGTCACATATTACATGCGAATTAAAGGGAAAAGTTTTTGGAGTCATTTATTAAATAATGAAAGTGATTCACCTGAGAAAGTAGTTCTGAACGAACCAAAATACATATAATTCATATGATTATATATAATTCAATTATAAAAATATTATGTTTTTATATTTAGCTATATTGTAAAAATAATTATATACAAATTATGTTTCTAATTTTAATATTGTATATTCGTGTATTATTATTGTGCTTGTATATGAATTTTCTATGAATGTTATTTTGTATTAATTATTTACTATATATATATATATATATATATATATATATACACACACACACACACACAAATGTTCAAATCTATGTATATATGTTGTATATATGTTAAAAAATAGATTTAGTATTTTAATGTAATTATTAGCACATATATTCATATAAATACATTACATTGCTTTTAAAATGTTTCATGAGATGTACTTGAATACATAAAAAGTGAATGTAACGTGTTGTAAATTCAACGAAAACTTAAACAAGACCATCAGCAAAAGACAGAGACCGATGAAGAGAGAGATAGAGGAGAGATCACATCATAAAACGCAAACCCCTGGCTTCATAATGCGATTTATTTCGATGCAGTGGGATATTTATGCAGCACAGAAGCCCTAAAATGAAAAGGAAGGCACTCATGTCTCATCCTCAGCTCACACACACACAAATAATCACACCCCTCCCACTCCAGCACTGACGGAGCAGCACAGCTCACTGCAGGCATGAAATATAACAGTTCATTCATCACTATCATCCCATGCCAGTTATTTCCCATCGAGCATCATGTCAGAGGTTGACACACACACATCAACAGTGTCTGATTGTGGAGACTGGGTGTGTGTCTTTACATGCAACACATCTGCTTTACATGCATGTTTTCACAGAACTAGCTCAAAGTGCTATTATAATACAAACCAATCACTGAAAGCATGGCACAAATGACTATTACTGGCCCTTTAAGACTGATGCTGCAACCCAGTTTACATGATATGTCAGATTAGGATTCTCTTTCAAATCTTTTATTATGAAGCAAAATATGTAGTACATATGGATCTGTACTGAACGGATTACTACTAGTGTACTAATCATGACAGTACACTACATACTATGTTATATAATACATTATGCAGTAACTTCATGCTCACTATGTAATCTTATATAAATAATGTAACTAATGAATATTACTACTTTATAATATACTTTATAATATACTTATATAACTATTTTATAATGTTCTTAATTCTACACAAGCTTTTTCAATTTAATTATTTGTCAGTGTTTTGTCAACTTGGGAATGCAAGTTTGAAACATTCAGAAAGACCAAAAGAAACAAATAAATGAAAAATAAATAGATAAAATTACAACAAATATTAAATATCAAATATTTATTTATTATATTGTAACAGTATTAATTATTTTTAAAATTTAATTACATTTTAATAATTTGCTAAATATTGCAAATTAAATGCAAACCAATAACATCAACATAAGATTTATTAATTTTTTTATTTGTATACAGTATGCCAAATTACTTTTAAATATATGGATTAGTTCAGAATGGATTAATAACTAGTAATTGCAAACTCTAAATTATGTAATTCATAATAAATAATACTTAATGTTTTATCATTTTATAAAAAAAAAAGTTGTAGAAATAAATTTCGCTCAAAAATTGCTATTAAATTTTGCAAATAGATACAAGAAACAAACATTGCATTAAAATAATTGATGTAGAATGTCTGATACAATATTTTCTTGCAAAATGTACTCTAATAACATTTGTTATATTTATAACTTCAACTTACATTACTTCAAATAATGTAGACACTTAGTTGCTCGCATTGGTAAAACAATTTTGCGTACATTATTGCAGACATTATTTAATATCTGGATCCCAATGCACGCATACTGTCTTAATACAAGCTCAAAGGTATCTACTTCCACATACGTTTAGTCTGTGAACTGGGATGCAGCCTAAATCTTGTGACTGGGTCAAAGGTCAACAGTTAAGCAGTTCAAACGCTTCCCCCTTCACTTCACCACAACTCTTCCAATCAGAGCGAGCGAGAGCTTCGTCATGCCCAATCAGAATTCAGCTCAAGCAAATCACACCATTTACCAATAAGCTGACAGCATGGGCGGGACTCCGCTCCCTTACAAGATCTCCTCATTGGCCAAACCGCCCCAGTCTTCAGTCTGGCTCTACGGACAGAAACACCAGCCAATCAAACAGCCCACATCCATAAAATGACCCCAAATCTGTTTCAAAGGGGGCAGAATTTCTTGGAATCAGATTAAGTTCAACTCAATGAGAATGTGGTTACTTTGACTGAAAAAAGTCTAAAAAGCGCACTACATCTCAGACTGAAGGTAAATGTGAGCTTCAGGAAAACACTCCAGTTGCAGGAACTGATCATACGCTTAGTATTACAACTCAATAATCTTTGGTCAAAACAACACAAGACAATTTTATCCCAAATATAATGGCTGCATTTGTGCAACTGGCTGCAAAAAATAAGCATGTCACTATTGAGTGATGAAATAAAATAGTATTACATATTTATTTATTTACATAATATCATTAAAATGTGATTTCCAGAACAATTTTCATGCATTTTTTAAACCCTAAAGCCAGTGTCAATTTATGTGGGGCCTTCATACTAATAAATTGTATTATGTGTAAATTGTACTACACAATTATTCTGTGTGTGTTTGTGTGTGCGCGCACATGTGTATGTTTATTATAGACCTGTATTATTAAAGATCTAAAAGTAGTAATATGTAATAATAACAACTACTAGCCTACAGTATATGTTGAGAGTTTATTTACAAAAACAGATAACTATTGTGTTAGTTTGTTGTATATTTTATTTATTTCTCCTTTATATCAAAATACCCCAACTGCACTATAATTGAGATTAATTAGAATGCACAATGAACAAAAATATGATTTTTGAAAACTGAATGATCTGTATTTGCAGATGAACTCTTCATGTAGAGTAAAAATGTTTTGTTAATGGTTTTAGTTCCCTGTCTGTCAGTCACTATGACTTTATGTCGTGACGACAGACTGGGGTCATTACTTGGGAGCCCTGATTTGCTCTCATAAGAGAAAACACCAATCAGAATTGGCTGGTGGAATTTGCATGCTGAGCCACTCCCCGCTGAGCAGGTATGAATGGGGCAGCAGGTGCATCCACTCATTAGATTTTGCTTCGGAGCCCAGAGCTGTTTAGATGCAGTTCTCTCCTGAACGCAGTGCTACAAGAGAACTTCAAGGTGGAGACTGTTCGGAGTGCCGTTACAAGGCATTCAACTGAGTTTCTGTGCTTATCGAGCAATTCCCTTGGTCATTTCACAAAAGAGCAGTTTCTGACACGGTTGGCAGTCGTCTTTTTAAAGATGCCGTTCCAGCTGTGTCCTTCTGGTTGTGGTCACTATCTTTCAGGCAACGACGTCCATGATCGCTGCCTTCAGTGTTTGGGGATCCAGCATGCTGAAGATGCTTTCGGGTCATGTTCTCATTGCAAGGATATGCCCCTGGCAGTGCTGCGGTCTTGCCTCTCTCTCCTCCGGGGGAGTGCGAGTGAGTCGACGTCTGCTCACCATGTTGAGTTCACCGCTTCCGGAAGTTACTCCGCGGCGAGGGCGGGTGCTGACTCGAGGACTGTGAGAGCTTCCTTGCCAGGTACGTCCTCACGGACCGCTCACACCTCTCGCAGGGACTGCCCCGTGCAGTTCGCCAATGATTTGTCTGGACCGCTTTCGGGTGGCCCTCACATTTTTTCTGGTGGACCGTTGGATGATCGTATGTCGATCACAGCATCGGGGGATGGGTTTTCATCTGGCGAGGATGAAGATTCGGCCGGACCTCCGCCTTCGGGTGCTGCAGCCCGAGCCGAGTCCGACTCGGAGATGATTACCATGCTTGATCGGGCTGGAGGTGTCAAAGCATCCCATGCCTGAGCGCTCTCGGCTGGATGATTGGTTTCTGGGGTCCGGCCCCAGTTCCTTTCTTCCCCGAGGTGCATGAGGAGGTGACGAAGTCGTGGGAGGCTCCTTTCACAGCCAGAACCGGGTTGTCTCCCTCCTCCGTCCTCACTACCCTTGATGGTGGAGCAGCTAAGGGCTACGAGGGCATTCCCCAAGTTGAGCGCGCTGTTGCGGTGCACTTGTGCCTGTGCAGTGCTGCCACCTGGTGGACTTGCCCTCGCCTCCCGCCTGTCTCTGTAGAGCCACGGCAGCTCTCGCTGCCAAAGCCTACAGTGCGGCCGGGCAAGCTGCTTCAGCTCTTCATGCCATGGCTATCCTACAGGTCCATCAGGCCAAGGCATTAAAAGAGTAAGACAAGGGTAGTGCCGACCCGGGGTTGATGCAGGAACTGTGCATGAAGGGCGATGAAGGTCATGGCTTTGTCCCTCGGGCGAACGATGTCCACACTTGTGGCCCAGGAGCGCTATCTATGGCTTAGCCTGGCTGAGATGAAGGACACAGAGAAAGCTCACTTTTTCGATGCCCTGATTACTCAGGCTGGCATATTCGGCGACACTGTGGAGAACTTCGCGCAGCAGTTCTCCACAGTGCAGAAACAGACTGAGGCAATACAGCACATCCTGCCCCAGCTTGACCCTCATTGCCAGCGGCCAGAAAGTCACGGTTCAGGGACGCACTGCTTTCCACCGGGCTTTCAGCCAGTCCCTCCGGGGACATGGGCAGCGGCAATGTGTCGAGTCAGTACGGGCTTTCCTCTGCTCAACTCAGTTGCCCTGCTCACCGCTGCACACCTTCAGGCAGACTGGTGACTCCAATGGTTTCATTATAGATGAGACTGGAGGCATGGGCCGCGCTTTCCAACCCGTCAAAATGGCTGCTCCGGACGATCCAGATCGGCTATGCAATTCAGTTCGCCGGCGTCCTCCCAGGTTCAGTGGCGTGCTCGAGACTGTGGTGGCAGCCCGAGACGCCTCTGTACTGCGCGAGGAGATTTCTGTCCTTCTGGCAAAGGGTGCAATAGAGCCGGTCCCTCCAGTCGAGATGAAGTCAGGGTTTTACAGCCCTTACTTCATTGTGTCAAAGAAATGAGTTCTGAACCGCGCCTTACACAGGCTGCCGTTCAGGATGTTGACGCAGAAACGCATTATCAAATGCGTTCAGCTCCAAGATTGGTTTGCAGCGGTCGACATGACGGACGCTTACTTCCATGTCTCAATTCTTCCTCTAAACAGGCCATTTCTACAGTTTGCGTTCGTGGGTCGAGCATGGCAGTACAGGGTCCTCCCCTTTGGACTCTCCCTGTCACCACGAGTCTTTACGAAGGTCGTGGAGGGCACCCTTACCCCGTTAAGGGAAGTCCGATCACAGGGAGCTAGTGCTTCAGCACCTCAGCCGGTTGGGGCTTCAGGTCAACTGGGAAAAGAGCAAACTTTCCAGTATAGAGAATCTCTTTTCTTGGTGTTAGACTCGGTGAGTATGACAGCGCACATCACAGAGGAACACGCTCAGTCATTGCTGGCCTGCCTGAGTTCCCTCGAAGGCAGGAGAGTGGTGCCACTGAAACGCTTTCAGAGGCTCTTGGGGCATATGGCATCCGCAGCCGCTGTAATGCCGCTGGGATTACTCCATATGAGACCACTACAGCACTGGCTTAACTCCCGGTTCCCGAGATGGGCATGGCGCCGTGGCACACTCTGAGTGGTTATTACCCCGGAGTGTCGTCGCACATTCAGTCCCTGGAAAGACCTTGTGTTCCTGCGGGCCGAAGTGCCCCCTGTCGTCACGATGCCACCAGTGCGGGCTGGGCTTCAGGGCTCTGGACAGGGGCCCAGCTGCTTTGGCATATCAACTGCCTAGAGCTGGTAGCAGTTCACTTGGCCCTGCAGCGGTTCCAGCCGTTACTGCAGGACCAGCACGTGTTGGTCCAGGTGGACAACACTGCGACTGTGGTGTATATCAACTGAAAGGGGGTAAACGATCACATCACATGTATCAGCTCGCCCGCCATCTCCTCCTAGGGAGCCAGCACCGGTTCAAATCCCTGCGTGCTGTTCACATCTCAGGGGAGCTCAATCGTGCGGCCGATGCGCTTTCACGACAGCTAACCTACCCGGGAGAGTGGCGTCTCCATCCCAAGACGGTTCAGCTGATCTGGAGTCGATTCGGGGAAGCACAGGTACCTGTTTGCCTCCCACGAGTCCTCCCACTGCCAGTGGTTTTATTCCTGCACGCAGGGGACCCTCGGCATTGATGCACTAGCACACAGCTGGCAGCAAGGCCTACGAAAGTATGCATTCCTCCCAGTGAGCCTTCTCGCACAGACACTGTGCAAGGTCAGGGACGACGAGGAACAGGTCCTGCTGGTTGCGCCATACTGGCCCACCCGGACCTGGTTTGCAAAACTCATTCTCCTTGTGACAGCTCCTCCCTGGCGCATACCTCTGAGGCAGGATCTCCTCTCTCAGGGGTACGGCACCCTGTGGTACCCGCGTCCAGATCTGTGGAACCTCCATGTGTGGCTCTAAGACAAAAGCCCCCTCTACGAGATGAGCTTATGCCTTGCAGTGGAGTCTGTTCGCTGAGTGGTGTTCTGTTTGTGCGGAGAACCCCCAATCATGCACGATTGGAGTAGTGCTTTCCTTCCTGCAAGAAAAGTTGGAGTGCAGGCTGTCGCCCTCCACTTTGAAAGTGTATGTGGTTGCTATCGCAGCCCATCACGATGCAGGGAATGGCCGGTCCTTTGGAAAGCATGATCTCGTTGTGAAGTTCCTGAGGGGCACTAGGAGGTTAAACCCTCCAATATCGCCCCTGATACCCTCCTGGGAACTCTCTGTTGTGCTAGCAAGCCGTTGGACTCAGTCGAGTTTAAATACCTGTCTCTTAAGACAGCGCTCCTGACTGCACTCACTTCCATCAAGAGGGTCGGGGACCTCCAAGCATTTACGGTAAGCGAAGAGTGCCTTGTATTTGGGCCGGCCTACTCTCACGTGGTCTTGAGACCCCGGGCCTGGATTTGTGCCAAAGGTTCCCACCACGCCCTTCAGGGACCAGGTGGTGAACCTGCAAGCACTTCCCTCAGAGGAGACAGATCATGCCTTGACGTTGCTGTGTCCCGTCAGAGCATTGCGCTTGTACATGGACCGCACTCGGAGCTTCAGAAGCTCAGAGCAGCTTTTTGTCTGTGATGGAGGTCAGCAGAAAGGAAAGGCTGTCTCCAAGCAGAGGTTGGCCTGCTGGATAGAGGACGCCATCGTCTTGGCGTACCAGGCCCAAGACGAGCCGTGTCCCCTGAGCGCGAGAGTTCACTCCACTAGGGGTGTAGCGTCCTCCCATGCGCTGGCAGATATCTGTTGAGCTGCGGGCTGGGTGACACCAAATACTTTCACATGGTATTACAACCTCCGGGTTGTACCCGTCTCCTCCTCTCTGTTGCAAAACAGTTAGGTCAGACCACTTGGTGTCCTGCTTGCTGCACCATTCCCCATAACAGGGGATGCAAGCGCCTGTACTCTCCCAGTCGTGTCTACTTTTTGCAGACCCTGGTCAAGCATCCTCCAAGCACCAACGGCAGTCAGACGGGGGGCGGAGCAGTACCCAGGTGATTGCATTGCCCGGAATAGGTTGTACTGGGATGGGTGGCCGCTTGTATGATTCCCCACGGGTAATCTCTAGCGAAGGTGACTCCACGAGAAAGTTTCCCAGATGGTAAACTTGTGGCTTCTCGTCTCTGTGGACTAGTGCTTTCCCCTTGCGGGTGGAACCAGACCCTAAGACATATTCGTATGTGTACTACCCTGCGGGTTAGTCCATATTGTGTTACCACACATTAACCTCCCTGCGGGCAGGGTGTGGTCTCACTAGCACCACACGGAAGGCTCGCTTCCCTTTCGTTCCGCCAAACTGTAACAACAAAAAGAGAGGACTTGAAGCATCCTCAATGAAGGTCGAAATCCCTTCCCTGGAGTTTAAACTATTCTCTAGCTCAGAACGCACAGTTTGGCCCACTCCAGTGGTAAAGTACTACCTTATGGTCCCTGCGGGAATCATGGTAAGCGAATTTGCACTGGGGCGTTGGGAAGGTTACAACCTTGTGGAGTAGTTGTCGGCACGCTAATGCCTGTCCGGTACAACTGCAGCACTATTGGTCGTGACCGGGCTCTTGGCTGTGGCGCTTTCCATTTGGACTCCAGTCTGTCGTCACGACATAACGTCATAGTGACTGACAGACAGGGAATGTGTCTCTGTTACCTATGGAGGGAACGGAGACGTTATGTCCCCTGCCACAGCCTCGACCCATTGCTGGCTCTCCGCTCCTCAGCAACATCTAATGAGTGGATGCACCTGCTGCCGCATTTATACCTGCTCAGCGGGGAGTGGCTCAGCATGCAAATTCCACTAGCCAATTTTGATTGGCATTTTCTCTTATCAGAGTGAATCATAGCTCCCAAGTAATGACCCCAGTCTGTCGTCACGACATAACGTCTCCGTTCCCTGAGTTACAATAGGTAATCAAGACGTTTTCCAGAAGTTTATGTTTTCACAAAATACCCACCAAAATTATTGTGCCACATCATGCACCTTTTGAAGATACAGTAGGTAATTTTCATATATAAATCGACATAACACTTGAACAACATTTCAGACGGAAAAATACTGAATATCTGAAAATGTATTGCAAATCATTTATTCAGTTTAAATCCCAAAAGTGATTTGACTAGTTTAATGGGTAAAAATATATGTTTCACTGATGATTTTATTTATTTACTAAATGAACAATACAGAGACAAAGTGCTGAAAAGGAGCAGAAGCTCATTAAAACCCAAAGCAGATTCATTAAAAACATCAAACAGAAATCTGACCTCAAATCTGCAGATAAAGGACAAACCCCAGCCGAGACTACAGCAGCCCCGAGGCTCAGCTGATAATGCTTTATGCACATTTGTTTATCTCATACATAAATTCCTGCAGTTACTCAAACCATGATGTCAGTATGAAGATGCATAACTAGTTGAATCATTTGGCAGTGCACATTTAGGTCATGTCTTGCTGCTAAAGCGTGGACAGCACGCCTTTGTTCTCTTGTTCTCTTTTGTCTGCCTTTAATTTGGCCCTTGGGACAAAGTCTGTCAGGATCGCAGTCAGAGATGATAACCACATCTCCTGCTTTCAAAGCTCCGCAAACTTGGGTTTAACAATGATGAATGAATGTTTCTATTCCTCTAGTCTGTAACTAACGCTTAAATCAACCAGCTAGTCACATCATTCATTTACCTAAAAACTCCAGTGCTGGGAGAATATATGGCAACATATACAGGAAATAAACTGCTTGGCTTCATTAGTAACAAAATGGGTGAATCTCACAAAACATGTCAGGAACATTTAATCAAAACAAGAATTTGCATTTTAAGTGAAGAAAGTGAGGAAACTAATGTCATGATGCAAAAATTACATATTTATTATATTACATATTTACACATAATATTTATATTTTATAAATGTAATGTGTAAAAATAACAAAAAACTAACTAAATATAAACTATAATTTATAATAAACATCCTTAAAATTTTTTTCTTTTGATTTCATAGGAAAATCACAGAGAAAAAAGTTGACTAAAAATGAGTATGTTTTTGTTCATTAAGATTAGAATGAATGTTATGTTTTCCTCAAACAATTTTCTCTATGTAAAATATATATATATATATATATATATATATATATATATATATTCTCCATTCATTTAGTTTTGTGTTGAAATGTGACCCGTTTTCATGAGATTCACTCAATTATTATATAGTTGATACTAACTAACCTTTTTATTTTTGAAAAATTCTACATGCCATCAGCTTCCTGTTTAGATCAGATCCACTGTGATGTCTAGTAGATGGATTGGAAGCTAACAACATGCAGAATAAATTCACTATAACTGGGATCAGATTAAAGACTAGAGCTACAGGGAGACTGTCGACTATAGTCAATAATCCAGAATTCATACCTGGAAGCAGACGAATCTGAAAATCTAGATTCTGTAAATCAAAACATTCAGTTGGACAAAAGAAGGAAGGATACAGAAACAACACAGAGAAGAAAGACATCAAATTCAGTGTGAAAATGTTTCTGCAGCAGCACACCTAAAGTAAAGCTGAAGTACGTCATTTCTCCTCCAGAGGCCATCATAATGCCACAGCGCTGCTATGCAGTCGCAAAAGCCTTGTGCAGTTTTTAGCATGTTTTATGCAGTTGCTAAAGCAGCCTGGATAGATGTGATTTTGGCTAGTTACTAGGCTGTAATTATGAGGTTTCTACGACATTCTGCTTGCGATCTTGTTCTGTGCAGTTGCCAGGATGTCTGGGTAGGCGTTGCTAGCTATAATGTCCTATTTGGCTGTCAAGTCTTTGCCATGTGTTTGTGTGTTGTTACAGTACTTGTTTGTTACAATATACCAAATGGTTAACAAGGTGTTGCTACTGTATGTGGATGCGGAGGCGGGTGTTTTTTGAGTACGTTTGTTACAATATGTGGTTGTTACAATGTTCTGAATGGTTGTCAGGATTTTGCTGACAGTTTTAAGGTGACAATTGGAGTTCTGAGTGGTAAATACAGTGCTTCTGTGCAGTTGACAAGGTGTTTTGAGTGTGCTGCTACAGTATGTGGTTACTATAGTGTTCTGGAAGGTTGCCAAGGTGTTGCTATGCAGTTACCAAGGTGTTTTGAGTGTGTTGTTACAGTCTGTATTTGTTCTTACCAAGGTATTACTGATTGCCAATGTGTTCTGAATGTTGCTTCAGCATGAGGCTGCTATAATATTCTGAATGGTTCTTAGGGTGTTGCTATGCGTTTCTGAGATGCCTGTTGGAATCATTTGGGTGGTTCCTATAGTTTTGCTATTTGGTTGTCAGGTTGTTCTGTGATCGGCAAGGTGTTTCAAGTGTTTTTAGCTTGTTGCTACAGTATGTTTTTGCTTTAATTAACTGAGAGGTTACTAGGGTGTTGCTACAATGTTCTGAGGTGACTCTTATAATTTTCTGGATGGTTCATTGCACTGGACGGTTGCCAAATTGTTGGAATGCTCAGAGTTTTTTTAGTATGCTGTTAAGTTTTTTTTAACCAAGGTGTTTTAGCTTTTTGCTATAGTATTTAGTTGCAGAAATGCTCTAAATGGATGCTAGGATGTTGCTATGAAGCTGTGAAGAGACTCTTGAGTGGTTACTTTGTTAAATCTATGTGGTTGTCAAGGTGTTTAGTGTGTTTGTAGTGTGTAACTTAGTTATTGCTACAGTGTTCTGAATGGTTGTCATGGTGTTGCTATGTAGTTCCAAGGCCACTGTTAGAATGCTCTGAATGGTTGCTGAAGTGTTGCTATGTGGTTCCAAGGCTACAGCCTAAGTTCTCTGGTAAATGTGGCACTAAATGTGTGTAGTTCTGCATGAATTATTCGACGATTAAATTGCCCAGTCCTAGTTCTGAGTGGTGTTTTGCTACGCGACTGCCAAGTTCTTTGAGTATGTAATATGAGTATTGCTATAATGAATGGTTGCTAGGCTAAGGTGATGCTATGCAGTTAGTTCACTTAATGGTTACTGTGGCGTTGCTATTTGGTTACCAAGGAGATGATAGAGGTTGTCATGGCATTGCTATAGTATGTGTTTGCAATAATGCACTGGGTGGTTGCCAAATTGTTTTCATCTGGTTGTATAAAGTATCTTTTTAGTGTGCCGATCCACAGTTAATGTAGTGTTCTGGATGGTTGCTAGGGTTTTGCTATGCAGTTCTGAGGCAACTCTTTTGTGGTCGCTGTGTAAATGATATGTGGTTGCTAAAGTTTTCTGGGTGGTTGCCAGACCAGTTGCTAGGGTATTGCTATGCGGCTGCCAAGGCATTCTCTTTTTTGTGTGTTGCTACAGTGTTCTGGACGGTTATACGGGTGTTGCTATCGAGTTCTAAGGTGACTTATTGAATGCTATGAGTGGTTCCTATGGTGTTGCTAGGGATCTGGCTGATTGCAAAAGTGTTACCAGTGAGTCGTTTGGACTTCAGATTAGACTTATAGCAACTCTGCATGTTCAAATTGAATATACAAAATGCTGTGATCTTAAAAAAGACACACTTCAGCTTCGATCTGAAATCCCAGCATCAGGACAGATATCCCGCAGATCTGCAAGACTGCATGAAGACGGAGAGATTGTGTTTGAGAGTTCAGTTCCTCCACACTGTAATGAACAAAGGAATGTTTTGTTTTGCAAGCACCGGGCCGGCTGGGTAACACACACAGCAGTGTGTGTGCGCCAATAATCAATGAGTCATTGTGAACCTGCAGTTCCTCAGGGATTTAAACTATTCAATTCAAAGTGAGAGGCAAAAAACACGATGATGTACACTAACGGCCCTGTTGCGTTGCTGTGGCGACAATAAACCTCAGAGGGCAAGAGAGCCATTAAACCTGGTGTGTTATTATTCTATAGAAGCTAGATATAAACAAGATAACTGACTAATTAACTTCAACTATCTTGTTCAGCAAAGTGTTTTTGTCCCTGAAATGCTTTAAGGAAGCACAGGTGCCTCACCTCCTGCAACAGATCCGCTTGCTCGATGGCTTTCAGGACATTTTTCTTCGATGTCTCCTGAGCCTCGCCTCCCAACAGGAACTCGTCCAGGATGAAATACGCCTTCTCGAAGTTAAAGATAATATCCAGCTCACAGACCTGAGTTTGCAAAGACCAATCACTGTTATCGCTTTCATTTTTCGAAGCAACTAGTAACGACAATTCATTTTCTGCCACATGACTTACGCTTCCGAAGTATTTGTCGAGCAGCTCAACGTAGCGGTGGATGATCTCCAATGTGATCAGTTCATTATCCTGGTCCTCAATGGCACAGCAGAAATACAGACTGGCATATCTACAAAAAAAAAAAAAAAACATGTAAATGATTAACTGATATTATAATTATATGCAAACCTATTTAAAGTACTGAAATCTGTTTTGTAGCTTTGAAATACTCTGATAAGTCACATGAAGCGCATCACAAGCAGATTTTAAATATGAACTTGTATAAAAGGTGCTCAGTGTCATTCACACAAACATTAAACACCATCATGGTGAGACTCATTAAACTGAAATATGCAATAAACATTCATTTAACAACAATACATGTAACACACCACCCTAATAAACAACTGATAAGGGAAGAAAAACTATGAAGAAGCAGTTATTTCAAGAAATAAACATCAAATTCAAATAGAATTTGAAATGCAAATCAATGCAGAAAATGTGGGAATGTCAATTTATGGTTTTTCCCTGTAAATTGTACAGGAATTAACCATTAAACAGGTTTTTACTGTAGCATTTTCACAGTTTTTTACTGTTAAAATCATTCATTTTTTAAAGTGTACAGTATGTGGTCACTTAAATGTTTTGAATGGTTACCCCAGTGTTGATATGCCATTTCTATAGTGTTCTGAATGGTTTTTAGTGTACTTCTGGGTGTTTTGTTATAATATTCCATATGGTTACCAAGCTATTGTTATGCAGTTTCTAAGGTGTTCTGAATGTTTTTTTTTTGTGTAATTCTACTGTGTTTTGTTATAATATTCCATATGGTTGCCAAGGTGTTGCTATGCAATTGTCAAGTTGTTCTGAGTGTTTTTTTTTTATGTGTAGCTAACTTGCTATAATGTTCTGGCTGGTTGCCAATGTGTTTGGAGTTGTTTTAAGTGTGTTGTTACAGTATGTTTCTCTTGTAACATTCTGGGGTACATTTCCCAAAAGCATCGTTAGCTAACTATGGTCGTTAGTTCCATTGAACTCTATTGGTAACGACGGAACTTGTGACCATGGTTGCTTTTGGGAAACACACCCCTGGATGGTTGTCAAGGTGTTACTAAGCAGTTGTCATTGTGTTCTAACTGGTTTTTAGGGTGTTCGGAACAGTATGTGTTTATTTTAATATTGATGATTACCAAAGTGTAGATTTGCATTTGTTGAGATGTTCTTATGGTTTCACACTTGTTATTACTGTGTGTGTGGTTTTTTTTTTTTTACAATGTTTTGGCTAGTTTGGCAAGGTGTTGTTATGTGGTTGTCAATGTTGTCAAGACAGTTAGATCAGACACTTGACTAAAGCTGGCAAACTGTATACATTGACCCCTAGCTTCATAGTCCTAGACTAAAATTGTAAGTTAGAGCTGTTTCAGTTATGTCAGTGCCATTGTTGTGTCTCAAGATGATCCCCAATAATGTTTTTAGAATTAGAAACTCAGTCTGACTTTGAGATACAGATGATTCGGAGAATAGGTATTGCTTGAATGAAATAACAGATTGTACACATTGTTTATGAGAAAGACCATTTCTACGTGAGGCAGACCAGGATAACAAAATGAAATATCTGTGGAGAATATAAAAAAAAGAAAAGAAAGAAAACAGCTTTATTGATTATAACAGGAGTGATATTATTTCTGACGGAGTGCAACATGTTTCTCTGCATCTCCTGAGGAAACTGGTCTCAGATCAACTTCTAAGGAAGTGTAATGTCACATCTAATGATCTAGAACAAATTCCAGTGAGCTTTGGATTAAACCAAACAAATACTGTACTTCAGACATTTTCAGGAGAAATAAAGGCATATGTTAAACACCTGATTTGATATTTGTGACTTTGTCTACACTTTTCAACATCTCCATTAAACGCCATTATTCCTCCTTCCCACCTACCATCAAACCACACACAAACTGGAGGATTGTGGGATATCATAATCATATGTGTAGACATCTACTATACACAGGCAGGACAAACTGACAAAATTAACACAAGTCTTAATTTGTGGATCATCGGCCAATGAACTGTCTAGTTCTGTCTGACCAGCTGTGTGTGTGTGTGTAGTTTAATAATAATGTATACTCTTTTTTTTTTTTTTTTTTTTCAGCTGACACTTCATTAATCTTCATTCTCGCCGATGGGTCTCTGGCTAGTGGGAGCTGCTGAGTGAGCATTTTTCTTTGCGATAATGTGCTGCTGTGATCAGCAGACAGAATAGTTGTTCATTTAGTCTTCCGGACAGTCATCTTTCACTGCATTTGTGTCTGAGACACAGACAGAATGAAAATGAAGTTCGCAAATACAACTTCTGTCTGAAATTCTGCGATGTGAATATGCATGTTTCTGCAAATATGCATACATTATGTCAGGTTTACTTGCCCTACACAACATCAGAAAGATCAGGCCCTTTCTTACAGAGCAAGCTACACAACTCCTGACACAGGCCCTGGTCATCTCCAGACTGGACTATTGCAATGCTCTTTTAGCCGGTCTTCCCTCATGTTCAATCAGACCATTACAAATGATCCAGAATGCAGCAGCTCGACTGGTCTTCAACGAACCCAAAAGGGCCCATGTCACTCCTC
>JAUMHQ010000089.1:17909288-17924095 GCA_032361165.1 Enteromius paludinosus | reverse complement strand
TAAAACTTTTTTTTTAGTAGAAAAGCGTATTTTACCAATAGAGGTATCAAATGGTTCAGGAAAGTAAGCTTTTATAAATGGGGACAAAGATGTATCATACAGCGACAAGGATTTTGTCCTCCATTGTTTCAGAATTCTGCCTCCGCTTGCTACGTAGTAATCACATCACTACTAGAGCTAGCTTCTGATTGGTTAACGAATAATTTTATAATAATATAATTTTAATTATAAGACAACCTTACAGTTTTGTAAATATTCTAGTTAAAGTGTGTTAAGTCTTACTTTAGGTTAAACGTTTTTGAGAATTAGACCATCCAGCTAAAATAAATGTTATGCCTTTGATTGATAAAATCCGGATTAAGGATATTTTATTTTGTTTTATTTCATTTTTATTTTTCAGTTTCCCCCTGAGGGATTGCCACCTTACTGTGGTCAGGGGGTTTTGCATGCCTCAGTGACCTTTAGAGCAATACCAGCAGGAGCTTAGTCTTCAAGTGGGACACCCAAGTTGTACAGGTCAGAAGGTAAAGGCCTGACAAAAAACAATCCACTTCTCCCGGCTGGCTTTGGACACAGCTAACAACACAATTCAGCAAGGAAAATAGTGTTACTATAAGCACAGTGCTCGAACATGATGTGTACACATGATGCCCCCTTCACATTTCTGACTGCCCCCTCATAAGTGCCCGTCTAGAACCGGCCCTGACTCACACATGCTGCTGCTTAGCAATGCTAATGCTCTGTTTGGACGGAGCTGACAGACTGTAAGGCTGTAAAGAGCGGGTGTCTGGGGTCAGAGGTCAGTCGAGGCGAGCTTTGAGGGAATCAATCTGGAACAGAACTAAAGCCTGAAAAACCAGAGGAACTGCTGCAGACACAAGGTCACGTTCATTATTACAGCCCACAGTCTGTTCATCTGTCTAGACTCTCTTTCTTCTGCCGTTTCAGTTTAGTGTATTTTACTGACTTTACATACAGTAGAACTCCATCTGTACTGCTGAAGCGTCTGCAGTTTAGATTAAAGGATTAAATGGATTTACCATTTTTTTTTTTTACAAACTCAGAATGATTGATTAAATGCTGAATGATTCCAAACACTGCATGTGTGTTTATCTGCATATACAGAGACAATCTTCACCAAATTCTGATTCATAACTTTTCTTTTTCTTTTAAGAAACAGCCTTTGGGTTTGTGTTGATCTGTAGTCTTTATAATTTAATAGTGCAAATGGTGAACATGCTGAAGCGCAGTGGTGTAAGTCCTGGTATATGTGTGTGTGTGTGTGTGATTGTGTATTCCTGCGTTCACTCTGACCCTGTAGTGTTCAGAAGAATCACGACTCGACTCCTTGTGAAACAAAGAAGAGAACAAAGCGAACGTGAGTACAGACGCCCTTCAGCACACTCCAACAGAAACACAGCGAACGTGTGCCGCATTCTTTACATTCATACAAATCATAACCACACTAACAATCAGCTCACTCTGCTCAGACGCACCAGAAAACACAATCACAACATCAAACACTAAATCAATTTTGCCAGTCTTCAGATTTGTATTGCGCTCATTCTCAGAATCTGACACACACACACACAATAATGTCACAAAATGCTAAGGTATTAAAGTTTAGTCTCGACCTGCAACACCATAGCAACCACCCAGAACACTAAACACTGAATGAAAGCAAACATACCTCTCCAATTAAAACAATGTTGGACCATGAAAATGTGCTGTGTACATTTTAATTTCTTTATTATTCACGTTAGCTCATAGTGCATCAGCAAATAACCTATTCTATAAAATTTGGAAAGCTACTAGTAAATGTTTAAATTATCAAAATTTAACAATGAACAATAGAGTTTATGTGCAGTATGGTTGCGGCTCAAAGGGTTAATGTTGCAAAGACTCTTATTGTAAAGTGTTACCATTTCCAAGTAATTCAAACAGTAAACGGTAACGGTTTTGTGGCTCTTTAATGTGTCAAGAGAGATCACTGTCGTGCTTCAGTTCAAGCGGCATGCCGAGAACTGCTTACTACTTCCTCTTTACTAGTTATTATAGCATGAATAAACATCAGAAGTTTATCTTGTTTTACCAACTTTCCTGTCTGGTTTAATTGTCAGACAAAAACGGTGGATTTTGCATTATGATTGTTTAGATTGTCTGTCAATCAAACTCCACCCAAAGGGTCAACTGACTAAACCGATTAATCAGACCTAACCCTAGCAACTGTATTTCTGCATATTAATAACTCTTTACATCTTAGCAACCATTTAGAAACACTCTCTCAACCATTCATGTAGCAGGGAGTTTTGTACGAGCAAACATTCACATCTCCCATAGGAAGCATTCAAACCTACCAGGTTTACTGATATGATGACTTATTAAATGTGTATAAAACACTGCAGGTTGGGCATTTGTGGGTCCATTTCACTGTGTGCGTGTCAGGTCTAGGGTTGCAAAGGGGCGGAAACTTTCCATTGAAACGTCTGGGAAATTTTGGAAATGGTCAACATTTGAAACTTACTAGGAATTTATAGGAATTCATTTGAAATTTGGGGAAATTGTAAAATTGTATCATATAAAACAAAAAATAAACCGTTTCATCACTGTTAATAAATAGGCATATTAGAATGATTCCTGAAGAATCATGTGACGCTGAAGATTGGAGTAGTGATGTTCAAAATTCAGCAGAAATACGTATTTTAAAGTATGCACCTTTTTGTTCAATGCAAGAGTAAGTCTATGGGTGAGGCTTCCATTAAATTATACGCTATAGGTAAATAATGAGGAGAACACCAACGGTAAAATTGATGACGCTCCAGACAACAGTAAAATAATATGATAAGACATACAGATTTTCAATATGAAGCAGCAAAACAAACTTTTGTACAGCTAAAAATAGCTGGATGTAGATGAGACCGGAAGCTATACCCATAGAAAATAGAAATAGCCACACTTTAACATTATTTAACGTTATTTTAAATTGTAATACAGTGCAATATAACCGTTTTGCTCTGTATTTATAATCTAATAAATGAAGTTTTGATGAGCAAAAAAGATTTGCAAAGCCCTAAAACATTAAAACTAGTAACGTGTCCAAACGTTTGACCAGTACAGTGGCTATCACCACTAGCTAAAGCTAGCAAGCACATATCTCATAAATTATCAATGAAATAGTGCTAACTAAATATATAGATTTGCCGGCTAGCTACTGTATAAACACTTTTACGTTTTATTATATTTTGATCAAATGTATTTAGAATATCAAAACTTATGGTACCTTCACACCAGACGCGACTTGCGCTAATAAATCATGCTATTCGCACGTAATTGGAAGTTTTAACATTTTGAGTTTACTCGCTTCATTCGTGTGTTCAACGAATTAATTCACGTCATGGGAGGGGCTTCTGTGAAGCGGCTCCAGTCTCTGTGGTGGTTAGACATGAGGTAAAATTTGTTTTGTGTATATCCAATAGGCAAACTTTGGTTTAATGAATCTAGTATTAATTTCCTTTGTATTCCTGTTTATATTTCACGAGTTCGCGTTTACTCATTAGTGAATAAGCAATTAAAGCAAATTTGGCGAGCTGTCTAGGGAGCGAGCCGGGAGAATCGGCGGACTCCGAACCCCAGTGGTTTGAACCCTAAGCGGGGTTTAGTGGTTCGAGTCCGGCTCGATCTCCGCATGCCCCCCGACGTGGAGTTAAAGGAGGAGAGAAGGGGAGGTGGAGGGTGCATGAAAGCGAGATGCGGATGAAAGGGAAACTGGATTATTTATAGCGGAAGGAAGATGGTGATTGGTGGTTGCTAACAAGGTGGTTGATTAGGCAAGCGGTGCCAGCTGTGATTAATTCGTGCCACGCTTCTCCTGAAACTATTATTATCAAAACATTCAATAAAAGTACGAAGATGTGGCATACAGCTCCTCCACATGCAGCAACGATGAATTTGTCCTCCATAGTATCGGAATTCTGCCTCCGCTTGATAGTATTCACGTCACTACTAGAGCAAGCTCCTGATTGGTTAATGCTGGGCAAATTTTCGCCAAAGTTCAGATTTTCCAACTTGAGCGTTTCGTGCGAATCCTGCCATTCGCTCCACTTAATTCACACAAATCGCACCACAGGATGTCTAATCGCATCTTTGCATTGACTTAATATGTAAATCACTCGCGCTTCACGCTTTATTCGCGTCTTGTGTGAATGCAGCATCAGATGTAGCCTTTGTGCTCAAATGCAGCAAGTGTGGCTCTGAGAAAAATGGAGGGGAATTCCTCTTTTAGGGGATAGTGTGTGTGGGAGGGTCATACGTATTTTATTATTAGCTCACCTAAATGTTCAGTCAGTGTATTTGTACACTGTTTTTTTTTTTGTTTTTTGTTTTTTTGTTTTTTTTTTATGTCGTGATCATTGTTTTTTTGATTTTTCTACTTTCTTCTATGTTCTATTATTGCTTTTATGATTATTCTACTCCTTTTGTCTAAAGCACCTTGAACTATCACTGTGTGTGAAATGTGCTATATAAATAAACTCGCCCTGCCTTGCCTTGTGTAATTTGCATGAATATTTACCAAGATGGACATTTCGATATTTTGTGTGCATGGTTTAAGAAATGGTCTGTGCATGAAATGGAGTGCATGTAGGGGGCGTATCCTTGATCACCCTGCAGTGTGCTGTGTGCATGTGACAAATTGGATTAAATCTAGTTGTCTTAACCAAGATTATGCTGCAAGAGTCTCATAAGACTCTTGTCTGTTAAAAGGCTGCACTCTATCACTTTATCATACATAAGCTCCATTTGCACTATTTGTCTATATTTGCACTACTCTGTCTGGTTTGCACTCCCTGCCATGTGCCCTTACTTGTATATTGTATTGCTTTACTGTATTGTTAAATGTAATTGTGTTTATTTAAATTTTTACCTGCATTTTTAAAACTCTTTTTGTATTTAATGTTTATCTGTTATCCTTTAAGGGTCTAAGAGTAACGCCATTTAAATTCTTTGTACGTCCTGTACATGTGGCAGAATTGACAAATAAAGCAGACTTTGAATCATTCCCGTGGAAAGTTTTCAGTCTTGAAAATTCCCAGAATTTTGCAACCCTAGTCAGGTCTCAGGTCACTGTGTGTGAACCTCCGCTGCCATGGAAACAGCATTATCTCTACACTCCCATCCGAGTGAACGATCTCACACAAATCACACAAACACACACTGCCCATGCTGTTCAGTCCTGAAGAACTACTAATTACCATCCTCAATAGTCAATACCATCATCAATTTGTGCCCATAAACTAGCTCAGAATATGTGAACACTTCAATCATTTGAAAAAATAACACTATCTCTTTCAAAAACACTATATTGGACTAAATCTGTTCTCAGAAGTGTGTATTTTCATATACCACTTTTGTAAATGAATGACCAAAGCATTTAAAGGTTTTGTGTTTTTGGCTAAAAATAGTGTTGCGTTAAGTTTTTGTGAATATTTTGAACTTGATTTTACTTTTTATATTTTGCTTTCACTTACATTTTAATACATATTTCAGCAATTATGCTTTTAATGTAATTATTTTAGTACTTTAATTTGTTTAAAGCAATCAAGCATTCATTTTTTATGATTTTAGTTTACATTCATTATCCTGTTGATGAACAACTTACTCTTTTTTTTAAGTCATAAAATCAAGTCCAACATGTTTTTCTCACTGCATTTCAAACCTTTCATAGTAAAATTTGATATGACAGAAGTTAAAATGGGCTGTCAATGCCAATTCATACTGAAACAAATCTACTTCAGCTGAAGTGCAGCTATAGCTAATAATTAAAGACAATCAGCAACGAGGTTTCTTTTTCTGGATGGATAAATGAGTAGCCATGATGTTAATTCATTAACCTCTTTCTAAACACAAAAGTAAATATTAAAGTAAAATAAAACAAACAGAATTTAAGTCTAACATTATGCTCTTCACTGGTTATTAGGGAGAAAATATGTTTTTCTAAGATAAAACTAAGCTTTACTGACCTTTTATACACAATTTTTAGGTCCCTCCACTCCAGGAAGCTGCACATCTTGGGTTTGCGGGCCAGAACAGTCTGCACCAGCTCCCGCGTGATCTTCTTCTTCTCCTTATCTGACAGAGGAACGTACCATTTTTGCAGACGGAGCTTCCCCTGTCTGCTAAACAACAGCATAAACTGCATCTGAGGACCACAGCAAGAGAGACAGAGGTCAGATGAGACCAGACACACAAACAGTAATAATTATCCTTTTGATCTTTCGTTCAAAAAAATATATAATAATAATTGTAACCTATCACTGAATTAAAACAATTGAAATGGTTAAAAAGCTCATGTTTTTCTCCGATACTTGTTGACCACAATTATTGGCACCCCTATAATTTTTTTTTGTAAAATATCTCTGACGTAAAAGAAATGAAGCTTTTGCCATGTCCTCCGACCTGAACCTGAGTGAGGTGAACTAAAGAGGAGAACTAACATGGAGCTGGTACTCTGAAGGATCTGGAGAGATTCTGCATGAAGGAGTGGTCTCTTTTCTCTTATCAGGTGTTCTCCAAACTCAGAGCTGTTATCTTGGGAAAAGGACGTAGCAATAATTGATTCCAATAATTGTGGCCAACATGAATTGGAGAAAAACAATTATTTCATAATGAGTTTTTCCTCAATATTTTGAATTGTTTTACTTCAATGATAGATTAGAATTTTGTGATTTTTTTTATTGAAAGGTCAAAAGGATAAACAATGCAGATTTATTTTCACACGCAACCTCTGCTCAGATATACCAAGGGTGCCATTACTAGTGGAGGGCACTGTGTGTGTGTGCACGTGTTTAAATATATTAAATATTATTATTATATTATCATATATATTATGTACAGTATATAACGAGTTTATATAATGCTTTTTATATTTCCTTGTTTTGTTAAATATGGCTGTATAGTTTTTTCTTCTTTTTATTTCAGTTTTTGTTATTGTAGTACTTAAACACTATTTCAGCCATTTTACTTTATTTCCATTTTTTCCCTAAGTACTTGTTTATAGTTTTAAATAATGCCATTCTACAAATATCCTTTTTTTTTTTTTTAGATAAAAACAGTGAAATGAGAACACATTTCTTTAATTATTTGCCTTTTTTTATACATTTAAGAAATAATTAAATTGTAAAAATAGTAAAATCTGAAAAATATATAATTAAATGGATGCCATTTAAAAAAAAAAATTTTGTTGTTAATTTCACAAAATATACCCCTGATGTATTTTTG
Organism: Enteromius paludinosus; assembly: GCA_032361165.1. NCBI lineage: Eukaryota > Metazoa > Chordata > Actinopteri > Cypriniformes > Cyprinidae > Enteromius > Enteromius paludinosus. The sequence goes on along the minus strand of JAUMHQ010000089.1, from coordinate 17,916,820 downwards.
TTTTGATAATTTTTTTTGGATTCTATGACACTGAATATATTTCACCCTGAGGGATTATTTATACACACATACATTAATTCAATATATTTAATTAATACGAATATTATAATACTACCATTATTGCAGAAGTAGTAATAATAATAATTTGAAAAGAAAAAAACATCTTTAAAAACGCATGTCACAGTATAATGATACATGGATCATGATTACAACCAAACAGGTACATTTTTATATTTAATTGCATACATTATTATAATTATAATAATAATTATTATTATACTGTAAAAATAAATAGATAAACAAATAAAAAAGTATGTCGTACGGATAATATAATGATATAGATTCGACTAGAATTAATTTGTTGAACTTAAACGCCAGTTTTCCAGCGCCAATTTTTTTGCACAGGGTTGGGTTTTATTGATAGAAATTTAAGCATCATAAATGCATTCAAAGACCAAATGCACAAAACTTATAACAGAATTTGCGTTTTACACGTTTGATTGCAACAGAGCTAATTAACCTATTTGCTTCAACTAATAAGCATGTGATCTCCACGCTGCTGTTTACACTTCTAGTCACGCGAGGCGTTTACAAGCTTTAACCTTTCTCGGAGAATAAATGATGAAACACCAAACGACGTACCTTTACGGGGAGGTCAGTTTGTAAATGAGGGATGAATTCACATGAGTTCTGGATTCACAGTGATTCGCGTCTGTCTCGGCTCGAATCTTGTGTACAATAGATGCTAAACAGCGTCAGCTGACGCCTCATCACTCATTGGACAGAGGGTCCGTTCGGGGAGCTTTCATTGGCGGAAAGGAGACCGTTATTCCCGCCCACTCAGGAGCGCAGACAGTTGATTGGAGGAAGCCTGCGTCGGTCACCGCTAGAGTCACACCCCCGTCAGTGTTGTTGGAGGGCTGATTGTCAAACGATTTAAAGGTGGCCAGGATTTAAAAAGGGAATACACATCAGAGGATCACGTAAAATGTCAAATTTAAAAGCGCTTGTTCTTTCTGCATCTGGTAAAAACATTATTATGGCCTAATTGCTTTGCGACAAACAACCCCTTCTTAACATAATTAGTATTTTATTGGCAACAGTTGCAACTGTTAATGCACAAACACAAAGTACAGTCTGCTGTATAGCTCAACATTCACATTATGCATGATAGATACAGATTTTTCCTGGACAATCAGGAATGAATGATTGACTTACTGAATATGCAGATTTTACATAAAACTATATTTTATTAATTTAATTATTGCGTTTTGTATTTGCATGTGTGCACTGGAAGCTTCCATTCTTGGCAATAGCTCTTTCTGAAATGTCAGCTGGGGGCAAGCAGTCACGTGCGTGCGTGTCACATGTTGGAAACGTAGGCTATACAATTTATTAATTGCTATATCTGTTGGACTAAAATAATTAGTGTAAAACAAGATGCATGAAAACCTTTGATTATGAATAATTTAAAACGACAAACAGGCTGTTTATATCACGTTTGCTGAAGTTACAACGCCACCTGGTGACAAACGTCGAAATGGACCCTTCTCACAGATCACTCTGACCGCTTTTCTACAATAATTAACATTTATCTAATCGAAGTTCTGACATTTAAGTACCAAAATACTAGTAAACAAACACTACCGGGATGAATTTATACGTTACCAACTTCTGAGGGAGTCGTTTCACTCGGACGACAAACTTCATCCAAATTATCCTGTAGTTTTGGAAGATAAAAACTACATCACTTCTACACTCGAAACGTCTGTATCAGAGTATTAGCAACTTTTTCTTACGTAAAACGCACAGTAGTAACGTTACAACGATACACGCTCAGAAAAATAAAACCACACTTCCATGGTGCTCTTTGCACAAATTACTTCTGCCACATACGTCAGCATTTCTTCATTGATGGCCTACTTGAGCTGAACTACAGTATGGCATGAGATAAGTAGGCTAGGTAAATGTTCGAGACATCGGTACACCGTCTGACTAGTTGTATAGAATTCATTGGTGACCTTTCCTGTAGAGACTCTACAGCAAAGAATAGGAATTATTGAATCACGTTTTAAAAGCCGTTATTTTTAAGTGCTGGGTGCTGTTGCCAAGCGACCCCTGGTTCCCGCCACCGCAGAGCACCGTTAAAAACTTGCCTGAGGCGAGTTGCGTAGCAACACAAGACGCGAAAACTTTGCACACCATTCATACAAATTGCCCAACCTCAAAGCGAGTTTTAAATTACGCAGCACCGAGTAAAAAATAAATGTCACGACGTAAAGACAGCGTTTTTATTTAAAAACAAAATCTCTTTATTCATTATTTGCAGGTCTAAAAGTGCAGCGCTTATTTCGGAGTTGTCAGGAGCTTTTTGGCGGCGGTGTGGAGCTCTCGCTGAGTGATGACGCGCCGCCGGTTCAACTTGGAGAGTCGCGCGGCCTCGACGCCCATCCGCGCATGCGCGGCGTTGGACAGGTGTCGCATCAAAGAGACGGTGTCACTCACGTCACTCAGCTCCTGAAACAAGGCGAGGGAAGTCACTTTAAAACGACTCTCGGTTGTCTCAAGTCAGTTTAAAAAGTGAAAAAATAAATAAAGCAGACATAGATCTGCGTGAACGCACCCTCTCGATCTTGTAAATGTACGCCGAATATGCCTTGGTGTTCCGTCTGCGCGTCCCGCCAGTTCTCCTGGACGTCTTCAGGGAGCTCTGTCTCTTGTCAGATGAGATTTTCATGATCTCTGCCGTTCACTTCGCAGTCAGCGCCTGAGGTAAAGCTGAGAAATGAGCGTCTGAACACACCTTTTATTGTGTCTCAGCTCGGCTTCACAGGTGAAACATTTCAGTCTCAACTAAGTACCTCCCTAATTAAGAGATTCACACAAATTAACCAAAGGTTCAATTAGAGATACTGTGATGATAAATCGTAGTTTTCATAAACGAATAGCTTATTTTTCTTTCTGTCTAGTTCTCTTTTCCTTTTTTAAAGACTGTTCTATAATAAGTGGTTATTTCTCTACCAAGTGTATTTTGTAGTATAATCACTATCTAAGTTTATTTAGTAGGCTAATCAATAGGCTCAATATATTTTTTGAACTTGGAATAAACACCAGTTATAAGCCTCACTTAGCTGGCCGTTTTAGGGTGTGAGGATTTTACATAAAATACAGCCTATAAAAGGTCAATTCAGCAATATAGTTGCTTTTTATAAATCGATTTCCAATATGCTGATTATATGTTGAATTTATAAACAGGTTAGGCACCATACTGAATTCTACGTGTGTCAAAACGAGGCTCACATTTAGCCAAATTTGTTTGCATTATGTTTATACTTGTATTATGTTTAGCTCTGTGTATTGTTGTTGTCTGTGTACTGGAAGCTTCTGTCATTAAAACTAATTATTTGAATGTGCAAACGTAATTGGCAATAAAGCTCTTTCTGATTCTGATACTCTGTAAAGACACAGTGACACACAGTAAGGAGTTGTATTTTAAGAGAAACACATAAGTGGGTATAGCCTACTTCAATGAAACCCAATCAAGAACTCAGTGTGCTGAAAGAGCAACCAGTGAGCAATGAGAGAGAAGTCAGACAGAGGTGATCAGGACTATTATTGGATGTCAGTGGATTACAGTAATCCAGAGTACACTGACCACTGCTGTGCATAGTGCGCTAGACCTGCTCATCAAGATGGACGAGAGAATCCTCAGCGTTTTTCTGCTGCTGCTGATTCAAGGTAGGCCTACAAAGCGTATAAGAACTGGACACACCGTCCATGTACTTCCAGTAGTTGGCTAGCCTATGTTTTATATTTGGAGTAAAAGTGTACAAGATTCTTTCTTGGAAAATTACATTCAGGAGCTGTACTTTTTTTTTTTTTCAATTTCAAAAGCACATTTCGTTAAGTTTCATTGTTTATAGCATAGGCCTACGTTTGAAAATATATTTTGACCAGATATAACATTTTTCACTATACTGGAATAGGTATTTCTTTTATAATAACATGTATCTCTATGATCTCTGTCACAGTTTTCACTGTTGTAAACACACAGGGGGTGAGTATAAATGTATGTATGTGTGTGTGCCTGGTATTCAATATGTTATGGGGACCCCACTAGGATAGTATTATCAGTAAATTTTGACCTTGTAAGGATATTTTTTAGGTCCCCATGAGGAAACAAGCTTATAAATCCAGCAGGAAAATCTAAAAATCTAAAATACAGTTTGCACATTAAAAAAACCCATACGCCTATGGAATCTCCCCATAACTCATGGGAGTACAACGTGTGTGTATGTGACTACTGTACGTGTGTTAGGAGTTAGAGATGCCGTGGCCTTATGAAGATGAGGACGAGGTGAGTGTGAAGCAAGTGGCGGAGAATCAAACGCCGACGGACTGTAACTGTGAGTGTCAGGAGCCAAAACCCACCGGGACTCCATCCACCTGGACCACCGTCAGCACCACGCCATCCACCCGCATCCCTTATCAGGACTGCATGCCGGGTCAGTGAAGGGAATGACATGAACAAATTGAGACGGAATAAATCCAGAAGAACCACGGAGAACATCTCTAAAATGCTTCAAGAAAGCTACCTGCAAAAAGTTACAGTTTAAAAGTTTTAGGCACTCCAGTAAAACGCTGTCAAATGAATGTCATAAATGCTGTAGATTTTCTTAAATGAAATCAACATTTGGTGGGTGCATGCTTTGCTTTTTAAGCACCTTTTGCCCTCGTTTCTCTTGAGCAGTTTCTCAGCAGCTCTTGCAGATACCTTTCTTGAAGCATTTTTGAGATGATGCTTTCAAACCATTTTTTAGCTGGTGAAAATACAAATACTTTTGGCCACCACTGTAGATATAAAGAAGTGTGAGTGTGAATTTAAATATTTTACCTATTTAAAACTTGACTCTTCTGTAGTGGCATCATGTCCTAAGAAAAAAAATTATATTCTATTCTTTTAAAATAACTGATTCATTTGGAGCAAAAACCTGTTTTTATGAATAGTTCAGTGAATCACTGACTCGCCTGATTTGCTTAAAATACAAATGTTTTCAGTACAAACACTGCATTGTGCGGCTGCAAGGATGAACAACGTTGCTTCGTTTGGAACCTTTTTTGTTAGCAAAATCAAGCAAGAAAGACAATATTGTTTTAATCACTTTTATATTTATTTCTTCTTGTCACTGAATTTTTGCCCCGTCCTGCTGTCATTTGGCCTGTGTGGGTGTTAAATGGCAAAAACATGCAAGGTCATGCAGTGAATGGCACTATTAGCTGTCACTGGCAAGATTAGAGACGAGAGCATCCCTCGGTCCCTTCAGAGGTGCATGCTTACTGATTCAGGGCATGAAGCAAAGAGGCTTTCGAGCGATTACGTGAGCAATGATCACCCATGATGCTTCCGCTAAAACTGATGACACATGGACCGTCCTCTGACCTCAGCTCAGTCTGACATTACGATCAAACTAACAGATCAGAAAAAAAAGAGAACTAGAGGACTGTCTGATGGAGACAATGAGACGAGATGAGTGGGAGATCAGAGTGAGAATAAGTGAGAAACGGTGATGCTGAGGGTAGAGAGTGCCAGCGGATAATCTCATGACTAATGATTGTGATGCACAGATTACCGGGCCAGAAATAGGGCTGTCTGTTCTGTGTCTTCACAAACTGCTGGACATCCACACATGCCAATCAACAGGACTCCTGATCTTCACATAACCTGGAAAAGACTCCTGTATGATTGTAAAGTGCTTTGGGTGTACAGCAAATAATAGTGCAATAATGCACTATATTCACGCTTCATTCATTTACAATGATATTCAAAGCATGCATTTGTGTTCGTTTCACTCATATTCTAGAGGCAGCTGAAATAATGTGTTTTTGTAGGCCAAATGCAAAATAGTGTTTTAACACTTTTGCTTCCATCATTTAGAAGTCAATGGGTTTTTCAGGAAAACGTCTCCAATAAGGTCTTAAGATATTTTCATGCTATATTCCACAACTTGAAATTTTTGACCCTGGACCACAAAAGGATTTGAGGAACTGTTGGGTGCTGGTCCTATTTGTGTACGCTATATTTACTGTGGCATGTTGTTCTTGACTTGATGTTTCCCATCAGAGTGTCCGTACCACAAGCCAATGGGGTTTGAGTCAGGGTCGGTGACGGTGGAGCAGCTTACCTGTTCAAACCAAGATCAGTACGTTGGCTGGTTCTCCTCATGGACCCCAAATAAAGCCAGACTGAACAGTCAGGGATTTGGGTAAGTGTCTCAGAAAAAATCCTTTAGAATTGAAGCTAAATGACTATGGCTAAACCTAATGTGTGTAGTTTGGGGTCATAATGAAGTGGTCTCTGCTCCATCGCAGCTGTGCTTGGTTGTCCAAGTTCCAGGACACGAGTCAGTGGCTTCAGATTGACCTCCAGGAGGTGCGGGTGGTCTCGGGTATCATGACCCAGGGCCGCTGTGATGCTGACGAATGGACCACCAAATACAGCCTGCAGTACCGAGCCCAAGACAACCTCAACTGGATCTATTACAAAGACCAGACCGGGAACAACAGGGTAAAAGCGGAGTAAAATCATCATGTAATGTTTGACCCTGTCCTTGATAGCTCATGTACATCATAGAGATGTCTTTTTGATGTTGACGTTTACATCTGCAAAACAATATTGTTTTGACTGTTTGCACATCTGCAATACATCTACGTATACACAGTAAAAAAGACAAAAAAACAACTGTGGTTGCCAATATTTTACCGTAAAAAATATGGTAGCAACATTTTTAGCAACATATTAACCTGAACGTACAAAACTGATAAGAGAAAAAGACCAGGGCCTCATGTACAAAGACTAGAATTAGTAGAATTAATACTAAAACATTGCGTACAGACAAAGCTGGAAATGTATGAAACACTGCGTACGCGGAAACCCATGCATATTCTCTTTGTACATCCGAATTAAGGTGAAATTGAGCGCACATGCACGAGCGCTAAACCCCTCCCCCATATAAATATGGTAATGACTCTACTTCAGAAAAAAAAACCTGAAAAAGCAATGGCAAATGCAAGCAAGCAAGAAGAGAAACTGCACAGAATGTGAATTGGAGGTGCTACAATCGGTGTAGACCGGAGAAAAACTGTTTTATTTGCAAGTTTGTCCTCCAGAATTAATAACAAACGAAAAAAATAATAATAATATTAGAGTGGGAGAGTTTAGCTGATGCAGTTAACACAGTGGGGTCTGAACATCGCACTGTGAATGAATTCAAAATGAAATGGTCCGATGTAAAGGTGCAGGTTAAGAGGAGAATAGTGGCGCACCGTCAAAGTGTGGACCGAACAGGCCGGGGAACAGGACAGTGCATTTCGTTTTCATGGGGGGCACACTTCATGATCTCAGAAAAAGACTTTTACCAAAACAAAAACAACCTAGTTATTGTTATTTAAATCGATTCAAATTCTATATTAAACCGATAGTCTGTGATGATCTGTTGACTTTTGAGTGCCATATCCATTTAAAATTCAAATAA
>JAUMHQ010000089.1:17888156-17901065 GCA_032361165.1 Enteromius paludinosus | reverse complement strand
TGTAAAAGATGCATTAATATCTTAATTTAACTAAGGCCTAGTCCTGGTTTAAACTAAGCCATGTTTGTGAAATTGGGCCATTGTGTTGATAAATAATAAGATGGCAGTACTGACACACAGATATCTCAAATATAATAGGTAGCACACACATTCTAAATGCCTTTGACAGATCTCAAATGAGCCATTTTAATCTAGATTAAAAAAATTAATCTATGCCCACCCCTAATATATGTATATGTATATGTATATATATATATTTGCCTTTTTTCTACCAAATTCATCACCTTGCTTATTGCACATTTTAACATTAATTCACATGACTATTGTCAATAAATTACTTAATGATTGTACTCTCTTGTGTTGGAGTCATTTTGTCATCTGTTTTTGAGTTGTTACTACCCCATATGTCCGCAACCACTAAATATACATCCCAATAACCCCTAGGTCCGTTAAGGGATGTAACAGGCCTATTTCTTTTATATATAGCTTTGTTTTTCTGTTCGCACAAGATGTGATGTGAATCATTCTGCTGCTTTTTGCTTGTATAAAATGAAGGCTTGGAGACAAATGTAGGTATGTATGGGTCACAGCTACGTTTCAATTCAAATTGAAGTTAATAATAATAAAAAAATACAACTGCACCTGCTTATTAATAGCCTACTGCTTGTACAAAAGTACAAAGTAAAACCATTTTTTTACTTATTAAACTATTATTATACTAAAAAATATTTTTATGTAGGCCTGTATAATTAAAACAATTTTTGCACAAATTCTCTTTGTTGATAACAAAACAGAGTAAAAACTGGATGGAAACTAGGCTAATATTGTGATAAGTAGGCTATGCTAATTTTGCAACTCTTTGTAAGCTTTTGTGCTTAATGCCATTTTCCCCTTACATTACTTTTACTTTTATACTTTAAGTAGTTTTGAAACCAGTACTTGAGTAAAAAACTTCAATGAAAGATGATACTTCTACAAAAGTCCTTTTAAATCCTAGTATCTATACTCTTCTACTCAAGTAATGAATGTGAATACTTTTGACACCACTGCAGGAAGTCACGGTCCTAAAAGCAAGCTTCACCGTTTTTATGCAAAATACATATTACTATTTTTTTCCTGCTTTGTGGTGAAACAAGACTTGAAAATCATTTTGACAGATTTCATCAGATTTCACCCAACGAATGTCTATTAATATCCGACTGCCAGAGGAAACAAGCTTCAACAAGCCCATCGCACCAGAACACGTTAGCATTAATTACCACAACGTCCTACACTTCATTTATTTCAGGCATGATTCATGCTTTAATAAAACGACATGACGGAATGAGCGTCCTGTTGGAGTTTTCCGGAGGATACTTTCAATGTCAGGATTATTAGTAGCAAGAGAGTTGCAGCTGCAGAAATGAGGAAACCACCGCGCTGCAAATATAATTAGTGCAGTTATGGCAGTAATGATACGACACCTTCACCTAATGAAGCGCCGCAACTCACGCTCGTTAGCATAAACACGGACCAGCTGCGCTAACCGCTAACAAACGCAGCAACACGACGACGCAGACACTGACAAAACACACAAATAGGTGTAGAATGTAGCTGATTCAGTCCTCAGGTAAAGACTAATGAAGTGCAAGCTAATGGAAACCCAGCGAACGACACAAACCCACGTCACGGGTGAGTAAAACACAAGAAAAGAGAAGGTCAGGCTCGATCTGTGTGGGGACGGATGACAAACACAAAAACAGTAATTAGGTTGATTATTTAATATTTCGTACAGCTTTAGAACTTGAAGGTTGCGGAAAACCTTGTATGTTTTGTTTTATTTTCTTTATTTTTTATTATTTTATCATTATTAATTATAATAATCAACATATTTACTTGTTTATTTCTAAAGTTATTTTTTTATTTGTTTTACTTTTAAAATATACTCTGTATTTTAATACTGTAATTATATTCTTCAACTGTTTTTATTCATCATATTTCCTTGTATTTTTATGCTCTTTACATATAAACCGTATTATAAACAAATTAATTTATTTTAATCTTATATTCAATTTAAATATGTATTACATTGTTTATTAATAAAAGTTATTGTGGTATTGTACTTAAGTATTCTTCATTTTTTATTGTATGTATTTTTATATTAATTTTTTTGTTTATTATATAAATTATTACTTATATTTGTTCTAAATTATATAAAACATTTACAAAATTATTTTAAGTAGCTAGGGGCTACTAATTAGTTTGATCATATATTATGTTGTATATTATTGTTATTATACACACATATAATATATTCTATAATTTCATCTGTTGCACTTATTTTTAACTGTATTTTTATATTATTTCAATCTTTTGTTTTTAAAATGATTTACTAAAAATGTTGGATGCCCTGAAACGGAGATTGTGTGAGATTGATCTCACTCCTGAGGAAAGTTTTATCTGGAAACACACACACACACACACAGATCTCTGACCTTCATGAGGTCCAGCAGGACTGGGCTGATGATTCCCAGATATCGTCGCTCCAGAGTCTGAGGATGGCTGACCGAGGGAAACTGCACACAGGTAACACACACACTGATGAAGCGGTCAGTGTAAGAACAGAAACAGGTTTGATTAGAGAAGGACAGACTGACCCTCAGCCCATGGAAGCGAGGGTTGTTGTAGAAGAGCTTCATCTGTTCAGGCGGCAGAGGGCCCAGGACCTTCTGGATGGTGAAGAGCTGGTCGATCTCACTCTCGCCCGGAAACAAAGGCTGACCATCACTCAGCTCACCCAGAATACACCCTACTGACCACATGTCCACCGCTTTCCCGTACGGAGCCCTGACACACACACACACACACACACACACACACACTGATTATCAGACCAGACTCAAACACCAAAAAGAACCTGTCACAACTGCCAAGACCATGATCACGGCACACTTACATTATATACATATTATGTGATGTTATGTCTATTGTTTATTTTAAACAAATTATGAAACAACTAATAATACAAATTAAATAACTGACTAAAAATAAATATGCAAATAAATTATATAATATATTCATATATATTTTAAGTATCTATTATTTGAATTAATGCTAAATAAAGTTTTAAATTAAAGGTTTTTGTTTACATATGCATGTGTACTGTGTATATTTATCATGTATATATATTTAAGAAAAATATATTTTTATATTATATATTTATGTATAAAATAAATTATAAAAATGTATACATGTACTGTTGTTTATTAATTATATTAATTCTAATTAACATTTAATGCTTTAATTTTTTATATCTATTTTTTATCTTGTTTTATATTCTCATAATACTTTTGCTTACATTTATATATATATATATATATATATATATATATATATATGCGTTTTTACATTTTAACGGACAGATAAAATTTTTATTATTTATTAACATTTTATTACACATTTTATTAATATGTATGTATAATTAAAAAAATTAATAAGCAAGTATGTAAGTAGTAACATCCAGATGCATTAAAGAAAGTATTATAATGGGTTATAAATTATAAATATTAAAAAAAAATTCTTATGGTCAGAAAATAATAAACAAATGTATAATTTTTTATGATTTAGCTCTTATAAGCTCACTGAAGTTTTTGTGCGGTGATCTGGACACACTCACCCCAGCAGCAGCTCCGGGGATCGATACCATCTCGTCGCCACATACTCCGTGTAGTTCGCATCAGTGCTTTCTGAAAGATCTCGAGCAAAACCTGCCAGAGAAACATCAGTGTGAGTGATCAAACATGATAAATAGACATAAACAGATCGTACTGGTGATGTTTGGGTCTTATGTGAGGACTTTAGGAGGACAGAAGATGGGTGTGTTTGCTCACATTTCCTAATCAAAACAATGGCAGTGTTTCCAGCAGAATGAAGAACAGACAGTGCGTGTGGTGTGAGAGACAGACAGACCACCTGCTGTCATACACACACACACACACACACACTCTGTCTTTCTCTCTCAGAACTCTAATACAAGTCAGTATGAGAATTCGTATTCGTCCATCCATTTGCATAAATGTGGGCATGATCACCACACAAAGTCCTGTGATGTGCATCGGACAATCCAGATATAAGCTCAGTGCTTCTCGATCACATGACTACAGAAACTCACCAAAGTCACAGAGTTTGAGCACGTCCTCGGAGCTGATGAGCAGATTCTCCGGCTTGATATCTACAAAACCAGAGAGAGGGATCAATTCAGCATCCACATGTAATTGAAATGTACATTATTCAAATTCAAATAATTTTGTCATAAAACAAGCTCCATAATGTAACAGTTCAGAGTATAATAATTCATATTAAATAGTATAATTTAAATATATTTTATTGAAATAAACTGAATAATTAATTTCAAATTAAAATGTACTTAATTTTGTGTGTGTATATATATATATATATATATGTATGAACAATAATAACTTATTATTAAAACTTATACTTTACATTATAATTAAAAAATAAAACAGTTATTATTATTTAGAATTATTATTAAAAATTACTAAAGTAGAACAGAAAAATTGTATTTAAATAAAAAGTGGTCTCACATCTTGGTGAATGAATTCTGAAACTTTGCGAATAAATAGTATTTTTAAAAATTAATTTTAATAAAAAAAAATATATATATATTGTATTACAATACAAAAAAAAACATTTTAATAAAATGAAGGTGGACAATGATTTCAATTAAAAATCATAATTGAAATACATTTCAATACAACAACAACAAAAATTTTATCACATTCTATTACATGAAAGTAAAAATTAATTTCATTACAGGTAGTCTGACATCTCTCTAGATGATGATTAAAATAATATTATCATTATTATAATTAAATAATAATAAATAAAAATAAATGATATTTTATCCGAAAAAAAATTACATTCAGAATTCTTTTTCTTTTTTTTATTATTTCTTTTTTTGTATTAAAAATTACACTTCTCTCACACCTCAGTAGATGATATAATTTATTGAACTCCATTTGAATGTAGCTGTATATAGACATTAAAGGAATCATTCTAATATAAAAGTGTCAGGTGACCTCTGTGGACGATGTTGTTCTTATGGCACCAGTGGATGGCTTTGATCAGCTGGTAGATGTAGATCCGGACCTTCTCCGGCAGAGCTCCATTAGGCATGTCCTCCAGCAGCTCCAGCATGTTCTGCAGCACAAACACACACTCGATCATCTCAACAAACCCCTTCAGGAGACCTCGGACCCAAGACCTCAGCGCTCTCCGGCTCACCTTCTCCACGTACTCAAACACCAGATACAGCTTCCCTCGCTGCCGAAAGGCCTCCTTCAGCTCCACGATGTTCTCCTGCTTCAGTGTGCGGAGCATCTTCAGCTCACGCATGGTCGTCTCCTTCACCTCCTCATTTTCTGAGCAGAGAGACATGATGAGTAAACAGCCAATACTTTTTATATATGTTTAAACATTTATATATGTTTTGTTAAAAAAAGTACAAACTAGAAACTACTGTCACTTTAAATTGTAAATAATATTATGATTTTTATTTTATTTTAGATTTTTAGCCTTGTTTGTCATTATTTAAGTTTCATATTTTTTATATTTTCTAATATTTATAACATTTGTGAAATTTAATGTGTTTTTCTTTATTTGTTTCAGATTTCATTGATTTCTCTTAATTTTAGTGCTTTCTTTAAATGTCTTTTAGTTATTTCTAATACAATTTTGCACCCTATGTTTAAATTATTCTTTACTGTATTCTATTTCAGCTTTATTTCAGGTAACAAAGTTAGTTTCAGTATTTTCAGCGTTTTTGTTTATTATTATTATCAAATGTCTATAGAACAAATGATCTTCTGTGAAGTTGTAAAAACAAAACAATACAATTTTGTGTTTATTTATTAATTTCTCATTTCTTTTATATGCATATTATTTTCAAATTCTATATTAATTTCTAAATTCTACTATTTTCTAATGTATGTAATGTTTATGTTTTTATTAATAATTCGATATAGAACAGATGCTCTTCTTTAAAGCTGCATTTTTTGCTATGCATATTTTATCCATATTAATTTCTACAAAAAAATGTATTCTTCAGTAAATTAAATAACGTATATTATTATTTTGATATAGAATGTTTACATAAATGCTCTTCTATAAATGTGATCTTCAGATGAATCCGTCATGAATGTGCTTACTGTACAGCTTCTATCATGAGTGTATCGTGTTTTATTCACCTTCACTGTCCTTAAACTTCTTAATGGCCACGATTTCATTAGTCTCCTGAAACACAGAAACACAACTCAACAATTACCAACACAAATACTCACACTCAATGTCTTTGTTTTTGCATTTTGGTTGATTTTCCATGACACTGAATATTTTACACGAGCACCATCACTGAAAGGTTTGTAGTCAGTAAGATGTTTTTTTTTATAATACTTTTATTAATCAAGGACACATTGAACTGATCAGAAATGCCAGTAAAGAGATTTATAATATCTTAAATAATTTTAATTTCAAATGAAAGCTGAACTTTCTATTCATCTGTGAATCATGAAAAATACATTTTCCATTTTTAAAAAGTTTGCACAAAAATAGAGCAGCACGACTGTTTTCAACACTGATAACAATCAGAAATGTGTCCTGAGCAGTAAATCAGTATATTAGAATGATTTCTGAAGATCATGTGACACTGAAGACTGGAGTAATGATCACAGAAATACATTTCAGTTTAGCAGATAATGATACAAATAAATCATTATTTTAATATAATTTCAATTTGACATAAAGTAGCCTTGGAGAGCAGAAGAGTCTGCTTTCCTCAGACTGTTGTAACACCAAAAGACTGGAGCAGGTAGAAACCAACTTCACAACAGATATTTCTATTATTAGTGTTCCTGATCAATGTGGAGCAGATGGTGAGCAAACATACGGAGACCAGCTCAGTGCTCAGCAAAGCCCTTTTTCCTTTTTACATTATTCTTGGCGAGTGTTTTGGACCATGTGTGTGTGTTTGAGGGGAACTAAAGGACTCACACACACACACTCACTCTCTGGCCTATTTTACACTCAGGGTGTCTCTGTATCCTCCCAGCATCCTTCAGTGCTCCAGATTCGCGCTTTACTGAAAAACAGGCCTTTACAGAAGCACAGCTACATAGCATGTGTGTGTTCAGACGTGTGTGTGTGTGCATGTTTGCTCCCTCAGGCTTTATGCTTGTTTATGTTGAATACCGACAGGTGCTGCAAACGCTGACGACGGCACATTTATTAACCTCACACACTCACCTCAAACACATAAACAACCACACCCACTCTTCACACACTGAAGCGGTTCAGAATAGCAGAGGACTTCTATAGTATACAGACTGGGAATACACTGTATTTGGTAAAATCACCTGACATTGCACTGTATCCCACAATGCAATGTGCTCATTTCAACCTTCTTCCAGAGTGATGAATGAGCTAGAAACCATTGCAGTTTTTATTCGTTGTTTTTATTTCAGATTTTGTTTAATTTTTGATTTTAGTTAAAGTTATAGTCTTGCTTTCGTAATTTGTGTTACCCTTTTTTTTTGTTTTCTTTTGTTTTCTTTTAAATAAATTAAATTACATGTTTTTTTATAGAGTTATATTGTAGCTATAGTTAAACTAACTACAATAAAATATGTTCAAATTTTATTTGGGTTATTTTAATATTGCAAGTAACGTTTTGAAAGAAGACTCTCATCAAGGATGCATTTATTTGATCAAAAATAAAACAAAAACAGTAAATTAACCGTTATAAATTATATAACGTTATAAATGTTAAAAATGCTCAATAATTTTGTAGATATAATTAAATAAGGTTTTATTTTTCAGCATTCTTTGATGAATATAAAATTCAACCACCTATGATCAATTTAATGCATCCGTGATTAATAAAAGCATTACAGTACTTTAAAAAAGAGAGAGAGAGAGAAATGTTTTGAACAGTAGAGTATTTAGACTCATTAGGCTCTAAAGCATCGGAGTTTCATGTCAGATGTGACGCGGGTCAAAGATCACAGGTGTTAATTAAACCTGTTCAGGTATGAGTGATTGACAGCTCCTTGGTGACCTCTGACCCCTGCATCACCTCTGTCAGATCCTGCGTCTGTGTTTGAGGTCACACGTAAGACGTAAGAAAAAAAAAGACCAAAGAAAAAGCAGCATAAAATCATCATAAACACTCGAAGGCTCCAGTATGTTGTTATGAAGGAGGATCTGACTGGATTATTAAACACTGTGAAGAGACACACACGTAACAGGAAGTTGAAATGAGGACAGAAGACTAGAGGAAACACAGGAAGTGCAAAAACATGGCCAAAACAAAACACCCACCAAATGAGAAGAGCATGGCAATATGTGTGTGTAATAAAAGCCATTTGTACACAGATATTAAATTTACATACATTTACATCAAAGATGTGCAGAAAAAATAAGCGCAAATCGCAATATTCATTTTCCAGGAGCTGTTGTTAAGACCTTGACATCTGGAAATAATAATATACTAAAATGACTGCTGTGAAAAACAAACCCGTTAATACTAAAGCTTCACATTTTAAAACGATATCTTCAACGCACTTGTTCATTCACACTTAATGCAAAAAATATGCTAAATATCAAGCATATTTGCCAGTTCCAGACATAAATTAAAATCTTATATCTTGTTGTTGACTGATTCGGAAAAAAAAGACACAGAATATATATATTACACATTTCAAACATTTTTTTCACAACTGAGATTAAGTGTAAATAAGAGTGACTTTATTGTATGCTACTTTATATCCTGATACATTAGTATAGTGTTTGTTAATTTTTTAAGTTTAATTTATTTATTTTAATTTTTTTTATTTCTGTTTTTACTTTAATTGTAGTTTAAATTCTGGTATTTTTTGAATTACAAAATACACCACTTATCTAAGCCACTACAATGAACTAAAGTACATACAATAAAATATGCTAAAAAAAATGACATTACTCCTTAAATAAAAAAGTAAATAAATAAATAAACAATAATTCTGCGGCTCATTAAAAATAAGGCACTTAGTATGAAAAAGGAAGTAAAACTCTGCTGTTAATAAAATAAAAATGAGACTCTTAAAATAAAAACTGCAAAATAAATGAATAAAATCAATAAATAATTAATCAATGAATTCTGCCGTTCATAAAACACAAATAGGGCACATGTTTTAAATAGTTTAAAACATCAAGATTTATTTCATTACTTTGTTAATTACTGTTACTTATAAAAATAACTTACTATAAAAAAAGAACCACAAATAAATAAACACATTATCTTATTAAAAAAATTAAATAAGGCACTTACCATGAAATAAAAAATACAAATTTAATAAGTAAATATATTCTGCTGTAAAAAAAAAAAAAAAAACAAGCAAAGAAAGAAGGCACTCAAAATAAAATCTAAACTATAACATAAAAACTAAGAAATAAAAAAAAGAAATTCGTCAGTTTATAAAATAGATACAAAAACGTAAGTAAAAAGTAAGTAATTGTGCTGCTAGTGTTTGAGTGTGATAAGGAGCAGATCTGGAGCTGAACTACTTTATCTGAGACTCCAGATCGGCTTCAGTAGCACCGCAGGCTCTTATTAAAGCTCATGAATATTCATAGATCTCACACACGATCCCAAACATAAGAGAGTCACCGGTGATCGCCCGCGCTGTTTTTATTTTCATCTCATCAAAGCACTTCAGGAAGAAAGTGAGAGATTCACCAGTTTATAAGACCAGGTGAGGTCAGAGGTCAGATCACAAGCTCCTTTCTCTCGTTTCTCTCGACCTCACCCTAATAAATGTGTGTGACAGTGAGCATACAAACATTTATTACTGACATTATTAAATCAAAGCCTCGCATGCTTCTAATTCCTTTATTTGGTTTTCCGTTGTTTCCTCATCACATGAAAATGACAGCTAAATATTGTTAAACAGATGCAAAGGAACACAAAACCAAACGCAGTTCATTATGCAAATATATGCATGTTATGAAAGTGCTGTCAGTCAGATTTCTGAATGCTAATTGTGTTCAGTTGGAACGTTTAAAATTTTAATTGCGCATTTTTAAAGCATAACTTATACAACTTTATATTTTTCAGACAAAAAAAAATTATATCTTCTATTGCTATCAGAAAATAATAATTGAAAAAATTATGATGATTATTATTGCTACTACTACTGTTTTTGTTGCTGCTGCTGTTATAAATTTTAAAATATTGAATCCATATTTTAATATAGTAAATATTAAAATAGCAAAAAATAATAAATATTACTATTGTAACATTCACTGTAAAATATTTAATAACAATATCAAAAATAAATATAAAATCAAACAAATGATTTAATTTACATTTTAAATCAAAGACAAAAATAAATACTAAATAATGTCTGTATGAACATCATGTTTTGCGGGGAAATAAATTGTGTTTTTGTCTCTATATTGTCTAAATGTGATTTAATAATAATTATTATTTATTTTTTAATAATCACTTTTATAGTGAATATTATAAAGGTAATTTTTTTTATTTTGATTAATTTAATCGTAATTACTATTATTATTATTATTATTATTATTATTACTACTACTACTACTAAATATAAATTTTAAAGGTCCCACATTGTACACCTTTTTGAAGTTTTATTTTAGGTGTTGATGTCCTTAGAATTTATCTTTGAGGTATAAGCAATAAAAATCATCTTAATATATTTTTACAGCTACAAAATGAGAAATATTCTACTGAGAATGTTAGTTGAGTGTGAGAGTCACTGTGACATGTTTGAACACAAACCAGCGGCTCATGAATACACCTGATCTGTGGAGTGTGTCCAGTCAGAGGTCAGAGGTCACACAGGTATTCATCATGATTTCCATTCTGAACAAAAGCTGTTCTTTTTAACTTCGTATTCATCAACGAGTCAAATAAAAAAGTACCACAGCTTACAAAAAACAATAACAGTTGTTTAGAATAAATCCGCACAATCTAATGATTTCTGAAGATCATGTGACACTGAAGACTGCAGTAATGATGCTGAAAATACAGCTTTGATTACAGAAATAAATTATTTTCTAAAGTATAATAAAATAGGAAACCAATAATAGAAATTGCAATAAGATTTCACAGTTTTTTCTGTATTTGTGATCGAATAAATGCAGCCTTGATGAGCAGAAGAGTCTCTCTTAAAAAACATTAGCGGAGTGTATATGTGATGCCGGGAGAGAGTTAATCACAGAGAACTGCTCAAACCAGACGCTCGGCTTCATTACATCCATTAAGAAACCAGTCGAGACACGATCAGAGACAAACCACCACACACACACACACACACACACACACACAGACACCTGTTTCACTTGAACACAAACTCAAATCAGACTAAGGAGTGAATCCAGGCCTCAAAACAAGATAAACACTTAAAAAAATAAAAAACTTTAAATAAATAAATCAATAAATAAAATGATTTTTTCCAGTGTATATGTAAATATGTTTGTACATCAAAATATTTAACCCAGATAAGATTAAGCAAAATCTAGTTTAAAAATTACTAAATTATTAAAACAAAGAATGATGTTGTAGGAGGGGGAATGAGAATTAATAATTAAAATAAATGTTAAAAACAAAAGGCAAGACATTTTCAGTGTATAAATGAAAATATGCAGGTCAAAATGTTTAATGCAAGAAATTAAGCAAATATCTAGTTAAAATAACAAAAATTTAAATTCAAATGAAAGGATTTGCAGAAAATTCAAAAGAAAAAAATTCGATATGAATAACATTTAACTAAAAATACACATTAAAATAAAAATAAATAGCTAACAAAAACACAAGAATTATGTTTATATTGCTAATGTTTGATAGAAATGTAAAGATGTTTATATGATGACTGGAGAGTCTTCAGTGAATCAGAGGAACAGAACTAAGAATACATGCTGACCTCTTTTCTGTCTGTGATGCTCAGAGAGGTTTCTAAGAGCACAGCACAGCACAGGCGAAGCACAGGCTGAACTTTCTTCACGAACCATGACCGAGCAACGTATCTACAGAACTGTTAACTGAGCTGACTGGCGGATTGT
Source organism: Enteromius paludinosus (assembly GCA_032361165.1). Classification (NCBI taxonomy): domain Eukaryota; kingdom Metazoa; phylum Chordata; class Actinopteri; order Cypriniformes; family Cyprinidae; genus Enteromius; species Enteromius paludinosus. Next base: position 17,888,945 of record JAUMHQ010000089.1, on the reverse strand, counting down.
CAACAACACACCAACACCACCCACATTATTAAAGAAGGGTGTGTCAGATACACCAAACTAAATCTGATTAATCATGTGATTAACACAGGCTTTATAGAAATACCAGGCTTATATCAGCCAGAACTCTGCTTTTTAACATTCTGTTCACAAATTCAGGTCAGGGGAACAGAACCGAACAATAGAATAGAATAGAATGCAACAGAATAGAATACATCAGAACAGAACAATAGAATAGTATAAAATAGAATCAACAGAACAGAACAATAGAACAGGACAGAACAGTACAGAATGAAATTTAACAGGGGGGAACCTAGCATAATAGAATAAAACAGAACAGAACAGAAAAAATAGAATAGGTAAGAATAGAATAAAGAAATTAATAATTTAATTAATTAAGTATTAAAATGCAAACTAAAGGATAATAAAAGATAATAAGGGTTTGTTGAAAATGGCTGAGAGAAACGTGTAAAATAAAAAAATTAACAATAAAATAAATAAATATAAATTCACACACTTAAAAGAAAAAAAAATCTAATTGATTGGGTCTAAATAATGGGATTATGTAAGAGAAAAGCATGGTAAAATGTAAATAGTAATGAAAATTCTATTAAAATAAATTAGGGCTGTCAAAAATAACGCGTTAACGACGTTAATTATTTTTTGTCGTTAATTACATTCATTTTTTTTTACGCATTTCACGCTAGTGAATGTTAAGTGAGACAACAATTACCTCGGAGTAACTGCACTTTGCATCAGTGACACGTGGGTACTGAAGTCTTTTACGCTGAC
>JAUMHQ010000089.1:17873243-17883879 GCA_032361165.1 Enteromius paludinosus | reverse complement strand
TTGCTCTGCTCTGAAAACATAACTGACGGTGTGTTCATCAGTTTTGTATAAAAGCATTAGAAAATGCAAGTGCATTTGTCCGCAGCCGCGATCAGCCGCTTCAGGATAAACAAACACATTGTTCTAGAGTTCTATAGTTAGTAAATAAACACAAAAATGTACAAATAACAATTTACACAAATTTAATCAATTGAAAATTATTACAATTATCAAATAATAATGAATAAAAGTTGCCCTTTAAATGTTAGGACAGAGTTCCTGGATTCTGGAAAGTCCTGATCTAAGGTCATCTCTCTTCTTCTAAAGTTTTCTCTCTCAGATCAACTTCTGTCATGAAGAACAGAATCAGAGAAGAATCCTGCTGCTCGGGTAAGTCAGGGATTACAATGATGGTAAAGCTGCTTGTTATGTATGTTAAACGGAAGGCATGCATGTAATGCACTGAGTGTGTGTGTATGTGTGTGTGTGTGTCTTTCTCTCTGCAGCACCTGGCTATTTTAACGAAAGCAGCAGTGTCAGAATAAAGTCACATACAGTATAAACAAACACGAGAGAGGATTTGAAGCGCTTCGTTTTCATATAAACAGAGTTTTCAGAATCTGTCATGGACTGGATTCATCTGACTGATGAAGATGAGTGCTTGTAAACATGTCTAGTCAGTCAGTCACTGGTTTCTCTGCTCTCTACAACATAAACATACTGAAACATGAGTGAAAGCGTGAGACAGAGAGATGGAGAGAGACGGCCAGTGAGAGCCGCAGATGGCACTGAGTGAGTGTTTGGGTCAGGGAGAGAGAGACCATCTGTGTGACGGCTGGGGGGCACTACGACCAGCACCGCTCATGACCGCAGGAGATATTAATAGATAAACTCTCCATATGTCACAACACCACACAAACCTGTTACTATTCTTACCACAGTAACACTTTACAGTACTACAGCACTGAAGAAACACAGACATAAACCTGTCTAACGCTCACCGAGGCTATGTTAATATCATCCAAAATACAGTAAAAATAGTGAAATATTTTTGGAATTTAACAGAGCCGTTTTCTATCTGAATATTTCATTTATTTCTGTAATGTTCAGCTGTATTTTCAGCATCATTACTCCAATCTTCAGAAATCATTCTAATATACTGATTTACTGCTCAACAAACATTTCTGATTATTATCAAAGTTGGCAACAGCTGCTGTTCAATATTTGTGTGGAAACTGTGACAGATTTTATTTTTTAGGACTCACAGATGAATAGAAAGTTCAAATCCATTTGAAAGAGAAATCTTTTGTACCATTATAAATGTCTTTACTCTCACTTTTGATCAATTTAATGTGTCCTTGATTAATAAACGTATTAATTCATTTAAAATATTTCTTATTGATATATATATATATATATATGTGTGTGTGTGTGTGTGTGTGTGTGCGGTGTGTTTTATGAGGACATTTTTAGTGTCCCCGTAATTCAAAAGGCTTAAAAAACATACTACATGGTGTTTTTTTGAAAGTGTAAAAATGCACACAGTTTCCTGTAAGGGGTAGGTTTAGGTGTAGGGTCAGTGTAGGGCAATACCACATACAGTTTGTACAGTAGAAACACCATTACACCTATACAGAGTCCTCATAAATCACAAAAACCAACATGTGTGTGTGTGTGTGTGTGTGTGTGAATATATAATGTATATTAAATATTTTTAAATCTATTTCTTTACTACATACATGTTGTATGCATGTACATATATATATATATATATATACACACACACACTTTTTTATTTTAAATATTGACATTTTTTAAACATTTGTTTACTCCATATTGTTTTAAACATAAAGCATTTTTACGTAATTACTGAGAAAAAAAAATCATTAAAGATATATTAAAATCTATTTTGTGAACGCAACGAATGCAATTCACAAGAAACAATACATAAAACACTGCAGTGTACATGTTTTTTAAAACACTCTCTAAGCTCTCTCTGTTATGAGTGCATGATTGCATTATGGGATACACTATTACTACACATACAAACATTTCCATGCATACAGAAAATCAGTGCACCCCATGGTTTGTGTCATTCTATATGTGTATAATTTGCTAAACAAAGCTACTTTCTTTCAAAATGAATCATTAGTATAAACTTGCATGTTTTCCAAGCCACACTTTGCATGAACACACACACACACACACAGCCCTTACCTTGTGTCTGCACTTCAGCACGACCCCATACGCTCCTGCCAGAGAAACAGAGAGAGACAAACAGGTTTTACTCACACTTTCACCCAGTTCCACCTGTCTTTACTGAACACTACTCTTCTCAGCAGATGCCAAGCCTCGTCCAAACACCGAGTGTTACCTGCCTCCACCTCAGATGTGACAAACACAGCGAAGTGTTCAGAGCATTTGTTTAATCACTTCTGTTTATTACGAGCATGAACGCTCTGCAGATGGAGCTCAGGTGTCTCTGAACACTGTGTTTTTAACAGAAGAATCTATGGTTTTGGCAGCGGATCATATCTGTGGCACAAAACAAACGTCCCGCAGGAGACACAGAGATCCCAGCCAAGAGATCCGCGCCTGCATCCGAGGAGTCACGTTTAACACAACCTGCTCAATGTGAGAGATACAGAGAGACTTACAGCCTGCTGATGAATTATGATTCTTTTGGTTAATGTTGAGGCCATGATTATTAATCACTGATTCATAGATGCATAAAGCATTTATTTAACTTTTTGAGAGTGTTTTCCTTAAAAAAATTAACTGCGTCTGAGTATACAGACAGAAAAATATTAGTAAACAGAGCAAAAAATTATTATATGTACCCGTTAGACATATCTCCACATCATTATATCTTATTATGTATTATATATATATATATATGTGTGTGTGTGTGTGTGTGCTCTGTCAAACAATTCATCCAAAGTAAAAGTTTTTGTTTACAAAATATATGTATGTGTACTGTGTGTATATTTATTATGTATTCATACATAATAAATATGCAATATGCACAGTACAAACACATATGTAAAAAAAACTTTTGCTTTGGATGCAATTAAATATATATTTATTAGGGCCGGGACTTTAATGCGTTAATTTAGATTAATTAATTACACAAAAATAAGGCGTTACATTTTTTTTTACACATTTTAAATCTCACTTATTTTTTCACCACGGAACGTTTCTCACTGGATGAGTTTTGGCGGACCGATTTTACTGGAGCACCAACTAGCTTTTCTAATGTTCTGAATGTACTTGAAAGTAGGGATGCACCGCTTTTATTATTCAAAAAAAAAGAATCAAAGAACAAAGATTCAGAAAGAAGGTAATAGATATAAACATGCAAACAGATTCAAATTCAATATGGACAGACTGTTTCACACAGATTCTGAACCACAGGCAGATTTCAAAGCAGCACAGAAGCACACTTCATAAGATAAATCTGGACTGACTGAAAACCCAAAGGTGTAGCTTGATTTTTACACCCCCTAAAAAGATTATTCATCTGATTAACGATGATGGACTTGCTGATTCATATTCTGAGATAATAAGACGTTAGGATTTGATCACTTGGCTGTCAGGAATAATGGAAAGAGAAAGACGTTTAAGATGGATCAGGATGATTTTACAGCCTCTGCTGCAGGAGACCATGAGAGACAGAAATCAGATATTAAATCACTTTAATATCTCAATTAGACAATAATGAGATTAAATGGAAAGCATTTCTGAAATATACTGTTATGATTGTTAACTACAAATAAAACCTTTCATTCATTGAAATGCAGCTAAAATAAAATATCTAATCTAATCTAATCTAATACCAACGCATTCCAAACGGTATATGAAGATCACGGACGACAGGTGAAAAGAATCGAAGCTCACAAGTACTGTAGTTTAGAAAACTAGTCCCGTCTGAATAAGGCTACAGTGTAATTCGGCTATACATCCGCGCTAAAGGTGAAAGTCACCGTATAGACTCCAACTCAACTTTGTCAATAGATTAACGGCGATAATTTTTTTATCGCGTGATAAGTCTCGCGTTAACACCGATAACGGCCCACCACTGATTAAACGCCAATCCAAAACCTGAATGAAATGAACTAAATATAATTCTGAAACTGCTTCTCACTGCTTATTTTATCATTTTATATATAAAATATTCTTGATTTATTTATTTATGTACACACACACACACATTACTGCTGTCAAACGATTAATCACGATTAATTGCATCCAAATAAGTCTTTGCTTATATAATATGTGTATATGTATTAAAAATATATAAAAATAAAATATAAAATATAAAAATGTTAATATATACATTTACATGTATACAGGTAAATATTTTCAAAAAATAAATCCCTTATAATTAGAATTGTATTTGAATTTATTTTGTGTTAATGAACAAAAATGTTTTTAAATAGTGGTTTCAGAAGAGATCTCAGCAATAAAAGCCAGAGATCTGAACTCTACTGTATGGGACTATTTTTATTTTTCCTAATCAAACAAAGCTGGTAATTAACCAAACCATAACAGAGCTGATGAGCTAGAAAAGAGCAATGCACTGTTCCTTTGGGATCATATGAAGCGTTGGTTTCTCTGAGTCACATTATTTATCCTCCACTCCACAAATGCGATGACATCATGCACTGATGCAAAGGGAGAGGAACCAAAATAACACACACACACAAGCGCTGTGAGCATCCTGCAGCGATGCACATGATCGCCAGCATCTCCTGAACTCAACGTGTGATAAAGACGTGATGCTGGAAAACTACACCCAAACCCTGCCCACTCATCGGACTGCCAATCAGGAGGAGAGCCACACGTGCCTCAACCAATCCGCTGAGAAGAAACGGGCGAGTGACAAGGCAGTGGATATACAGGCTTGTGTTAAACAGACTAATCTTCAAGTAATTTCTAGCTTAACCTGCTTTTTCCAGAGCCGGAACAGAAAAAAAGCAGAAAAACGAGGCCATTGAAGTGGAACTGTGTGACCCGTTTTTACAGGCACAACAGTCACAGACACTTTCCATTAGCGTTTGTTTTCCATTTTTCCTGAATAAGGAAAACATTCAACAAGGACTTGATGTGACAATCTTGAATTGTCCACAATCTCTCTCTTTTTTTGATCCTTTCTTGAATTCTTCCTGTGATGTTCATGCAAGTTTGGAAGTCATAATAATGATCATGTTTTGCACAAGTAAATGGAATAACTTCTTATTTGTTTTGGTTTTTTCAGCTTATTGATGAAAACAGTAAAATATACTTTAGGATGCAAAAACGTTAACTAAATAGAAAAGAAAATTAGAAATGTTGATTTGATAACTAACTAAAAATACATTTAAGTTGAACTACTAAAATTACTGCCTGAAATAAAATTAAAACTAAAATATAACTTAAAATATAAAAATAAAAGCCAATTCAAAATATCAATACTAACTTTAATAGTATATACATTTTTGTAAAATAATACTGCACAGAAAAATAAAGTCATACAGATTTAGTAACTAGTCTAACATTTTAATTACTTAAAAATATATAGAATAAACATTACCTAAAAGAAATATTAAAAGCTTACAATTATTTTATTTCAGCTAGTTGTCAAGGCAACATTTCTTAGTACAAAAAATATAAAAATTTAACTTTTACATTTTAAAGGCATTTTAAAAAGGCTACAAAAAGCAAGAAAACCCCAGCAAAATTACAAACTCTTAACTAATACTACATTAAATACATCAAAGAACATACAAAATGTTTTAAAATCCTATTTAAAATATAAACTAAGATGAAAAGATGAAAAATAGCATTTTTGGCTAATTCTAGCACATTTTACAGTTATACAGTTTACAGTTGATAAATGTGCATTGCCTCCATAAACAAATAAACTAAACTAAATTGTATATCAATGATACGAAGATTGCATGAGTGTGTAAATAGGAATAAAAAAGACAGATTGATAATGTTTCTGTGAACCACCCCTTTAAAAGTAAAACAAAAATACACTGAGCAGCGGACGTGTAGAAGTTTGTGAATGACAGGCATTTCAGTTCTATTTCAGCCTGATTATAAATCAAAACCAATTAACTTCCACCATGCTCCTCTAAAAACCCAGACTTTCCCTCTTAGGACATAGCCATTCATGTGCACTCATCTCGTAAACACCATCATTTGAAGATCACCTAAGGGTAGAAATATATTGGCAAGTCTCAACAAAATCAATTGGCTTTCAATTAGCATTGAGCGGCAAGAGGATAAACAAAGACGCAGGATGGGAACGGAGGAATATGAGAGAGAAGAGAACAGCTGAGTGGAGATTAAACTACTGATGGCCAACAGAGAGAAACCCATCCACTGACAGCTGAACACACAGCATGCCACACACACACACACACTCATCTGAGAGCATCAGTTAATACACTACCATAGTTTATATATTATTGTGTGTTAATCTGGATTATACTATACAACGATTTTTATAATTATCATCTTTCTCCCAGAGCTTGGGATATTTTTAGTCTGAAATGGTCACAGACCAACAAGAATCCCCTACTATAGACCACTAATAACAAGAAAACAAGAACTTATGGCTGAAAAAATGTATGAAAAAAACCCCCAGAAATTATATTTCAAACACCCCAGGTGAAAAAGGTAAGAAATGTAATGATAAGATATCACACTTTTCCCCCATAATTGACTGATTGCATTAATAATTGCAAACCTTATTTTTATTTTATAAGTTTCCTGAAATGTAGTAAAAATTAATTTTCATACATTTCCAGAAAATAAATCTGAACACTGGATAAGGCCAGGTTCAAAATGTTTGTTTAATTTTATTGACATATTTGAGTTAAAGATTTTTACTGTAGGGATTTTGGATATCTCTTTTTATGACTCCATAAATGTAAAAATACTGCTAACAGCCAGTAAAAATACATTTTCACCATGTTGTTATGAATAAAATGTTACATAAATCTGTGTGAATTATATATGAAAAAACCCCACAGTAAAAACCTTCAGAGTATAGAGAGGAATAAAACTGCAAAGTTTGGTGTTTGTAAATGCTGCTGAAGTGGAGAAAAAACTCATTAAATATATGTACTGTAATTGACATCTACAGATGCAAATAGATGATGTGCAATAAAAACACTAAAAAGCGTATTTTGGATGTTTTCTTTGTTTCCACTGTCTGAAAGAAAATTCTGTGTGTACTAAAATGCCAATGAAATTAAGAATTTGGAGGAAGTTAATGATAATACACAGTAAAAATTTGTATAAATCCATCTGAATGAAATATGAACAAACCCCACATAAAAAACACAATTATTGGTTTTTACTAATAGCTTAAAAAGGATTTTCAGAAAGCCACATTTCAGGATAAATAAACTTCCAAAAGGTAATGAATATCAACTACCCATTTACAATTTTACTTAAAATTTGATTTAATTTAATCAATATATCAAATAGTATTGCATTGCAGTGAATAAAATGGGTTTGCTGTATTTTTGCATGCAATAGCACTGCATTTCTATTGTTTTCTAACAATTGTAAATACATGCTAGGCTAGATGGATATATTTGAATGCTGTGCCCACATCTCGCATCTTTTGCAGCATCTTGCAAATCGAACAAGAGAACAAAAAAGAGAGGCTTATCACTCCAATCAATCAATTTGACAAAGAAATGAAATGGAGAACAACATAATTGTACAACAAATATGCCTTACACTCCAATATTCCACACATTTAAACCTCATTAAACTAATTTCTTTAATAAGAATAGAGGATATATGCTTAGATAGATTTCAAAAATGGGTCCCACCAACCCCATTAGCTTCGTAACAGGGCAAGAAAATGCTGCAAATGGCTTTCATTTTCCTTAGGCAAAATGTCAGTTCAGATTTTGGGGTTCAATGTGACCTCAGCTTTACAGTTTTCATGATATTCACCACTAAGACTCATTGTGAGAAAGCAAACATCTCACCCAATGATCACACCACCAGCCCTCCTCAACCCACACACACTTCCTGCGGTGTTAGTGGGGCATCAGAGTGTGAGAGATAGATGAAAGAGTAAAAATAACCTGATCCCCCGAGACTTTTACCACACCCTCATACAAAATGTACAGAGAGAGAGAGAAAGAGAGGGAGAGGAGCTGCAGGTCGACCTCACACACCTCATCACACACGTCCCTACATTACACAGAATTGCCAGAACATCCAGCACATTCATAAGTCATGCACAAGTTCTTTATAAATTCAACATTCATATTAAATATACAGACCTTGATTGAATATTGCAAAACAGAGACAAAGACAGTAACACTTTATTTTAAGATTACACCTCTTAGTTGCTTATTAGCATGCATATTACTAGAATATTAGTCCTTAATTAATGCTAATTAAGCACATATTAAATGTTTTATTCTACATACCAAATCCTACCTAATAACTAAACTTAACAACTACTGCACTAACTATTAATAAGCAGCAAATTAAGAAATTATTGAAGGAAAAGTTGTAGTTAATAGTTAACAAGTGTTACCTATTCTAAAGTGTTAACCCAAAAACGTTCACTAGTTTGGGGTCAGTAAGTTTTAGTTATTGTTGTTTTTGGATTCTTCTGCTCACCAAAGTTGCATTTACTTGATTAAAAATACAGCAAAAACAGAAATATTGTGAAATATTATTACAATTTCAAATAGCTGATTTCAATGTGAATATTTGTTCAAATAAAATGTATTTCTGTGATCAAAGCTGAATTTTCAGCATCATTTCTCCAGTCTTCAGTCTTACTAATATGCCGATTTGCTGCCTTAGAAATAATCAATGCTGAAAACAGTTGAATAGTTAGTTCAAAAGAACAGAGTTCATTTCAGTCTTTTGTGACATTAATGTTACTTTTAATCAATTTCATCTATCCTTGCTTAAAATAGAATAAAAATACAAAACCTTACGGACCCAAAACTTCTGAACAGTACAATAAAATAAAATGCCCAATTAAATGTATGAAAGGAGTCATTTAAGTGCTTTTCAGTAAGAACAACTCACTGAGGTACGTAATGTAAAATAAATATCAACACATAGAACTGTATATTCCTCTCTGTACACGTATTTCCACTTAAACACACTGACATTGCAGTGCAATTTGAGTTTTCTTCAATACCAGGATATTAAGTGAAATATAGCCACTGCATACTTTGTCAGAATAAAATTATGACCCAAATCAGGCACCTCAAACAATACTGACTAACAGATTCAGAGAAAACAAGTGTAAATTCAATGAAAAATTAGATAAACCTCCCATAAAGACTGCATTAAAACCAAAACAAGCATGTGTTAACGCATTTGTAATGTCTCACATCAAAATAGAGGCAGAAAATGAACTCTTTTTGCAACCTACTCTCTGCAAAATTGTTTTTTGCAAAAGTTCTGAAGGTTGCAGCAAGTTCTCGTGATACATCAAACTTCTATTTCCAAAGACATTTTTCATTACGTGACCCCAATAGGTGCTTCAAGAAACAAGGCTATGAAAAGCATTTATGACAAACGACAGAAAAATACAGGACAAAACAGGGCATTAAGTGCATGAAGTGTTCCTTTAACCTGTATTTTCCGCATCGCTTCTTTGTTTTAGCCTAGTTTCTCAGTCTGGTACGCTACTCACCTTCCCCCACAATCCCAAGAACCTCAAACCTGTGCATCACATCACCGGAGGCCGGGTTCCTCATCCAGTCAAACGGCCACCGGGCCACGGAGGGGCTCACGGGGGCGAGTGGTCATCATGGTTACGGGCTGGCATGGGGCGGCCTGCTGAGGAATCATGGGAAGGAGCCGATCACCGAGAGCCTTTGAGCATGATGATGTCCGTCACACACACCTGCACCTGAGGAAACACACCAGTCACATGAGACAGATGTTTACACTGCAGGACGTTTCTATGCAGCGTGGTTTCTGGTGCATCACTATGTGTTTGCTAGAACGACAAATATCTACCAGTGCAATAAATAAATGTGTATATATACTGTATGTGTATACGGCTGCTCAAACGTTTGGGACCAGCAAACGTTTTGCTCATCAAGGCTTTATCTATTTGATAAAAAAAAGGTATTAAAAATACCTGTTATCAAAAATAACTAATTTTAATTTATTTTAGAACATAATTTATTCCTGGGTTGTGCTGCTGAATGTTCAGCATCATTACTTCAGTCTTCAGTGTCACAAGATCCTTCAGAAATCATTCTAATATACTGACTTATATCAACCTGTTCAGTATCCTTTTCAGTATTTTTGATCAAATTAATACAGAAGAAAAAACAACTATAAAAGTCTTACTGATCCCAAACTTTTGAGCCGCAGCACATGTTTGTACACTATATATCTATATATTGCCCCAAATATTAAATATCTGTCAAATCCAAATATAAAGTAATCAAATAAAGAAATATATATACTGCTCAAAAAAAAAATTAAGGGAACACTAAAATAACACATCCTGGATCTGAATGAATGAAATATTCCTATTAAAGGCTTTGTTCTTTACATAGTTGAATCTGCTGACAACAAATTCACACAAAAATGATCAATGGAAATCAAATGTATTAACCCATGGAGGTCTGGATTTGGAGTCACACTCAAAATTGAA
>JAUMHQ010000089.1:17853610-17868001 GCA_032361165.1 Enteromius paludinosus | reverse complement strand
TGGAGTCAAACGCTTGAAATGAAGGGATCTTTTGGGTTTAAAGCGCACTGGACGGCACCTGCTGACACGTGTCTAAACTCACTGTGTGTTTCTGGGTTCAGTCCCAAGAGTCAGACACACAGAACGAGGACACGGGATGGAGGACGAGGGGAAAAACCACGACTTCAGAGCAGAAAACAATGACCGGCCTTCTGGAATCATTTGCGTTACTTCTTCTTTTCAAAGATTTTTGCAACCTGGGCTTATAACACAGGTTCAATTTGTGAACCCTGGCACATTTTATTAGGTTGCTTATGTACATATTTCAGAGGTTCAGAATTTAAACATCTGTGGAATGTTGCTAAAAGTTAATGCTCTATCATGGAAATATGATGCTAATCCAACCCTAAAACCTACCCCATAGTATTAACAAATGCAAAACTGATATAAAAACACCCTTGTTGATGCAACTGTGTCATTGGCGTAGTTACACAGGATTGAACCGGAGCTCCTTGTCTCTCAAGAACATCTCTGTACTTCATGAACTACCGAACAAACCTAGCGTCTGGGAAAACGCATTGATATGAAGCTGGTTCAAAAGCATCAGTTTTCAAACCTCCCAGCATGTTCTCAGATCAGACTCGAGAACTGTTTATTTTAAAGCACGTTGTCTTTCACATCAATATCCAGCCACATATATGTTTAGAGCTGTTTTGGCTCTTAACAAATGGACATACGGACATATAGATGTAAGCAATGGTTTGAGGTTAAAAATGTCTTAACGGTGGATTTGTTTCCTACAAACACTCTACTCTTGGACTCTTATTCTGACGGCACCCATTCTGTGCAGAAGATCCATTAGTGAGCTACATTTCCTCAAGTCTGATGAATAAAATCTCCTCTACATCTCGGAAGGTCTGAAGGTGAGGACATTTTCAGTCCATTTTATTTTGGGGTGAACTATTTCTTTTAGTATTTTTAAGTTCCTTAAGTATTTTAACATCCAAATAAAATAACACACTTCACCTTTAACTTCCTTCGCATAAGAGGTTGTGTTGAAGTAAAACCCTGCAGTGCAATGCCTCTGTCAGCGACGATAACGCAGGATCCTTCTCTCCTCTAAGAGCTGAAGAGAATCAATGACTTCCGTCCACTTCAACACAAGCAGATTCCAGACTGAGCTCATACAAGGTCATCATGACCTCTGGAGCTTAACAGACATGTAAAACATGAGGGACGCAGGCTCAAAATATCTGACTCCGACCTCAGACAACTTCGTCAGAGGCAAACTCCCGTTCACTCGTCACAATCAGAGGAATTTAAGTGCAATGTTATTTTATGCTGCTCACCCATTAGAAGTTATGTCTATTAAAATCACAAACACGCATGAGAAAAACTAAATGTAACAGAACTTTCATTTTCATTTTGTCAGGTTTTGCTGTTTGAGAAATATTTTTCAGGTACAAGTGCAAAATTTTACAAAACTGATCACCAGTCTGGCAATCTAACATTACAAAGTAATAAATAAATAATGCAATTTTCCGATAAACAGGTGGACAGGCAGGGGGTTACCAGAATCGTACCTTCTTAAATTGTACCTAAATTTACAGTTAAATATAATAAACATATAATAAATAGGTCAACGTCATCTTCAAATGACAATTATTTATGTACATACCCCCACACACATCTTATTAACTGATATAACATTAATATATAAAAAAAGAAAAAAAAAGGCACCAAGTGTGTCACACATAATTCTGAAAATGTCCATGGACATTTTTTTTTTTCATTTCCAAAGACTATACATTTAACAGTATTTCAGTGTAGAACTACACGAAATATCTGTTTATAGTTACCGTACAGCAAATAAAGTAAATATAATACAAAAAAAATAACAAATTTTTACAATAAACTTTTACTGTTAAATTACAGCATTTAGACAGATTTCATAACAACTGTAAATGTGTTACTGTTATAGAACTTGTGCAGAGAAACTATTTTTTTCTGTCATCTTCCATTTTTTGCATTTCTATGGCATCACTGTTTGAAGAGTAATTATCCGGTGAATTGGATTTATATTGCAGTAGACGTAATATGTGCATTGTAATAAAATTAAGAATAATTTTGTACAACTTTACCTTAACACTGTGGAAATACAAAACCAAAAACAGAAAATTATGTCTATAATAAGGCGTATATTAAATTTGAGTGACAGACATTCTTCTTTCCGTCATATGCTTGTTATAGGCCTAGATTATAATTTATCCTAATAAAAAAATTGACATTTCTATTGTAATTTCCAAGCAAGCTGTAATTCTGTCAATTTATGCTAAAATTATGAAAATATTATTTCATTAGTTGCAAATGTTTTTCCTACAAAACTTTAGTTTTTTTGCTAGTTTTTTTTGTGCCATTGCACAATGTCATGCACATGATGTGCTGGAAATTACAGAATTGTCATGTGATTCACATTTATGACCCTGAACCACAAAACCAGTCATATTTTTAAAATTGAGGTTTGTACATCACTAAATAAATAAGCTTCCCATCGATGTATGGTGTGTTAGGATAGGACAATATTTGGCTGAGAAACAACTCTGGAATCGGGGTGCAAAAAAAACTAAATATTGAAAGAAATCGTTCCTAAATGTGTTCAAATAAAGTCCATAGCAATGCATATTACAAATCAAAAATTAAGTTCATACACATTTACGGTATGACAATTACAAAATATCTTCATGAAGCATGATCTTTACCCAATATCCTAATGATTTTTGGCATAAAAGAAAAAATATGATTTTGACCCATACAATATATTGTTGGCTACTGCTACAAATATACCTGTGCACCTCACGACTGCTTTTGTGCTCCAGGGTCACATATGTTCACTGGACACTGTTAGTAAACAAATCAAAGGAACCTGTGAGAGTGTTTTAAGCACCATTAACTGCAGAAACACCCTGCAACAAGCCCTGGTGCGTGTAAGAATAAGTCACACGACAGCAGTGGACTGATGTGATGCTCATATCTGACTAAAGCAGCGATCCCTGACAGACTCAGTCACGCACATCAACGCATCTCGGTGTCTGCGTGCGTTTCTGTGCTCTGGCGTCGCAGTGAAGCGGATCCGCGCTGCGTGGGAGTCACACGCACATAGAAACACGGAGCTCAAGCGCACATCCAACACAGCAGCGCTGACACACTGTAATTATAACACACAAACAGCACAACACCGCAGTATAACAGTGTGTTGGAGCCTCCGCCGCGCTCGAATCACGCACCGGCAGAAAAGGAGCCGTGTACTCACGCGTTCCGCTGATCTGGACGAGGAGAGACCACGCACATCCCCAAACAAACGCGCCGATGTATGTCTCAACGCACCGCAACAGCAGCAACAGTTTTCAGACTGGCGTCATTGGAGCCGATTCCAGTGATTGACGTTGGTAGCAGACACGCCCTTTCTGGGATCTAAACCAATGAGGAGACGGGTATTGAAAGATGGGCGTGACACCCAGTAACATCATACAAGAGAAACGCTGTAAAAAAAAAAATTTTTATCAATAATATAATATAATGTGAGGCGTTTATTTGCAAAAACAGATATAAAAAAAAATCATGTAAGTTCAGCTGTATTTTGGGTTATTTTTAACCTAATCAACCTAATCTTTTGATTAAGATTCATTGGAATGCACAATGAAAAAAAATGTATTTTTGAAAATTGCTAAAAACAGATGATCTGTTTTTCCAAATTAACTCTTCATAGCCTATGTAGTGCCAAATAATTATTTATTTAGCATCTACTTTCCACATTTTAGTGAATTTGTAAATTGAAATAAATGTATAATTAGGCCTACATTAAAAATTAACATTACGACATATTATGTCTCATCAGCACTGTTAATTTGATAAAGAAAAATACAGCAAAAAATGTAATTTCAGGAAATATCATTACAGTTTAAAATGGTTTTATATTTTAATATATTTAAAAATATAGCTTGATTCGTTTATGTGTTGGCAAAGTTTGGTTTGGAATTATTTATTCAGCATATATATATATATATATATATATATATATATATGTGCAATTTACTCCTGTGATGCAAAACTGAATTTTCAGTATCATTACTTCCTTCAGAAATCCTTCTGATATGCTGATTTATTGCTCAATAAACATTTATCATTATACCAAATGTTAAATTAATATATTGCACGCATATTTATTTTAAAAATATTAATAATTGTATGACACCACTGACAAAACGCTGAATATATTAGTTAATGAATTCAATGTATTCACCTGTTCATCTGCGCCATTAACACGATCAAATCACTCACCCCACCTAGTGGTCAAATGAAGAACAGCGATTCTTGAAAATATCAGAAGATGGATGGATGGAAATATAAACGGATTAATAAAATACTTAATGGAACAAAATTTAAATTTTTTTGTTAGTGTCAGATGTGTACACAGAGGAATAAAATAAACCCCCAAAGTTTAGTAATGTTTGTTTGTTAAGAGTTTTATTCTACTTTCAATGTAGTCCTTTAAATAGGCTATTATGCTATTTTACATCCCATCTGCATTTGGTTTTGGGGAGGGGGTCTTGGATTATGGATTAGATGAGTTTAAATCATCGTAAAGGTCAAGATGATGATTTCCTTTGATAGTCTGGAAATCAACATCTTGACCTTCACAGCCCAAAAGTGTCTTAAAGTCAACAAGCAGATTATTGTTTCTAAGTTTTCACGCTGCGTTACATCACATCCACCCGATGAAGCCCTGAGATGTGTTCATGTATTAGTCTACCTCATCTTCTAATGTCAAAGAGATACTCCCACACCACAACTATAAAAACTCAGCGCAGACAGCCTGATGTCAGCCACCTACATGCTATACAAGCACACAACAGAGGCCCCAACACAGGACAAGCTGAGGGGAAGAAAACACACATCAAATCATAATAGCATGATTGACAAAAAATATAAAACTACAGTAATGATGTAAAGTCTCAGACACAAAAAACACAGCGTCGCTATGTATTTGTAATAGCCTACCAACAATAAACGTCACCAGGACTACAGCTAACGTTCTGAAGGTTCTCTAAAAAAATATGAACAAAAGTAGCATTAATAAAACGTTCGTTCAAAGATAGCTGGTTTTTAATAACGTTCTCAAAACGTCAGCACAAAAACGTTATTTATACGTCATTCCTGCAACGTTTAATGTTCATCTAGAATTTTTTTTTACGTTATTATTGATTTCTGGACGCCCAGAAATGTTTAATCAAAATGTTTACAAAATTATAAAATAGAATGTTCCCTTAACGTTTGCAAAATAAACAAATACGTAACGTTAAATAAGCGGTTAGAAAACATTAAGAAATAACGTTTTCATTCGCAGAACGTTCTTACGTAAAGTTAGTTAGCAGGCTAGTCACGTAAGCAAGTCAACAAGACAAAACTACACTGGTGAAAACAATAAAAACATATTAATTGATTAAATAGTCTTGATAGCTACACTTTGCGTACGTTATAACGGGTTATAATCAATTAATTAGTTAATAATTAAATAATTATAATATGTTTAATGTAAACAGTGCTTACGACTCCATTCATTTGAATAAATATAGTAATAGCTTTTCACAAAGTGGAGTAACAAACGAATGCGTATGAGCGAGAGAAGCAGCACGCAACGCTCCTGTGCGTCTGCGCATGCGCAGATCTGACCCAAACATGGCGACGGAGAGCTGCGAAAAGTGCTGAATTCTGTCTACATTTCGACAAAATCGCGAAGGTTGGTCGACATTTCTGCACTTGTTTTATTTTCTTCCGCGCGTTATGATATTAGTCGTTGTATCTGATGACAACGAAGAGCTTTTTTAAAGACTAGATATGATAATTTCGCCGTTTATTTTGCCTGCTGTTCAGCACTTTCTGTGCTGCTGGCGATTATTCATGTTGTTATTTCTGAAGTGTCTGTGGATCTGGACGAGGCTGCTTGAATAACGCGCAGATGTTTTCCGTCGCTATTGATCATATTGTTGATGATGTGTATGATCAGGGGTGTGTGTCGTCATCGCTGATGACGTTTGCTTAATATCATCTGTCAATCTCAGGCATTTGTAAACACTCATATACACTTTGTCAATCAGAGATGCCTCAGTCTTCAATTATTAATCTGTCGTGGGTTTATTTATTTATTTTTTTTGTTGCCTTATTATATTAGTATTATCCGTTTATTACTGCTTTCACAGAAAAAAAAAACTGATAACATTTAAAGTTTTTGCTAAAATAAAATACTTAAAAGAAACACAATTTTACTATGTTTTTTGTTTTTCTTTACATTAGTTAGTCATTTTATGAGGTTCTGATATTCTACCTTTAACAGCTACTATAGTAAGCTATAATAGTCTATAATAGTTTTTTTCTTCAGTTAATTTACAATTGTATTATTGCACCTTTTTAACTACTACTAAATATATTATTAAAAAAGGTATGCACTAAAGCATAAATAGTTGCAATGCATGTTAAAATAAATTACAATTATATATCTATTTATTAATTTGTAACAATAATATATTTCATTAATGTAAATCATTTGTTTATATTATAACTAATAATATTAATATTATATAAATGTATTATATAAATAATATTTGACATTAATATTAATATTCATACTACTAATTATTTACAATGGTATTATATATTACACCTTTTAATTAGTATATATCATAATAAAATATTACATGCACTATATGTATAAATATATGCAAAGTAAAAATAAAGTAGCTACAATTCTATGTCTATATATTAATTATTAATTCTAATAACTTTTGTGTGTATCTATGTATATGTTTTATATAATAATAATTAATAATACTTTTTATTTTTAGAAAAGATTATTATGAATGTATTAGTTATTTTTATGCAAAAATAAATAAATAAATCATACCAACCATAAGGGATCACATATTAATTTACATGTTTGATAACTGTAATACTTTGGTGAGGGGGTGATATAAATGGATATGGGATCTCCTTCAAACTTTGTACGAAACTTTCCGAATCTTTGTCTTGTTATTATTATCGTTTTTTATTTTTATATGAATGTAGAAGCTGTGAGCTGATCAGCCTGATGAACGAGTGAGTGCAGGTTTGGTGTGTGTTTGTGATGTAAATGTGTGTGTGGTTGATGAATATGCTGCTTGTTGTGCTTAGTCTGGAGCGAGTCTGTGATGTAGAACAGAGAGAGAGAGAGATTCCTGCTGTATGATGCAAACCGCTTGAAATCAAGCATGCAAATGAAAGCAGTCCTGTGTTTGTTGTTATGAATGATGAAAAGCCAAAGAAACACAGACAAACTCCACCCACCACACCCAATCACAGCACTAAGCCCCGTCCACCACACCCAATCACAGCACTAAGCCCCGCCCACCACACTCAATCACAGCGTTAAGCCCCGCCCAACACACTCAATCACATCTCTAAGTCACGCACATCACACCCAATCACAGCGCTAGAAAATGAACATTTGTGTGAATGAATGCTTCTGGATGCTGTCAGTCGGATGAATAAGTGCTGATCTTGTGTTTATAGGCGGCTGACTTTCAGGAATGTGACGGGATCAGAGAGATTCCTGATGCAGGGGGAATCATGGGATATGTTATTATGATGAAAATGTTTTGTAGGCGAGTAAGAAGTGGGGTTTTCTGATCAATGAGATGCTCACTTAATAAAACATTAATAGTAATTTTAATGCTAATTACTTAAAATTCAGTATAATAACATGTAATAACTATTTACTTTATATTTACTATTTCAAAAACATTTTATAATGAATCTTTTAAATAATCAATTGAATCAAACAACTGATCAGTTGCTATAAAATATTTTATGGCAAATGTGAGTTTTATAAGAATTATAGGCTAAGTAAAAACAGTGGCTCTAACATTGTGTAATTTGTTCATTGAAATATTTTTACAGTAATCGTGGCTTTAAATTGAGTTTTACTTCACTTTTTTTGGTTTGCTGCCAATTTGCTGCCAATTTCTTCATTCAGAAATTGCTGGTAATTTTGCACAAAGAAATTACAAGTAATTAAATTAATTAAATGTAAAATGAGGTAAAGTATACTTCTTGTAAAACATACTCTAATAACCTTACACTTTATTTTTTTTATATTTGCCGTGAATAAATAAGTAACCATTAAAGTTTTTTTTTATAAAGATTCTCAGTTTCATGCATTTATTATATGTATATATTCTTCTTATTTGTGTTAAGGGTTAAGGGTTATTAAAAACTACTATCTTATCAAGTTCTTATCTTATCAAAATAAGCAGAATAATTCATTATCAGAACAGTACAGGAACATTTTTTTTAGTTTTGCAGATGATTGAAAAATCCTTAAAGTTACTTATAGAAGCTTTTGTTTGATTCCTATCCAATTAATAAAGATAAAAACAGATGAAGCATACTAACACCAACACAAACCATTTTTACAAAATAAAAATAGGTTTAAGCCCTATATTTTTTTCCATATGCTGTGATTTGACTGTAAGTTAATCATTCTGACGCAAAACAGTGAAATGAGTGTGTGTGTGTGTGTGTGTGTTTGGAATATTTGAGTCATTTGCCTAATGATTTGCATTGAATAATGTGTTTTTTTAGCACTGCATACGAGAAATAGAGAAAACCTGAAATGTCAAATAATATTATTAGATGTGTTTGAGATCAAGCTTCTTAAAAAGCCCTAAGAATTCATTAAAATTTACTCCTACTTCCAAGCTTAAGTATAAAAGCAAATGATCAGATTTGTGCATATTTCGTTTATAATTTTAGTGAATGAACTGAATGATTGTTCAATGAATTTTAAGGACGTTCTGATTGTATTTATTCACTAATGTTCCAGTTTTATTTAGACGTGTGTAGTTATAGCTGAAATATGAGCAGATGAAGTGTGATTAAAAAAAATCGTCACTGGGTCAAGAGTCTGAGAGGAAACTCGTTTGCAGGAGAATCAATTAGACATGACCTCTGACCCCGCATGCATCATTAGAGCTGCTGTACAGCTGCTGTTTTAATTAACCATGCTTTAATCTCACAGACGATCAACACTACGCAAAAATTCATCATAATGGCAGAAATTTATTTTTAAAGTTTCGAGTAAAGCATTTTTTACAAGAAAATATTCTTTTAGGATATCTAATTGAATGCATTACTTGCTTTTCAATTTATGAGGATTTTTCCCTACATCAGTGTATTTATATTATATATTCAGTAAAAAAAAAAAAAAGTACCACACGTGTCATTGATAAGTTGAGATTTTGCACGAATTGGATTTCATTTATGAAACATGAGCAGTGCAAGTTTGTGTACTTTGAGAATAAAGGGTTTTTTTTTAGTAATTGAAAAATGAATTGTGAAGTTAAACCGCTGGACTGTATTTACATGAAATTGCAACTACGTGAATATTTGTCTAGCCATTACATTTTTATGTAAACTCTTACATTAGTCCTCAAGTAGTGTTCGGTTCTTTAATGCTAGTTAATGTAGACTAAACTATAACTTTGTGTATATTGTGTATTTACTGATAATTCTTTGCACCTTTTGGGATATTTTCCCCATTTGTTCTTACCTTAACCTAAACAACACAAACTTTTTCCCTTCATCTGTCCGAGACATTGTTGTTTTAATATCACTTATATACTATTTTGGTTTTTGTTCATGTGTAAAATTATGTTTCTTTTTTATATTTCCCGTTTTATTTAAATTTTAAAGATTTAGTTATATTGTTGCATGTTTTCTATTTTATTTTAAATGTCTATATAGTTTTTATAGTTTTAGTTACATTATTATTTAGTAAAATATTTTTTATATATATATTTTATTTTATTTCAGTTAATGTTTATTTAGTTTCTTATTTTGTTGATAGCATAGTTGTAAGAGTTTTTACTGATATTTTGAGTTGTTTTTTTGTCTTAATATTTTCAGTTTTATTTTTATACAATTTTATAGTGTTTTTTTAAATATTTATTTGTTATTTTAAGACGTTTTTACGTTTTCCTTAGTGTGTTTAGTTTTAGTTATTTTAGTACTTCCGTTTAAACTAAATGAACATGAGAAATGTTGCCTTGGTAACTATCTAAAATAAATTAACATTACTTTTTAATTTTTTTTTTTTTTTCATTTATTGCAAGTAATAAACATGCTTCTGCTGTTTTTGGTTATTTAGTTACTTCAAGTAGCCTTGGCAATTTAGTTAAATTAAATAAGATATTAAATATATATTATATATAGACAAAATAATAATATAAAGACAAAAAGAGTTTAACCATAAAAACAATAAGTGTAATACTGCTTTAAATTGTTGTGATCATTTGTCAGTAAGATTTTTGTACTCATTTCAAGCACAATAAAATGTAATATGCTTTTTTATTATTTTACATATTTGAATATGTACAAGTAAGAATAAGCATGTTGTTTTTTTACATAAATATTGGGTTACACTGAATGAAAATGTAAAAATATTTCAACTAAATTTTGACATTCTGTATTTCAAAAACTTATTTAAAACCTTAAAAGTAGACAGTTTACTTAGATTTAATGTGTTTTCTATGAGCATAAAAGACATTTTCTGAATTTCTTTTGATGCGGACTCACTCACACACACACATATATATATATACACACACACACACACATTAGATTCACATTTAGTCATTTAGCAGACGCTTTTATGCTTCTATCCATTGTTTATTAATGTAATGAAAGGTTTTAGTTTTATGTTCTGAGAAAGACACTCTGACTTGACTCTACTCAATGGCCTGTGAATGTGAAACCTGAGAAAGCGACATGAGCAGACGAGTGGAGCAGAGTCAGACTGAAAGAGAGCGATTCTTACTGAACGACAGAGAGAGAAGGTCACTGGAGACCGATAGGAACCAACTCTTTAATTGCTTGACATAAATAACCAGCTCATTTCTTCAGCCTATAATTGTCTGCGGCGAGTGGATTCAATCACTGATCTAATAAGACTCGTCTCTTGTCGTCAAGTTCATGTCAGAGACGCTCATTATGTTTCTTTGCTGTATGAAGGAAGTGTGTGTTCGTGTGGGTGGCTCGGATGAAGTGTGTGTGTTTGTGTGTTTTGGGAAGTTTCCATTCCTCAGCAGAGAGCATGTTTTCTGTTTCGTGTTTCATAAGAGTCAGATCCTTGTCCTGCACCGTGAAGCGCTTCAGGGATGATGTGCTTTAACTTTAATAGATCACATGATTTGGCCCTTACTGAAAATAATCTACGAATCCTAAAAATGGCATTTGATCCTCTGATGAAGCTATTTAACACAAGCATAACAATTTATTAAAAGCTATGCATGTATTCATAAGTTCCCTGTCTGTCAGTCACTACGAGTTATGTTGTGACGACAGAGTGGGGTTCATACTTGGGAGCCCTGATTCGCTCTGATAAAGAGAAAACGCCAATGAGAATTGGCTAGTTGAATTTGCATGCTGAGGCACTTCCTGCTGAGCGGGTATAAATAGGGCAGCAGGTGCATCCACTCATCAGATTTTGCTTCGGAGCCGAGAGCTGTGTTGCATACAGTCACATTCAACAAGAGAAATGGAAGCTGGAGCTGTTCGGTGTGGTGAGACAATGCGATCAGTTGAGTCCCTGTGCAATCCAGCGATTCCCCTGGGCGTTTCACAAAAGAGCCGCGGCTAACAATGAGTCAGACTCAGAGATGATAGTCATGCTTGCCCGGGCAGCCGGTTGCATCGTCAAAGCCTCCCAGCCCTGAGCGCTCTCGGATGGATGATTGGTTTCTAGGGTCAGGCCGTGACTCTCAGTTACGTCCGGCCCCGGTGCCATTCTTCCCGGAGGTGCATGAGGAGGTGAGGAAGTCGTGGAAGGCTCCTTTCACAGCCAGAAGCCACTTGTCTCCCTCCTCCGTCCTCACCACCCTCGACGGGGGGAGCGGCCAAGAGTTACGAGAGGGTTACATTCCCCAGGTTGAGCGTGCGGTCGCGGTGCACTTGTGCCCGCAGAGTGCCGCCACCAGGAGGAATCGACCCTCGTATGTCTCCTCCAGACAATCCGGTTCGGCAGCTCGAGATGCCTCTGTGCAAGTAGAGGGCCCCAGCTGCTTTGGCATATCAATTGCCTGGAGCTGGTAGCAGTGCATTTCCGGCCACTGCTGTAGGACAAGCGCGTGTTGGTCTGCACAAACAACACTATGACTGTGGTGTACATCAACCACCAGGGTGTATGATCGCGTTGCATGTGCCAGCTCGCCCTCCATCTCCTCCTCTGGAGCAAGCCCAGGTTTAAATCACTGCGTGCTGTCCACATTCCGGGAGAGCTCAATCGTGTGGCCAACGCCCTCTCACCACAGCTTACGTTTCCAGGGGAGTGGCATCTCCACCCCAAGATGGTTCAGCTGACCTATTCACTTCACGCAAGTCCTCCCACTGCCAGTTGTTTTATTCCCACACCAAGGGGACCCTCGGCACGGTTGCACTGGCACACAGCTAACGCAAGTACGGCTTCCAGTGAATGCAAGGAATGGCCGGTCCCTAGGAAAGCATGATCTCGTTGTGAGGTTCCTGATACCCTCCTGGGACCTCTCTGTTGTGCACTTCCTTCAAGCAGGTCAGGGACCTCCAAGCATTTTCGTGAAGCGAAGAGTGCATTGTATTCGGGCCGGCCTACTCTCACATTGTCCTGAGACCCCGGCCTGTACGCACTTGCACTTGTACGTGGACCGCACCCATAGCTTCAGAAGCTCTGAGCAGCTCTTTGTCTGTTACGGAGGTCAGCAGAAGGGGATGTCTTTCTCCAAGCAGAGGTTGGCCCACTGGATAGTGGATGCCATCGTCTTGGTGTACCAGCAGTGTCTCCTTTTTGCTGACCCTGGTTGAGCATCTGCCAAGCACCAGCGGCAGTCAGACTTGACGGAGTAGTCTGATGCCAGGCTCAGTTTCAGGTGTTTGCATTGCCCAGTCAGCCTCTGTACTGAGCTAGGTGGCCACATGCCTGATTCCCTGTGGGTAATCTCATGTGATGTTGACTCCACGATAAAGTTTCTCTGTCTGTAATATCGTGTCTTCCCTTGGCCCGTCTCTGCTGTCTCGTGCTTTCCCCCTGTTGGCGGAACCAGACCCAGAGGCCTAGTTCGTATGTGTACTTCCCCAGACCTGTGCTAGTCCATACTGGTTTTTCCACACATTACCTCCCTGCGGGCAGGGTGTGGTCTCTGTAGCTCCCTTCCTCGGAAGGCTCGCTTCCCCCTCGTTCTGCCAAACGGTAACAACAAAAAGGAGGATCTGAAGCAGTCCTCTTGAAGGTCGAAATCCCTTCTCTAGAGTCTATCTCTAGCTCAGGAACGAACAGTTTGGCCTCTCCAGTGGCAATGTACTCACCGTATGGTCTCTGCGGGTATCATGATAAGCGAATTTGCACTGGGCCGTTGGGAAGGTTACGCACAGCAATTGTCAGCACGCTAGTGCCTGTCCAAAACTCTTGCAGTGCTGTTGGTTGTGATGGGGGTCTTGGCTGTGGCGCTTTCCATATGGACCCCAGTCTGTCGTCACGACATAACTCGTAGTGACTGACAGAAAGGGAACGTCTCGGTTACGTACCGTAACCTTATGTCCCCTTGCTACAACCTCGACCCATTGCTGGGGGCCCAGGGACCTGGCTCTCGGCTCCTCAGCAATACCTGATGAGTGGATGCACCTGCTGCCCTATTTATACTTGCTCAGCAGGGAGTGGCTCAGCATGAAAATTCCACTAGCCAATTCTGATTGGCGTTTTCTCTTTATCAGAGCAAATCAGGGCTCCCAAGTATGAACCCCAGTCTGTCGTCATGACATAACATCTCCGTTCCCTCCTTAAGGGAACAAGGGTTACAGTACGTAACCGAGACGTTCTGCTCCAATATGATCGATATGCATCTCACTCGAAAGACATATTTTGAGTTCTAAACGTGTCAAAAGTAAAGATTGGTCTCCGTGTGTCTCACAGATCTCTGCAGGACTCTCCAGCAGCCGATGCTCAACATGGTCCGAACGCCACTGAAAGGTAAAACACATCCAGAGAGAAGCTCACAGATCTCAGCTCCAGTGTTGGGCAAAAAGTCAAGTTACTTTTAAAAGTAATGCGTTACAATATGGTGGTGCACTCTTAAAAAAGGAGAAAAATGTGTGTGTACGTGTGTGTGTTTGTGTGTAGTATCTATATATAAATAGAGCATGTGTGTATATAGGTGCATGTGCGTGTTAGGGCTAAAAATGTCACATTGCGATTATAAAGGTCAAAATTGCGATTTGTGATTGCGATACGATATATAAGTTGTTTGACTCAACTTGCTTGTTATCAAGGAAAATGCACACACAGATTACTAATAA
>JAUMHQ010000089.1:17822527-17847622 GCA_032361165.1 Enteromius paludinosus | reverse complement strand
TGGTTAGGATTCAGGTGTAGTTGCAAATAGTGATTAATCATGATTAATCCACTGAAAATCCTGATTAATTTGATTAACAATTTTAATCATTTGACAGCCCTAATAAAAATATATACATGTAGATACATGTAAATATTTTCTAAATATATACTGTATATGTGTGTATTTAAATCTACATAATATAAATAATATAATAAATATACACAATATGCACACATGTTATGTAAACAAAACCTTTAATTTTGGATGCAATTAATCACGGTTAATCTTTTGACAGCACTAATATATGTATATAGAGAGAGAGAGAGAGAGAGAGAGAGATAAGAAAAAGCATAAAATAACACTGGCATTTTGTTTCTCCAGTGAATACATCTTGAGTCAAGAATGTTTAGATGTTTTTACTGGAAAACAAGACAAAAACTGTGGAAGGACATTTCTGCAAGGCAGAGTTAAAAACAGTTTAGTGCTGACATAAAAAAAAAAACAAGTTTAATTGCACAGCAGTTCATCAGATGTAAAACCCAATACTTGAGTGTACTCTGAAAATGGAGGAAATCTGTTGAGCTGATAGTTTGAGAAAGTTCATAGAGTTCTACATGAAAACCTTTCCTGGCTCAATGTGAACTATAAAAGACGCCTTCCTGATTTTCCTTCTGCAGGAATTCCAATAAGCAAACACGCAAACACGAGACGGCACATTTCATACTGACATGTCAAATAAATCCTGCCCTGCTTTCATCTTTCTTTCTGTGGACACTTCTGATGGTGTGTCTAGAATGCTCATTTTGATTCTGTTTAAAGTGGAACGAAGGACAAGTCACTTCTCATCTGCGCCACTGCATCATATTGGTACGGACTTATTAAAAACTAAAAATTACTTACTTCTGTTGGTTTGGCTCTACCTAAAAAAAGAAACGGTAAGAGCTGGTAGTTTCGCTGTGGAGATGATCTTACTGTTGGGGTGAACTTGCATGAAGTATGAAATATTAGGTTCACAAAAACGTTCAAGAACACGGCAGCAAGTCATATTGTGCCCAAAAGATTTAAATATCTAAAAGTAATTAGAGTAGAAAATTATTTGTCTATTTATTTTTGGCATTGTGATATTTTATCATAAACACCCATTTTCCATCTAAACTTTTTACTATTGTAAATGCAAGTTTATACACTGTGTGTTTTTGCTGCTCTAAGTTAAAAAGAAGAACTATTACAGTAAGTTTGTGGTCAACTAAATATTGTAAATTATATTGAGAAACTGAATATATAAATAGAATTTCTCATTATGATGGAAAATGGTGTTTATTATAACCATCACAATGAAAAAAATTAATTACAAATGTATACATATATATCATCCACGCAAAAAATGAGAGAGAAAATGTGTTTAGTACCCATGAAAATGTCTGAATGTGAAAAATCTTCAATAAGATGGGTTTTAAATATGCACGTATGGGGCTAATTTGGCTGATATAGTGTTGAGTTTGTGATGTGGGGTCTCTCAGCTGTAGCACGTTTTTAATAATTTGATTACTAAAGTGGTTGGGATGATCAGTAGGTTAATGAGAGGGTGGAAACCTGTGGTTTAATACACACCCTCGTGCTATCAAACAAACCACCGGCCACATGAAAGCAACAAAAACTCCGAATTGTGCCATAAAGCAGCAGCATTCATAATCCACATTAAAATGCTTAATTAATGGTTTAAAGTAAAAAAGAAAAAAATGGCAGTTAATTTTGTCCATCAGAAGTGTATTTTATCATGAAAGGTTGGTGAATATTGGTAGTTTGCAGTGGATTGTAAATATCACCAGCACACACTTTTGAAGAGGTGTGTTGACTGGGATGGAAGGTCAAGTTCACCCTCAAGAGCATCTCCACAGATTCTAATTCTATCAATATTGCTGTGGCATTATATCCTGTAATGTTACTTGGAATTATGTTTTCTGCATTATCTATTAGCATGAATACAACAGTAGCTTAAAATATCAACTAAATAGCCTTAATATTAGCCAACTGCTTGTGCAACTTTGCTGACATCGCCCATGTTCTTCATTTTCATTAAAGATTAAAAAAGCAAGGAATAACATACACCAAGGAATTTCGCACAACATGACAAGTAACATGTATAAAGAAAACCAGGCTCATCCGAGAAGGAAAACTGATCTTAATGCTCACTGAGGGATAGATGTTTAATTTTGAACTCTTCACGTCCATTGTTGGAATTCATCGTGTAAAACACTGAAGGTATATTAGGATAATTAAAATCTGTACACTGTTGCAAGTGAAACTCTCTTGTGTGTTCACACAGCTGGCTGACTATAACCTAAAAATATTACTCAGAGTTGAACCCACGGCCATAAAAACAGCATTAATAAGCCATTTCACTCAGATTTGTTGTCGTTAGGGACGAACCCCCAATGATTATTTAGTTTTAATTTGGTTTGGGGTGGGTGGTGGGAGGCTTTTTGCCCCCCAAAGGGAGGATGATGAAAACTATGCTTTGTTGCTACTGACAACCATTTCCTCCAATCATCAGACTTAATGAAACCGCGATCTGGGCTTTGCCAAGTCATTATCAGGCTGCCATGCTAACTGCTTACCCCTCCTGTTCTTCAAAGAGGATGCTCCGCTCCAATGCCCCACTGATTAATACAGTGATTAGGGAAGCAAAAGGTCACGGTTCCCTTCTACAGTTCATTAGGACCAAAAATGGGAAACGTCTTGCACTCCGAGTGTAAACAGCGAGGGAAGAGCAAGAATTCAGCATATTAGCACGAGAAGAATTTGTCAGCGCTACACGTCGCGTTTCTCACTGACAGCTGGCCAGGTTTCAAAACAGATCTCATGCATATTAATGACAATGCAGATTACGCGCGATGAATCATTCATGAGGATGTGTGACCGAAATCAAAATGCATAGGAAGGGAGTCGATTCAGGCGTTAATGGTAAAAAATATCAGTAGTAGTGCAGTTTAGGCAGTTCAGATTGATTCTTTTATACTTGGAGCATTTTCCTGTTGGCTTCATCTGATTGCTTTATAATGAATGGATCAAATGCCAACCGTCAGAGCAGAGGCGGCCAGCATCAGTCTAAATCATTTGGACAGCTTGAAGAACAAGCTTTAGCCTTTATTTCTGCCAAGAATGCATTTATCATCATCATACCCTGGTTAAAGTTCTCAGACCATCTTTTTTCACTATAGTTATTTATCTAGCTATACCTCAGTAGCCTTTTCATTGCTCATGTCCTTGGTTTTCCTTCTCTCTCTGAAAGCAAGAGAGCATGTGTTATTTTCTTGGCAGAAATGCTGCAAGTCGCTGCTTCTTTATGGGCAGTATATGAATCTCCTGGGAGCTTACTTTCTTCAGTTTGATGCCTCTGTTTTTAGAGATCTTTTTAAGCGGGTCACTGGATTCTCCTCGCTGATCCCCCGGGACCCTGGGCAGTGCGGCGAAGCCCCCTTGACTGGCATCACGTTTAAAGGAAAAGTTCTTTGTTGAAACGCCTGATAATCCTTTTAGCTTGCTGCAGAAAATGGCAGGCATGGCGTCTTTGACCGACACAATGACTTTGGCAGTCTGCGACGTACTGACAATCTCGATGTTGCCACTTCCGGTGAGGGCAGAGTCATGTACTGCCCCAGCCACTGTGCTACCATGACCACTGTCTACCACCCACTTGTGCTGTCTGCTGAACTCTAGAGATGCTAAACCACTTAGCAGCTTGGTGTCTAGCTTCGGCGTGCAGTCTACTGGCCGGAGAACACCAAGAGCCAAAGCCCCACTGCCTACATCTTCCCCCAGGTGGCACACCCTCTCCCGCTCCTGGGCCAGCGGCCCATATGTGCTACAAGTCTGGATGCATGTCTTTCTTGTACTAGGTATAGACAAATCAAGGACACTGTCTTGCTGAAATGGCTGGATCCCTTGTGGCACATCGACATGCACTGAAGGCGGAGGTGCCCTTATGGATAAATCTAGAACTTCTCCATCTGTCACAACAGGGGACGAGCAAGAGCGAAGAGACTGTTGGACTACTGCCATTTCCTTGCTGGTAAATGTCAAGTGAGGGGAGATGTCACTAGGTGAAGTCTGTGTGCTTTTGCTTGAAGTACAAACCGGTTTAGGGGTGTCTACCCCTACCTTGGAGTCCTTGCAAGTGGAGACCGGGACAGGGATTGGCACTGGGATAGGAAGAGGCACTGGAAGTGGGATCACAACGGGATAGGGGACGAGCAAGGTGGCAGGAGGCACCAGAGGTGCTAGTGGAGAGCTGTAGGGGTGCGAAAGAGGCGGAGGAGGAAGGAACGCAGAGGCAAGGTCAACTTGCGGTAAAGATGCTGAGTGGCAAGAGGGAGAAGAGTTGCTTTGGCCAGGAAAGAGGTCCTGCAAGATCGCTGCGAAGTTAGGGTTCTGAAGAAGAGTCAGTAGACTAGTATCCAACAATGGACTTGTGCCTTTCTGGTCCAGGACTGGAGGCGCTCCAAGAGCAAGAGATGGGTTCTGGCACAGGATGCTGTTCTGCAGTGGCAGGGCAGGACAAGTTGCCATTTGTTGAAGCAACTGAGGATTCAAATGTTGGAGGACTTGTTGTTCCAAGACCAGAGGTAGGGACACAGGTCCCTGACTAGTCATGAGGTACGAAGTGGCTCCTGATTGTCCAACTTGAGGGGCAGCTGGTCCAGCAAGGATTGGCAATACTACTGGACTCTCCCCTAAGCAGATTGGCTGGAGCACAGTTGTAGCAACTTTCAGGGCAACACCGTTAGGAGAGTCTGCAGCTGGGGTCACCACCGGAGTGGCTTGTATCGTTAACAGGGGTGACAGAGATCGCTTTGTGATGGTTGGAGAGCTGACATTCCATGTCTCGGTTGAAATAATTGGAGTGGCCTCACCTTCCAGTTTCCCAATTGCATCAGTGCCAGCGGATCCACCATTGCATACCTCTTCCTGAGGGTTTGCCATGTCTACAGCTACAGAATCTTTGTATGGCTCTTCCATCATGTCTTGATTATGTAAATCTCTTTCAGGTGCTGCAAGTAGAGGATTTCATGGTTTTCTTCAGCACAAACCCTAGAATCAAATGAGAGAAGAAGATTAGTAGTTGGCAACAACTGTGTCGATGTAAACCACAATACATATTAATTGTTGGTATACCTTCGTAATGTGTTATATCCTTACCTGTCCTCTATAACTTAATACCCAAAGCTAACAAGGCACCAAGGAGGCATTGTTTCCTATCCTGCTAAAAGTTCAACCATCTGTTTTTGTCCACCAAGGGCTGTAAGCTTTCAGAATGACGTCATGACACGAGAGTGAAATCACAGACACAAACACAGAATTATGGGAGACACCAGAGGAGAGTTTACAAAGACTGGGAGCCTTTTGCACAGACATACTGCTTCACTGGTTTGGGAGGGAAGCAAAGAGAGCACGGGGGAGGATTTGATGAAATTACGTTGCAGAGAGCCTGGGTTTATTTGTTTATGAGCCAGCGCTAGTGTGGAGTTTATTACACAAAATGCAGCCAAGACTATGAAGTGAACCTCCCTCTGGCAAACACAGAGAGTGAAAGGATGCCAGAGAGACAGAAAGGAGGAAAAACAGAGTACCTTGAAGAAGAGAGAAATGGGAAGAAATAAAAGAGCAAAGGAGGGAGAGGAAAGCCAAAAACGTGAGGGGAAAAAATCTGGGGATGCAGAAATGAGCGCAGTCTTTCAAAGTGTCAAAGTTTTGGTCTGCCTTAGGTACCCATGAAACATGGCAACGTTTTTTGGCTAACAGAAAGACCTAAACACGTGCACCAACCACAAACAACACTAAAACTTTTGCATTTTTGTTTTCACTACCAAATGCATTATCAACGATTTTATTGGCAACCTTACCAATAGCATAACAGCAGAAATAATAAATGTCCTCCATCAGTAAATCAAACCAAAAAATACATTTAATGCTGACAAAGGCTGGACGGCAGGCTCATACTAGCACAGCGAGAACTGCCTTATCTGCGTTTTTCAGGCAAGCTGTGAAACAAAAGAAAGCTGCCAAATGATTTAGGACCATTTGTTTCCCACTGTGAATTTCAGAACCAACTCTAAAGCACTGAATTTCCATTGCCATACTGATGAAACTGTGGAAAAAGTCAGATAAGGAAGCAGACGGCCTCGACACATCTGCTCCTCTCTGATTACTTAGTGACAGTGTTTCTCACCGACGCTAAATCAAGCCTCAATCGATGAGTGCTGCGGTTTAGAAACACTGATCCAAGATCAGACCTTTAAGTAATCACACGTGACTTCTAAACTGATTTCTCAAATTATATTGTGAAGCATATTTTAGTGCACAATGTGTGAATTTCTGACATTTCAAGTGGATAAATAATTTCCCTGTTAATCCACAGTGTGAACCTGTGAACATTTACATGCAAAATTAACTCTCCGCTCTGCTGCTTTATCACCTTTAGTGTCCTTGCTGCAGCCCTGTTTTGAGTAACATCACATGTGTGAGGTGCATTTTTCCCCCATCAGTTTTTGCACAAACATGTCTTTCATTTAAAATTAGTCTTAGTCTACACATTCTGTATGCCAAAGACGCTGAGTGACGTAACTTGGCCTGAAACGACGCGTTTGTTGAAGTCTTTGAAAAACAAACACGTGCTTCGAATGCTACCCAATTACAATCTATAAGAGGAACAGCCAAATCCTTGGAAATAAATCCTGAGCGGGGATAAAAGTCGATAAATTACAATCTAGCATTGGAAAGCCAACAAGGTGGGTCGCCAAACCCTCTGTATGATTTGTTTCTGAGATACTGCATTCCAGATGGGCTTTCTGTGGGCTGACAGATTCCTGCAGTGTGAGACAGTTAATGCAAACAGCATTACAGAAGCACGAGCGTGTGTGTTCACAGCAGCAGGTGAGATCGGTTAGATCTCAGCACTAAATCAGAGCTGAAAACGTTACAGATAAAAGAGCCGCCAAACACACCATCTGCTGTTGCCGCATCTTAAAGGTTATGCAACAGTAAAATGTACAGAAGAAATGTTCTCATGTGACTGATTAATTTTGCTTAGCCATTAGAGCTAAATTATGTTGTTATGATGCTATTTAAAATGTGATAAAAATCAAGAAGTGTCTAGGTCAAGCTTAACCCCAAAATCAAAATTATTCTGGATAAAGAATATTAAGTAAATACACATTAATATATAAAATTTGAAAAAAAAAAAAATGTCTGGAAACATCATACACAAAGAGAATATTTTAGAAAATGTGTAACTTTATCTGTCACTACAAAAGCATGCAGCTGGCCAACAAGAGTGCAAGAAAAGACACAGATGTGAAACTTCCAGTTGCAATGGTAGTGTTTACTGGAAGTGTTTCATACAGATAAAATGAAGTGAATTTTGAGCTTTGATGTCAGTATGATCTGGAATGTGATGATTAACACCGTCTAGACGGGAAGCATCAAATACTCACAAACATGGACAAATCTGCTCTGAGCTTGAGGTTAGACTTCAGCAGTGCTGAAATAAAACTGAAACATCTAATCAGTGCACCGATCCGATATTAGGATCGGATATCGGCCGCGATACTGAAATATTAGCAGTTATTTTCCTCTTTTTTTTCTTCCTCCGTCGCAGTCAGTTACTGTAAATATAGTTCGCAGCGTCGCAGCAGATCCTATGTCAGTCATTAGCAGCACGTGTGTCGCATGCTGGAACAGTTGGAGCATAAGCAACATGGAGCGAGCCAAAGAGTCGGCTGTGTGGAGATCAGTGTTAATTTCGTTGACGAATAATTTTCGTCAACAACATTTCTTTTTCACCGACGAAAACGAGGTTGAAGTGACAAAAACTATGCCGAAAATCTTTTGACATTTTCGTCAACGAATAAAAAACAAGACGAAAATGTTATGGAGGGACGATTGGGAAGAGATTATTTCAGAACGAATGTGCTGCGTGGTTCGAAGGTTAGATGTGTACATGAACTGTATTCATAAGCTATACACTTGCTGCACGTCTCATAAAACGTTCAAAAATCTCAATATGTGGGATTAAGAGAAGAGCAGGCATATGGATAAGTTTGGACGATGGAAGAGAGAGCTCAATTCAGTCCGGTTTCTGAGCGCTGACACTGAAGCACACACACATAACGTTAGCTTTGTATTTATGATCATGTGATTTTGTTAGATTTTATTTGTTTGACAGCACATAAGATCATTCATATCCATTGGTCGCGGTCATCCAGTGCTAGAGCGCGAGTTACTTACTGGCTTGATATGATAACATGGCTTCATCTAGACAAATCTATCCAGGATTTGTCTTCATCTATGTTCGTCTATCAGATAACAGAGCACAGATCCCATGCAGGGCAAACTCCATTCTACAACTGGAAAATGGAACAGATGGAACAATTTAGCAACAATCTTCTATTCCATCCACAGGCGCTGTTGTCATGCCAACCACGGGGCTAATAAATCCATCTCCTGTGCTGCATGCTGGAGCCGCCGTTTTGCCCCCCACCACTGACACAAAGCCCAGAGATGATTCCCCAATCCACCACCACCCATCTCAGTGTAGCCGACCCGGTAATGATATTACCAGAGTTCGGTTTCTATAAGCTTAACAAGTCTCTTGGCAATCTCATATCCGTCCACATCACAAAATGAATCTCTGGTACTATCAGTTTCACACTGGATTTCTGTTCTAGAGTTAAGTTCGTTTGACTTTCCATCGAAAAGATAAAATATGATTGATTCAATTGATTTGCAGTTTTATGTTCCACGAGAGTTGTAGTGAAACAACTAATAAAGCTTTAAAGATAAACCTGCTTTGAACTGCAAGCTTGTTAATCAATGGTATATGCTTCTGTTGAAGCAATCAGCCTGCATTATTTAAATTGTTTTTTTAATAAATGTGAAAAACTACATTACCCATGATTCTACCAAAAACCTAAACCACTCAGAGAACTGCAACAAGCTAACTGTTCCAAAACAACTTAAACATTTGTACTGTATGTATGATGATAGATATTTTGCAATAAATGTAACATCTTGAAATTAATAATTTTATATGAATCTTTGGTTAAAATTATTTGCCATTCACAATGCTTCATGGGATTGTAGTTCTACCTTCATTAAAGCAGCTATTGTAAGCATTTTTGTGCTATCTTCAAATGATTATTTGCTTTAAAATCAGTTTGTTGAGCTTCACCTTACAGCTGGTTGCTTTTTTGTAAATTAGTATATACATTTAGGTTACAAAAAATTAAACACTATTTTTTTCTACTTAATTTTATGTTTAATTCAATGTTAACCTGTTAGTCAAGGTTGCCAGGTCTTTGACAACAATTTACACAATTTTGTTCTTCTTCGGGTGTCCGTTTCATTAAAATAGTTTTCCGGGTGTGAAGGGAGACTACTAAAAAACTATCCACGGCAACTGTCTTAAAACTAGCCCAATATTGTGGGAATCAGCAGACTTGGCAACACTGGTGTTACTTGTCGTTTCTTAGTAAATATTTGTGAAACCAGTTAGCGATTTATGAGTAAAATGATTTCACTTAAAATACATGCTGCACCATTTTGTCAGTGTGGTTTGGATCAGGCTTATATCTTTTCAATTAATGCTTGCTTAAAAGCTATGGGAAAGATCTTCCTAAACCAGTGCAGCTGAAAAAGCAGGCAACAATATCTTACTGTATAGTGAAGCTTTTCTAAGCATTTGGATTAACCCTTTGAAAGCCAAACCCTTTCTCTACTGCATACACAAGGATAGAAAGATCTACAAAGGGTCTCCAGTAATGGTCTTCAGTGGTGTCTTCCCGTAATAAAATAGTATCCATGTGCTACGTGGTCAGCCGTCTCATGCCTGAGGAGAGAGACTTCTAAAGGATTTATGGGTTGGGAAGTGTTCAGGGAAGCTGAAATCAGCCTGGGAAGAAGAAGAAGAAGAAGGCAGGCAGAATTGCCTCTGGGTACCTCTTATATTGCAGACCTACAGCACATGGGGTACATCCAACACCCTTAAACACACACACAGAAGACGGTCTAATAAGAGCAGTGTGTTTGCAGTGCGCTCTCTTAATGCCCACTGACAGTCATCTCTGTACAAAGTCTCCTCTCATTTTAAGCCAATAGAAGTGGTGTAGAATCTCCTGACAGCTGTTTATAGGATTCAGAGTCATGAGTGGGTCTGAATTCAAATGCTTTTTAAAACCTGCAACAGTTCAAGGTGCAAACAGGGTACAGCGGGAGACAGAAAACAGCTAAGCAACATGGAAACTGTAGTGCTTTAAAGCACACACACAAACACAGAATTTAATTAAATGGTGTTTACAGAAGGACCTGACCCCGGGTCAGCTATTCTGAGCATGCATTTCAGCAACAAAGCTTTCCTGCAACATGTCATGCTGCAATAAAAAAAATTGTTTACATAAAGTATGTGTACTGTGTCTATTTATAATGTACATAAACACACACGCATACAGTATATATTTTGAAAATATTTACATGCATATACATTTATATATGTATATTCTTATATTTTCTATTATATAAATATATCAACATATTTTTCTTAAATATATACATGCATGCGGTTGTATTTATATATATATATATATATATATATAAAAATATACACATATATTACGTTATTTTGAATGCAGTTAATTGTGATTAATTATTTGACAGCACTAAATATATTTAATATTTATCAATTTGTCGTCTTCTAAAGAGTAATTTAAATTAAATGTATAATTACACAGATGTATGAGTAAGTTTACATGAAAATAAAATGCATACAATGAATAATATTTGTGCTGGTGTTCTTGTGTCAATTATAAAAATGTCCCGTGATTTGTTGATTGGGTAATTGTTAGCTTAGCAAACCATACATCATCTATGTGCTCAGCAGGGAAGATCGTTTGAGGGTTTTAAAACAATCAGGGTCACAGCGGTCTCTAATGTCTACTCTCTCAATCTAGAAGCAGAAGCTGTACTGGTTCTCACGGGATAACTGGACCTACAGCGCCTGCTGGTTCTGCCCACCTCAGGGTCAGCTCTGGGCCCGGAGCACAGCTGAACGTGTGGATCTCATCAGGCCATGAATGGTGCATTTGTGCATCTGCACAGGACGGCCCAGCACGGCCTGAGACAGCCAGACGCGGGAGCAAGAGTGTAGAGACGACAGGGGCGGGGTATAAAAAGACTATCTTCACACACACACCAACAGTCATACAGAGGATGCTTCTCTGATCTGAAGGCTGAGCTCACTGGAGATGATGTGTTGTCAAAACATCACACACACACACAGATAAGGAAGGATTATGGCAACAACAAAGATGTTTCAGGACCCCCATCACCGAACACCAACAGAATCACCTCTAAACACAACTTCTGGGGTGTTGTGGGTGGCAGAGCATTGCTACGCAGATGCTATGTTCTTCTGGGTGGCTAAGGTGCTATTTTTTTAGCATGTTGCTGTTGTAAGGCACTGCTATCTGACTGCTAACATAACATAAGGCCTTACTATGTGGATACTGAAATGTTCAGAGAGTTTCTAGCATGGTGCTATGTGACTGCAATGGGGTTTTTGGTAGTATTATAGCTGGTTGCTTGGGTATTCTATAAAGTTGCTATGCTATGCTATACCTTAGTATGGATGCTATGTCATTGAATGGGTGCTAGGATATTCTGCACAGTTTGCTGTTGCTTACATGACAGTCTCTAGACATGACTCGGCCCCTCCTACAATGTAATAAAGACATTTTATTAGGCATTTAAAGATATAATTACATTTTAAACATACTGCTCTTACTTACAGCACACATAAAAACCTCAAACTAGTCTGAGGTCAGTGGTTCAGAGCTCTGGGACGCCCCACCAGTGGACCGTGGTGGCAGATTCTATAAATAGGCTCCACTGGAGAGGCGTTTTAATTAAATATGAAGTAACGTGATCCGTGTAGAGCAGACAGCAGGTAGCAGCTCGTCCCTATGCATCCGTTATCATTAACAGCTAAATAGCCCTCATGCACGGTAACTCAAGCCTGCTGTTATGACAACAGGGTCAGAGGCCAACAGCAGAATCTATACAGAAAACAATGAGACAATGTCATGAGCACCTACTCAACCCGAAAACATGACAGAAGACTTAATGCAACGAGCAGTGCAATCAAACGCTGCTGTGCTGCATCACCTGCCTAAACGAGGTGTAGGGTGAAGCCAGATGAAATATGGAAGTGATGCTGCTGGTACAGTATCTCAGAGAGCTGTGACAGATGCATAAAACTAGAGCTCGCAGCACCGGAGACTCGCTGAGGTTTGTCCAAGAAGTCTCTAGATTTGTTGTTAACGGAGAGGGATAATTTCAGCTATAAAAACCTTGTATTTTTACTCTCTTCTTTGCATAAAGACATTGTATGGCTTCAGAAGGACTTGAAATACAACACAATTTGATGGTAATGCTTTTTTTACTGCTTATGATCAGTTTTTGCAATAAATACCTGTGACTGTGTTTATATTGTCTGTGTGTGTTTTATATCGTTCAGAAGTGGGTAGGTTTAGGGTAAAGGTGGGGCTAGGTGCTACAATGAAAGTATACATTTTATATCAAATGAATTCAGTTATCCGTGCGTGGATCACAGCTGATGCCTGTCACTGACTTCCATTGTAATCTTTTCCA
Organism: Enteromius paludinosus; assembly: GCA_032361165.1. Classification (NCBI taxonomy): domain Eukaryota; kingdom Metazoa; phylum Chordata; class Actinopteri; order Cypriniformes; family Cyprinidae; genus Enteromius; species Enteromius paludinosus. Next base: position 17,834,938 of record JAUMHQ010000089.1, on the reverse strand, counting down.
TGAGCCCATGATTTCGTGACACTAACACAGAATTTTGTGTTAAGGGTCCGTGGTCATTACATGGAATTCTGTGAGATCATGTTGTAGAAACTGCAAAGCAATGACCTAGCAACTTCTCAGATTATCTACACAACAAGAAGCATAGTGACCTCAGAGCAACACCCTGGCAACCATCCAGAAGATAGCAACTTGTTTTAAACACTCTGAACACCTTAGCAACTGCATAGCAATGCTCAAGCAACTTCTCAAATGATCTTAGTAACTTCATAGCAACATGCTCAGAACACCTACATTTTTACATTGCCGTTTTTGCATGAATGTGATGTTAAATAGATTCTTGATCTGAATGTTGGCTTGTGACTTTGTGCATCATCTGCGGTTGTTCACCCTGAAAGCAACAACATTCTTTTTTACACACACACACACACACACACATGTGTGACACTCCACCTCCCGCATTTTAAAAGCGCAACCCAAAAGACGAGGGGACAGCGAGTCTGACGCTGTCGAAACAGGACATTCCTGAGTTGACTGGCCTGTGGCTTAAGGCCTAAAATAAGATTAGGCAACTACTCGGGAATTGCACAGATTGTCTGAACCTAGAAACCATTCTCTAGAAGTGTTTGCTATGAAAAGAAGACACACAAAAAATACATCTTAAAACATTTCCCCTTTTGACAATACAACAACCGCAACAAAAACAGTTGAATAGTAGGGTCAATATGTTCAGTGCAAGTGAAAAGCATTAAAAAAATGGAATTAAATGATTGATTTTTTCCACAAATTATAAAAATTTAATAATTTAATTTTAAATTAAATTAATATTTTGCTGTATTTTTACTATATAATTAATATATATTACTGTATAAAAATGTCTTATTGACTAAATAAATAAATAAAATCACTGCAAATCATTTTTGCAAAGGAAGTTCAGAAGATCTTAAAATTGCAATATGTTTAAAAATTTGCAAAAAAATAAATAAATAAAAAATCAAGTTAAATAAAGTTCAAATAAATGTAGAAGTTTGCATTTACTGCGATTAAAATGTACCATGAAATGTTAAAATTGCTTTCAAATTAAATCCAAGTTGATATAAAAAATAAATAAGATGCAAGGAATAATAACCATCTGTATAAAAATATTGAATGTTGAAACTCAGACCTTTCCAGTGAAAAGGTTTTGATAAAATACTGTGATAAAACTGTACTTGTTAGTGTATTAAGTAATATTAATCAACTACATGTACTTACTCTATGGTTTGGTTTAGGGTTACTTGCATGCAATTACGCTTAATTGTTTTTTTTTAATAATAAGTACATGTAACATGCAACAAGGACACTTGAAAATAAAGTGTTACCAAACAGAGGAGGAGGTCTCAAAGTACCATTTTCATGGTAACGCTATGTCTGATTTCACAGTTTTTGCAGGATTAAATTTGAGTGTTTACGCTATTTAGAATGACTAAAATATGGCAACAGGTCAATTAAAAAGAGCACCAGCAACATGCATTTATTGTCTTTCTGACGTACAGTTTTTATATAATTGGATGCTAATTGGTGGATTAGAGTGAAGTGGGGGTTGACAGGTGCTAACGTGTGAATACTGATGTGCTAACGACTGCCCTTCAGGCCAATTTAATGAACCGAACCTTTATATTTGTGAAGGTGTGCACGCAGAGGTCAAGAAAACCGAGCCTCGGTTTGACCCCCAAAGCTTTCAAGGCTGCAAACGTGACCTAATGCTTTTAGAAGTGCATGTGTGAGTGCGTGAGGCAGCATTGATTAACTCAATCGACGGAGCGCTTACCAAGGACATAAACAATTCTACAGTTCCACTGCTACCACGGACACCATACAGCCCCATTATGATGTCACAGCCTCATAAAGCACGCTGTTACATTCCATTTGCAACATTTCTAGAGCCTGCAACACCATAACTGAGTCTTTGAAATGGGCCTTTCAGCATTTTTATGCTGTTCAGGAAGCTATTATTGATTTGACGTACTGTGCAATTTTATTAGATCTGCTAAATGTGTTTGTAAAGATGCTTCTTTGTCACTCTCGCAGTGAGATAAACACAATGAGATTATTGTCTGCCTACATGTCCAGTGCATTTAAATACCATTCTTAAAGTGTTTAAAGTCTAAGCATTGCCAGACCGAGAGCTTGTACCATTACCACAACTAATTATGCCAATATCCCTCACTAGGGAGCTCTTGTGTTACCCATCAGCTATTTGGAAACATATCCTTCCCCCACAATCCCCAAGGCGCACACATTAAAGGAACAGTACACCCAACATTTTTAAACACCATTTAAATCATTTTTGAGAACTATGGAAGTTGCTTATACAAATGTATGTCTTCTTAGCCTTGATCACTCCATGTCCCCATCCATGTTGAAATAGCAAGAGATGTAAGTCTTAAAGGGACAGTTCACCTAAAAATGCAAATTCTGCCAATATTTACTCACCGTCATGACAACGTGAACTTTACAGTATTTCATGATGCAAAAGCATTGTATGGAACATGGCTGGCAATTTATTATTGAACCGAATATCTGTTCCGAACAATGCTAGATACTCTAAAGGTCACGGGTTTGTAACGTCATGAGGGTGAATAAATATTGACTCAATGTGCATGTTTAGGTGACCTGTCCCTTTAAGACCAACATCATCTCTGTTATTTCAACAAGGCATCAATCAGGGACGCGTAAACCGTACTAAGTAACATTTATCCACATTACCTGTACCGTAATATGCGCTATAATTGTTTAACTATAAACATGTATTATGTCTTTAATATGTTGTATGATCTGTGATTTCTGGATCTCCTTAAATCCACGAGAGATGCACCTGTGCAGCCGCCCGACGGGTTTACTGTGGGGTGTCACGTATGTTTCTCTATTCAACGACTCTTGGATAGACAGTATATACTGTTATATTAGAGCACCATATAACATTATGCAGGGAAGAAGGCAATGCAATTCAGTGCCAATGCATAAAACGACGTCGAAAACCCGCTTGTAACGGAACATTGACAATCACACATGAAAGGCGATCACGCGTTACCTCGGAATGAAGATAATGTCGCTCCAGAGTCGCGCGTTATTCCTGGACTCTCTTCGTTTTCTTCCCGTTCATCAAGCACTCGTCGGTTTCCGCTGGAAGGGTTTGGCTGCTCGTGTGCCTCATACGAGACGCGACCGTTTCGCGGTGTGTGTGTCGGTTTACGGTGGCGGACGCAGGCCTGTGTCGCGCGTTTCACCGGAAAGCGCGACGGATGTGTCGGTGTGACGCTCGTCTGTGGCCGTAGATTCGCTGTGATCCTCTCTCTCTCTCTCTCTCTCTTTCTTTCTCTCTGTGTGTGTGTGAGTGTGTCACTCTCTCTCACTCTCACACACACACACACACACACACACACACACACACACAGCCTCTCTCCGCATATAGCATCCAAAGATGTACTATGGTTCTGATAATAGCGTGGCATTTTGATATATACCATGATATTACCATAAACAGACACGGCATAACTCCAAAACCCGATGTATTATCATGGTATTGCACTAACGCATGTACAAAATGAAATGAATATGGTCCATACAAAGCCATAGTATCATGTTATTAAAAAATGTGCACGTACACAAGTAATGGATGCAAACAAAAAAACAATAGCATTATCAGAACACATGTCCAAAAATATGTAAATAACCATGTGCATCATAGTACTACCATGCTTTTGAAAATATTATCATTGTATTACTATGGTTTAGCTCAGGACATGCGCTATTTTACAATACCATGTTGTTTTTTTGAATACATGTATAAAACTATGCTTTTGGACGCGTAACCAGGGCAATATCATGTTTTCTGCACATGCATCATAGTATTAGTAACATGTACAGAAACATATTACCTGAGTAACATGGGAAAAAAAACATGATGCATAATAGACCCCAGAAAGCTTTGCTTTGCATTGCAGTCTTTTTCTTTTTTTTAACAATCGAGAAAATACAACAATGTTACACAGCAATATTGCAATTACATCTTTCCAAAAAACAAACTAAAAGAGGGCACAGCTTATTTCAGACAGTTATCCAATAGGAAGGAGCAGCTGAAACATGCACAGAAGGCATGCCCCAATCATTATTCAACAATCGTTCATTTAAATAAATGTATGAAAAGGAATAATAGGGAGAGTCAAGTGTCCGTTAATGGCATCTTCTCCCGCTTCATTCAGAATATTGCCAGAATCGGATTTTTTGTTGATTTCTGGTTTTGTCGACAGTGCTAGTTTAAAGCTGGCCTAGTAAAGAGGGCTGATGAAGACATTGTCAGCTGAAGCTAAGGCTTGTTCTGGATTAGCTTTCATTGACGGCTCCGTCAGAAGAAGGGGGGGGGGGGCAGTAGCTGAGGCTCCCAGGAGGCTGTATAAGGCCTCCAGGCCTGGATCTGCTGCAGGGAGGTGTTTAATGGGTCTTAATGACCCGCCTGCCGCTGAGTCACTCACACACACGTCCTTTTCTAACCTTCTCCGTTTCACTCGCAGGACTGGGTGAGAATCAGACAAAACACAAAACAACCGCAACGTGGCCATTATATGTGGAAATGGCTCCAGAATATCAATATGAACATCAGAAAACTGTGCTTGTCTCAAGAAATAATCGTAGCTGAAATTATATTTATGAATAAAATGAATCAGATAACAAAATTATTAACAAGATATTTGGTTATTTATATATATTTTTATTTAAGTTATTTTTAAAACAATAAATTAACACACTAACAGGAGAGATTGTGTAAGAAAATTACAAATGAATAAAATTCAGTACCACACCTACAATTCTATTATATTATATATCAATAAAAAATAAATCAGATAACAATGCAGCACACCAAGTATATTTACACAAAATAAATAAAATAGATGCTAAAATTTTATTTATAAATAAAAAGAATATTAAAAAGCATATTTATTATTTTTTTATTTAAATTATATTTTAAACAAATAAATTCATTAACACACAGGATAGATTGTAGTTTTATAATTAAATAAAAATTAATATCACTTCTAAAATTGAAATTATATTTACAAATAAATAAATAATAAATGCTAAAATGTTATTTATAAATAAAAATATTTTATTAAAATGCATAGTTATGTAATGATTTTTCTTTTTATTTAAATTATGTTTTAAACAAATAAATTAATTAACACACAGGATAGATTGTAAATTATTTTAATGAATAAATAAAAATTAATAGCACATCTACAACTGAAATTATATTTAATAAATAATAAATTACATAAAAAAGCAGCACACCCAGAACAGAAATGATATCAATAAATCAAATCATGAAATAGATGGCACACCTACGACTCAAAATATATTTATAAATAAATCATTTTGTTATATATCTAAAAATAATTTTTTAAAATCTTTTCCTGACTCATTGACTACCAGATTGCCATAAGGGCTTGTTTTTATAATGCTGCATAGGAAACTACAAGTGTTTAAATTGTGCTTATTTGATTTCAAAAGAGTCTGTAATTACTGCAATAATATAATATTTCATCAATTATATTATTATTGTTCATTTATTATATGCAACTACAAAAGAGCAGCAGAAATAAACAATAAAAGGTGAAGACGACAGGCTGATAGAGAGAGAGAGAGAGAGAGAGAGAGAGAGAGAGAGACCGCGGTGGATGAGAGGAGATGAAAGAGAGATATTCCAGCATATCAGAGGTAAATGACGGGTATTATGAAAGAGCCTGTTAAGAGCCGTATAATGCCCCGTAATGAGCAGATGTGACAGAAAACAGAATGAACAATAAGGAGAAAACAGGAAGTGGCATCTTTCCCTGCGATGGTAATGATGCTCAGCGCTCGCAGGCAGCACTGGAGAGAGTGTGTGAATGTAGGTCAAAACACCCCGCCTTCCCATCATCCCCCATCATCCTAAAAGAGAGAGAGCTGCAGACAGCTTCCTCTCAGAACATCCACTTCCTGTCTCTGACCTGCAGCTGGATGCACAAATCACTGTGATGTTAAACTCCACTCTCTATCACCGAAACAAGACTCTTATGTTCTTCCAGAACTCAATGCTGAGCCTATCATCTATGTAGTTTTAGATTCATTCATATTTTGAATTAGTCTAGCTTTTACTTTTACACTTCCAGTTTTCATTTTTATTCAAGCAATTTTGCAATGGTATTATTTCTATTTTGGATTTGTTATTTTAGTGATTAAACAAAATTAGAATATATATACATATGTGTGTATATATATATATATTAGTTTCAGCTTTAAGAATTTCAGCAACAATTTATGTTATTGTCCGTTTTTATTCACAATTCACTACATTACTAAGACTAATGTTATAAGACATATATAGACTATCACTTTAAAATGAACTGTAAAATGACAAAAATAGATTCTTTATAAATATGTTAACAGCTTGGTATTTTTGTAGGTCTAATCATGTTGTAGGACATTAATATTTATTAAAAAATAAATGGTGGGTTGTGTAGCAATGTGAAGCCGCTCAGTTGTGTGATAATACAGCAGAAAACACAGACTCTTCTGAAGAAACCAAAGCTCTGCTGGACACGACTGAGACCAGAGCAGCCTCAGCATCAAAGAGAGAGAGAGCGTTTCCTTTCCTCTCGTTCAAACAGGGCTGAGCAATGATAACAGAAAGATGACAGAGTTCCTGCTTTACGCTTATGAAAGACACAAACTGCGGTTGATCTTGTAGACTTAAATATTACATCATGATTTTAATTTCTTTCCATCAACACAAACTCTAGTTCATTTTTAGTAGATCCATTTAATTCAGTATTTTTTTTTACACACAAATGTACTTTTATTTATATAAAACTGTACAAAATTATACTAGCCTACATAAAAAAGGAACTCAAAATATACATCTTTTTTTTTGCATTTTTAAAATTCATTTCACTTTAAGAATGAATATTTTGTCTTTCCATCAAACCCCAAATCCTTTAAATGTTTATTTAAAATAAATGTTTCTAAAACGTAACACTAATAAAGATTGTAAATCACAACGCATGTATAAAAGGTCAATCAAAACATATTTCTAGGGTTTTATTTTGATTTAAAGTGTTAGGTTACGAGTTTATTTGATTTGTTTAGGTGTGTATCTCAGCACCTTTGATGAACTCAGCTGTGCACTTACATGATGCTGCCTCCTGCTGGACACATGCAGTATTTCGACTCGAAAAGGGATTGATGGCACTTCAGTCAAGGCTTGTTTTGATTGCACGTCATCTCTCTGCTACATCAATAATGCACGGAGATGAAGTTGAAAGTGTTTTAATATCTCACACCTAGATAATGTCAAAGCTTCAACTAAGAAAAATACTTCAGTACGACGTAGAAAATATTTACAGTATTAAAGGGATAGTTCACCTGTGATGTTTATCAGCTGACCCCGGGGGCATCTGAGATGTGGGTGACTTTGTTTCTTCAATAGAACACACACAATTTTTTTTTTAACTCAAACCGCTGCAGTCTGTCAGTCATATAATGAAAGTGAATGGGCGCAGAATCTTTGATAATAAAAAACATACACCGAGAAAACCAAATTAATACGATCGGTTTGAGCGAGAAGCTAAACAGTATCATTTTTGATAGCGCTGTCAAGCAATTAATCGCATGCAAAATAAAATAAAATAATATTTACACAATATATGTGTATATATTTATTATTTATAAATACAAACACATACGGGTATATTTAATATGTCATGTTTATATATTAAATAGTTTTATAATTAACATAAAATATAATAATGTGACTGACTATATAAATGTATAAACATAAATATTTTCGAAATATGCACTGCATTTATATATACACAATAAAAACACACTAACATACACATATAACAGAAACAAAAACATATTTTGGATGTGTTTATCAAGCTGCAGGGTTTAATTTTTTTTTATTAATTTGTCTGTGTATGTTTTATTTTCTCTCCAATATTCTGCTCCCATTGACTTTCATTATATGACGGTTTGAGTTAAACATCTCTGTTTGTGTTCAACTGAAGAAACAAAGTCACCTACATCTCGGATGCCCCGGGGGTCAGCAGATAAACATCACACTTTCATTTTTGGGTGAACTATCCCTTTGACAAGATGAACACCATATGCAACAAAACCATATTTCAACTTATATATTAGTGTTGATCCAAGTAACGTCCTCCTCTGTTTTGAGCTCTCTCTGCTGGTGTCTCTTGGCCTGTCGGGAATGTCTCTCTGAGTCCTGTGCTTCGTAGAGCAGAGCCATGATCTGCCGGCGGACGCGCATCTGGATGCTGGGGTCTCTAAGCAGACGGTACTCCATGGCCACTTGACCGGAGAAGATGGAGGCGGCGTCCGGAGCAGGGTTCTCCAGGACTTTAGCGGACATCAGCTTTAACACCTCCAGCTTCTGCAGCTCAATGTCGGACTCGGAGGAGCGCGTGCGTTTGCCTGATGTGCTGCGGGGAGACAGAGAGTACGAGGCGGTCTCCTCGGGCAGGCCGGTGTCTGGAGTGCCGGGCATCGGAGACAGACACACGCTGATGGAGTCAAAGCTGTCCACTTCTTTATCCGTCTCCTGAGACATTTCGTCCGACTCGTCCAGAGTCTCCTCGGCTTTATCTGAGCACGGCAAACCCAGCTGCAACAGCACCAGGGAGTTAATAACTCACGCAGTCAATGTAGACAGAATATTTTGCCACAAATATGGTATTAACTGTATAAAACGTTCACGGTCGCCCGTATGAAATGACGCGTGTTGTAAAAACTAGGCTTAAGACTTGTCTGTGAAACCAGGGGGAAAACAGTTTAATTCATGACTTCATTTGTTTGCCTTTGGTTATGATAATAAATGTGTATTTTTAAATAATACAAATAGGAAAAATAAGTTGGAATTTCTTAAACAGCATTTCAGAGGGCCTTATCTTTTATTTTTGTAACAAAAAAAAACATGCAAAAACACAATTGAAATCACATGCATTTTGATAGCTACAGAATTCAATTAAACTGTATGCAGAAAAATCTAAATTGAATTATCAATTAAAATGATTTGTTACATTTTAATTAGATAATATTAATAATGACTGAGCTTAATGCATGCCTTAATTTGTTGCCATTGGCATTTCACAGTGCCTTGTTATTATTATTATTATTATTTAATTCAGCTATAAAAAAAATTAAACTGTAAAATATTCAATTAAAATTAAAGAACCATTAAATCTGAAAACAGAATTTGGTAGGAAAAAAATTCCAACATTATTAATACATTATTTAAAAAAGGCACCTGAGCAAACGTGGACTAACAACAAGTACATATTAACTAACATGATCAAATATGAATACATACTGTAACTAACATTAGCAATGAGAAATACATTGTTAATGGATTAAACCTTATTTTAAAGGGCTACCTTTCATGATTAATTAGACATGCTGTTTTGGTTACTAAAATTTTATTTAAACCATTAAAAAAGGAAAACGGCTGTCTTTGCTCTTATGCATTTGTATGCATTTAAATGTGTAATATGTAGTTGTACATGTTGTTATGTGTTATTGAAAAATGTAATTAGAAAAAAAAAAAAAGAATACAGTCCATTTCATAGGACTCTGCATGTTTTGTTGTGTTTGCAGACATACAGTGTTCTCATGTCGCCGATGAACGATGTGTGGCTTCAGGAAGTCGAGGGCCCTCAGAAGCCAGCGCTGCCTCATCGTGAGGGGCTTCTTCTCGCTCCCGCTTGCTTTGGGTTTCCTCAGCCTGGCATACTGAGTCCTCAGAGACGCCACCCTGGTCGCCACCGCCTCCGCTGAGGAAATCAAGCAGCCACAGTTTGCCTTTAACCTCAGTTTAATGTGTGCCGAGTCCAGCAGCGTGCCTACTGCTTAATGCACTTCGTTCCATTTCACAACAGTCTGGTACAACCGTGCATGAGCAATCTGACGTGTGCATGCAAGGTTTTCAACGCATCATAAAGTTCATGCAAGGGATTATATTTTTATAAGCTGCTCACACGTTCAAAAGTTAAGCCAGTCACCTGTTAACACTTAGATTGTTTCTTATTATAAACATGATTATAAACAATTCTGTGTGGAGAAACAGGCTTATATTTAACAAATCACTTTTTATACAGGCCAACTACACCTTTTTGCCCCACTATATGATTATTATGTTTGTGCATATGCTGAAATGCATATAGGTTGTTCTATAATACTGCCTTGTTTAACAAATGAATTCGATTTCGAGCCCATTTTACACTGTACATTTTGCAGAAGAAGTATTTCTTAGCTCTTCCCCCAAAACAGCCAAGCACATCTTCATAAAAAAAAAAAAAAAAACAGTCATAAGTGTACATGTTTTGAAATTGAGGTTTATACATCATCTGAAAGCTGAATAAATGTGACCCTGGAGCACAAAAGCAGTCATAAGTAGCACTGTGTATTGGCAGAAAATGCCAACAGCACATAGTATGGTTCAAAATTATACGCTTTTCTTTTATACCATAAATTAGGATATTGAGTAAAGACAATGTTCCATTGATATATTTTGCAAATTTCCTACCATAAATGCAAAAACTTAATTGTTGATGGCTTTAAAGACAATTTTCTCAGTATTTCGATTTTTTTTGCACCCTCAGATTTTCAAATAGTTGTATCTCATTATACATTGTATATATTGTCCTATCCTTACATCAATGGAAAGTGCATTTATTCAACTCATATATATATATTTGAAAATCTGGAACGGTGCAAATTAAATAAATATAATAATAAAATTAATCTTGAGAAAATCGCCATCAAAGTTGTCCAAATGAAGTGCATATTACTAATAATAAAATGCATAAGTAATAAATGTGAAGTAATTAGTATTAAGATATAAGTTTTAATATATTGGTGGTAGGAAACGTACAAAATATCTTCATGGAACACGATTTTGACTTAATATCCTGATGATTTATGGCATAAAAGATCATTTTGACCCATACAATGTATTTTTTATTAAGAGCTTTATTATATTATCAGCAATAGCTTACACATAAATTCGTGCACTATACAAGCACTCATATTACAGATCACTGGCATATCTTTCATGTGGAAGGTTACACTAAATTAACACTAGCGCTCTATTATCATATCCACTGAAGAGAAAACTCACTGGGCATCTGCAGGGTCTCGGCGACCTCCCTCCATCGTTTGTCCTTCTCCTCTCGGTTGTGGTAATCAGTGGAAGAAATATCGTACAGACATGCAGACTCCTGCCAGAGCTCGATCAGAGTCTCCTCCGCCTCGGGGGTCCACGATCTTCCAGTCATCGCTGGGAAATGGTATTCCAGTCTCAGCAGTCAGTTTACAGGCACTGGCCTCATTTACATAATCGCTGGAAAGTATGGACGCGTAAACAAGCGCAGCGACGCGACTCTCCGCGAGTCTTACGGGTCGGAAGACTGGGAATCTCCTTCTTTTAGTGTAATGGCGGCTTACAAACAGTCGTAAAGCGTGCATACCGCCACCTACTACCTCGGAGTGTGTAAAGCAGGGTTGCCAGGTTTTCACAACAAACCAAAACCCACGCAATTGTTACCCGGAAGCCCAAAACTAGCCCAGGTTTCGACCCATACGAAAATCACGCATGGTTTTACGACTACTAATCTTGGTTTTATGGTATTTGTAGTGAAACTGTGGTTATGTTAGTCAATATGCCAAAATGGTTACAGTTTTACTATAAAACCATATTTTAGCCAGTAAAAATCACACAACGGTGGGTGAAATACACATATTTATTTGTTGAGGTTCTGGTAAAATTAGCAAAATTCGTTTCAACCTGCGGCGAGAGAAGCCCAATTTCGTAGGAAAAACGTGGACTTGGCAACACACGACATCTCTTCAAGCACTTACTCTATCTATTTAAAAACCTCTAAATATAAACTAACGCCCTGCATATAATGCATGTTCCTCCTGGGGAAATAGCCTAACACCAAAGACAAACACAACGGTTCACTCGAATGGCAGATTTGCCGTTGCGCATACGTTACAATGCCAACTATTCACCTTAAATTATATGTGATATGAGTCATTTCAATACTATTTCTTAATTTATTTTAGGGTAGACAGTGTGCAAACTGGGACGCAGGGTCAGTCTTGCACGGAGACTCTCGCTGCGTCCGAAATTGCATACTGCTTAAGTAGGTACTACATTTAAAGCCGAACGTACTACCCAAGCGTTAAAACAGTACGTTCTATATAGTATGAATGGGGGTAGTATGAATGGAAGTCGGACGTACAACATCCGCCATATTAATGCTGTCACGTGTCATGCGTCGTCACAACGGCGCGACAATTTAAACTTTCAATAAGTCATCC